>CM033650.1:37510722-37855438 GCA_019512145.1 Engystomops pustulosus
TATATATATATATATGCTTGTGTGTGTGTATATATATATATATATATATATATATATAATATTTAAAT
This sequence comes from Engystomops pustulosus, assembly GCA_019512145.1. Taxonomy (NCBI): domain Eukaryota; kingdom Metazoa; phylum Chordata; class Amphibia; order Anura; family Leptodactylidae; genus Engystomops; species Engystomops pustulosus. The sequence continues at coordinate 37,510,791 of CM033650.1, forward strand.
GCTGTATGTGTGTTTTTGTATATGGTGCGAATGTGAATGTATGCATGTGCTGTATGTGTGTACATGCTATACGTGTGTGTATATGCTATATATACTAAATGTATGTGTGTAAATGCTGTATGTACTGTATGTAAACACTGTATGTATATGTTGTGTTTATACTGTATGTATAAGTATACATATACATACTATATGTATATAATGTGTATGTAGTATACAGTAAGTGTGCAAATTTGATGTTTATATACTGTATGAGTTTGTATATATGTGTATAAATGTATTTGTGTACATAAATGTATGCATATGAGTGTATACATGTATGTATGTGGATGCGAGTATAGGAAAGTGAATGTATGAGTGTAGAACTTTATATGTGTGTATATGTCTGTATAAATTTGCATATATCTTTTAAAGGGGAAGGGGGCCCCATGCAGAAATCTGCTATGGGGCCCAGCCACTACTAGTTACGCCACTGGATAGTATCACTCATCTGCTCAATTCATCCTATTCTAGAATAGAAGACTTTAGCAATATATCTCAGGTATGGTACAGGGTACTAATAATGTCATTGATATCTTCAACTGACATTGAATTCTCATAAATGTCAACCAATAATCTAAGTTATTCATCCTAGGATAAGATTTTTAACTGATTTCTGAAATCTATAATCATTTCAGTATTTTATTATGTCTACATCTCCTGGCAGTATTCATTTATATTCTCACATACAACGTCTTTCAGTTAACATAAGATTAAGATGTTTCCTTGTCAAGTCAAGCGCTTAGTCTGACACTTCTGAAATTACTATATCTTCTCTCATGTTTTTCATATTTCGCATATAATCAATAGCTTATTGGATAAAATATAAAAAATACGACTTCAAATAAAAGAAAATAGCATTCAGTAAAGTGTAATGAAAGCAGTTGGTTGTTCTATCCAGTCTTAGTATTATGCATGAAAACTGAAGTATCTGCTGATCTATAAAGTGAAGGCTATAAACCTTTTAATTCGGGAACGTGAGTTTGCACAATGTTATCCTAATTTCTTTTGCTCTGGAGATTAATTCTAGTAATCTAAGACTTTGTGACATTGAATACAGTGTGTGACAAAGAATGCACTGTAAACAGAATCTGATGTTTGCTAATCTTTATAAATACCTTAATGTGACTTTGCGTGTGTGACCTTTCCCAGTTCCCAACAGGACTAAAAGACAACTATCAGAAATACCTAAATGAATGGGCCATGTGGGAACGCTGAAGCCGTCTGCAAATCCAATGGCTATTTTCTTTGTTCCCATCTGGATTATTACTAATGATGGATTGTGTATGGGTTTGGAATAACCAAGTCAGTTTTTAAATAAAAGTTTATTTACACTTTCAGTTTATAGTAGATGTGTAACATAATAGGTAAAACCTGTACCAAAATATTACACCTCATTTATAGAACTGATTTCCTTTTATGGGAAAGAAAGAAGTTTGGACCCTTCTGGTTCCAAGACATTGAGGCTTATTTACTAAGGGTCACGGATCGCACTTTTGTTGGTTTGTTTGCTGTTTTTGGGACAGTTATTTAACAGGAGATTGTGTCACACGCGATTGGATTGTGACGCGGCCCTGCTGGGTTTCATGCAACAGAAATCGGGGGTCGTGCTGAATCCAACTGTTTCGGACTGAGCGCGGGATTCAACTTTCAAATTGTGTTGCAAGATATTGCACTTACATGCACCAGGAAGGTGAAGGTGAACTCTGTCAGACCTGAGCGGGGAAGCGGCACATGCAGGATATCGGGTGCACGATTTCTGTGAACTCCTCGGATCGGGTAAGTAAATGTGCCCCATTGACCAAACCAGTACAACTCACATGATTACACCCTCATCTTTTAATAGTAATTTGGTCATTAGTTTGTTTCCAATTCTTCCCCTCATTCATTTGTGTTTTATAAAATGGTAAGGAAGTGAGTTATGCAATTCCATTCTTTCAATTTCCACAAGCAAATGGAAGTACTTTCCTGCTACATGTTAAATGGCACAATAAAAAAATTCTCCTCAAGAAGTCTGATAAAATCTGCAGGAAAATGTACCTGATATTATGGAGATTTTGTAGTGACAAAAAACAGCATATTTAACTACCAATAATCTGAGTCTTGGTAATGTTCCCACAATTTCTGTCTCACGCTCTTGCAATGTCTTGTCTGTCCATGTGACCACTGTAACTTGTGGTTATCTCCAGTAGAAATAAACTTTCCTGCATCCAGGGCAAGGGAAAGATGGCCGGCCTAGTCCACTATGTAAACAGCTTTAGCAAGGCATGGTGGCTTGTTAATGCCATCCAAACTTATCTTCCTGATTTTCAGTAACAAAGGGAATGTGTCCATGTAGCTTTGCACAAGCTGAGATGCTACAAGTCAATTTTCATGCAAAAATATTTCACTGCTCTGCCATGGCTAGTATTGCACTCCTCCATTGATTTTCACAACAATCTCCATCATTTCAGACCCTTCTGTTGGCATGCTTATAATGCCGTTGAAAATATCCATGTGAGAATGCCTTATACCTGAGTGGTACTCTTATACCTAATAGAGATTTGTATGTTACATTTTACGCACCTACTGTACAATAGCATAATGCTCTATTAGGGTAGCCAAGCATATGCAAGCACTTCGCACAGGGTTGTCTTAGAAGAAAGATACATACAATTTCTGTTTATGTAGTCTTGATACATACATTCACCCCATAACTGTAAATACACTCCTCAAAATAGTAGCATTGAAAACATCATCTAAAGTTAAGAAAATTACAGCACATACAGTTCCGTACATCAAAGTATGAAAAAGTTATTAGTGCCAGAAGATGGCAAAATGAAGAATTTTTTTTTTGTACACAAGGTTTTAATTTTTGTAAATGTATGAAAACATTATAAAACCTATATAAATTTGGTATCCCTGTGATTGTACCAACCCAAAAAATAAAGTAGACATGTCATTTGGGGCGTATAGTGAAAGTACTAAAATCCAAGCCTACCTGAATATTGCAGAAATGCATTTTTTCACCAATTTCACTGAATTTGGAATTTTATTCCAGCTTCAAAGTACACGGTTGGAATATTAAATACCATCACTATGAAGTGCAATTTGTTACGCAGAAAATAACCTGTCACACAGCTCTGTACATGGAAAAATAAAAAAGTTATTGCGATTGTGTTGCATTCAACCCTTTCTTTGGCGCAGCTGCGCTGGCTTCCATGCCACACAAATTAGGGGGGCGTGCCGTCAGACAATCCGAATGATTCAGACTGAGGGCAGGATTTAACTTTCAAATTGTGTCACAAGACCTAGCACTCAGATACACCACTTAATAGATGGGGAACTCTGTCGGACCTGAGCGGGGAAGCGACACATGCAGGATATTGGGCGCACAATCTTAGTGACAATCTTAGACAATGCACTTTCTGTGAACTCCGGTGACCGGGTAAGTAAATGTGCCCCATTGTCCAAGTTCCTCTTTGTCCTGGTGACACATCCTCCAGTCAACTATGGCTAAAGTATAGCTAATGACTAAACTACAGATTCATAAATAATGGAAAAACAGGATATTTTTAAAGTTGGGTCACATCAAAACCTGACACAGTTACCAATCTGTTATTGTCCTTTATTGTAATAATTTAATTTTCATTTCCTGCCAGATTTTCCGTCCTTGTTTTATTAACCTAATTACTCACTACAATATTATGGTTATTTCTGCCAAATCGCCAACTTCCCTGTAAATAAAGAAAGGATGCCACAATGCAAATTATTGTTGGAAATATCAAAAGCTATTTTCTATCTGTATTTTAATTAGTCTTTTATTCCAATGTTCAAGCACATAATACAAGCCATCTGTCATCTGCTGTATCATCTAAATCATGGTTAGAAAGACCAAGAGTTTGAAGCGTCAACACAGCTCTTTCTGGCAAGATGGAATGGATCAGAAGTGGTGACAGCTCTTTGAAATAGATCCTTTATAATGGCAACAAATAATCCAAATGGATGAAAGGCTTTAATATTAAATGAGATTTACACTGCATTAGCTAATATTTAAAATTCTTCAAGATAAGTGTATTTCATTTCTATACACAGTGTAAAATCAGGGTCAAAATTCTGAATACTGTCTAAATGTAGACAGAATAAACTTGATGGAAGATTCACCAAATAAATTTATAACAGCGGAAAATGGTTTGCAAAAGTATTTATACCCCTTGAACTTTTCTACATTTTAAAAGTCACAAACTTAAATGTATTCTATTGATATTTTATGTGAACCTTATGCAGGGGTGTGAACCTGCTGCCGGTCACATTTACTCTGGCTGGAAAACTCAGCCAACTTAGGCCTAGGCTAAAGATCGGAACTGGCTAAATTTGTGCACGTAACCACTAAGAGGCTGGACTGCCAGTGGTTGGAATTTCATTAAATACACCAGTCTTTATGTTTTCCCCCTGTGTGCTGACTGTACAATGACCAGTGCCTTAGATCTCTGTTGCACGATTTACGGCTGTATCCAGGGACCCCATATGGTTTTGTGCACGGGGCCTTACAGTGTGATTTGTTTGTTTTGGTTCAAGCTGTTTGCTCAATATAGTGGCCAAAGCAAATTGCGGCAGCTTAGCTCTCATTCAAATGAATAGTTGGTCATTTGCAGTAACCAGAATACAAGGAAGAGAAATGTCTATTGTCTGTTTTGTTGAACAGCTGAGAACAGCTTATCCGAAGTTGCGCCAGGATCAAAAAATAGTGTTGCACCATCTTAAAATCAAAGGTAATGTTTTAACTTTAACAATGCAATGCTTTGTTAACCCCATTGACACTCTGGGCTGTACCTGTATGGCACAGAGGTACAGGGGGTGTATGAAGGTGTTACAGGTGGGATTTGTTGCATTTTGCAGCAGACCCCCACCGCTAATAACCGAGGTCGGTGCTTGCAACAATCTCGGCTATTAACCTTTCCTATGCTGCCGACGGCATTTAAAAGACGGCGGCACACAGGCGCCTTGATCTTGGATCTGATTGTAAATATTTGGTATCACCTTGATTGTACCAAATCATAAAGTAAACAAGAGGTATTATTTGGAGAAAACACGGGGGAATGTTGCAAAAACTGATCTCACAAGAACGTGATGCGAACATGTTTTTTTTCATTCTGATTTTTTTTCCAGCTTCCCAGTACATGGCATGGAATAATAAATAATGTGACAGAGAAGTAAAATTTGTTATGCACAAAAAAAGTCCTCATACAGCTCTGTACATGGAAAAGTGAAAAAGTTATGAATTTTTGAAGGTGGCGTCCTTAAGGGGTTAAAGTTTATGTTGGTTGCAATCCATAACAGCAAACAAGCTGAGCTTTTTTTCTGAGAAAGAAAAACACAACCTACTTAAAATGAAAGTGGTAGTGCACCCTGTACCCCAAAGGAATGGAATGGAAGTTCGGGCATGCCTGATGCCATTCCATTTATTGAGTATGGCACTTGGCTATTTCAGTCAGTGCCTTAGATAAGAGTGCCCAGCAGGGAGCCCTGCTCACAGACTCCTTTCTTGTTATCCGTGGGGAAAATTGAGTTATCCCCTTTTCTATGTAACTTGAAACTTCGCTTCAACCCCTTTAAATCTTGCCTGTAACTGGCTCGTTATTCATATATTTTTATATTTGCCTTGTGCAGAAAACTGATTCAAATCCATCTTCTAAATACGGTACTATTATTTAGAAATGAAGAAGATTTTCAATATATGAATCCATGACATATCCAAGGCATAAATGTTTGGTAAATGTATGAAAATGTGGTATGTACAACAGAATTAGAGTTTACCATCATAAGATACAAATCCCGAGGGAATAGTATTACAGGTTGTTATTTGGTTAAATCACTCATGCTGGTGTTCATAATGAACATAAAACTTACACAAAAATGCACAAGGAAGTAGTAGAAGTAGAAACAGTGGACTGCACTCAAATTATTAATCCAGATATGAAATGTAATAGTTTGGAGTGATAGAGGAAATTGGGGAGGGTTTTCCTATTTCTCTGTTGTTAATTTTTTTCATACATTTTTCCAAAATTTCCTCCTCCATTCCATCTCCATAAACACATGGATTGATGCCATTTTAAAAGATTTGTTTGAAGCGAATGATAAAAGATTTTATAAACTCATTTCTATTTTGGAGTTTTCAGTTTCTGCAGAAGTCTTTTTGATTGAGATAATATGACATAATGATTCAATACAATAGTTTGTGTCCTTCATTATTAATTACACTACAAATATGTCAACATATTAACATTATTTTGGTGAGGAATAATAATATTGGGGGTAATTGAATTCCTATAGCTATGGATTCCATAGGATTCCAATTTAAAGGAAAAATGTCAGCAGTTTTGATAATACAGAGCGACAGACAGGGTTCACTGAACAAACCACAGCCCCTCCTCTACTGTGATTATTTGCTGAAGTAGTCAGTAGACAGAAGCCTGAAACAGCAGTGACTAAGTGCAGAATAGAGGGCATGTGCAGCAGTACAATGAAGAAATGTTACATGGCAGCGCACCAAAGTCCATCTACAATCCTGGAATTTCTTTACATTTTTCATTCTCCTGCTGCTGCAGATAACACAAAGATATTGTTACACAGATCTATACGGACCAAATTTTTAAATTATTCATATTTACCACCATTTACCACCGACACATACTCTATGACAACCTTAATAATTTCTCCACTCATTTCTTGAAATTTATTTTCTAGCCCTCATCATTGCAAAGCAATCAGTGTCATTAGTAATCATACTAGATCAGTATTTCAAGCAAAAGTCTAACTAGCATATTGGGGACTATAACTTACACCACTGCTTGTTAAGGAACATTGGCAGCTAGGAAAATATAATTGCTCCTTAGTAAGAGGGACAAGTTTTATAGGAAACAAAGAGTATAAGTTGGCGGAGGTTATGAAAGGTCATGTTTATTTCTGCACAAAAAATGGGCTGAAAAACGTCCCCTTGGCTTATACACGAGTCAATACTTAATATATATACTTAAAAAATATTTAAAAAATATAGCTTATATCTCACCCTCCGGTGGCCCCGACGTGCCGCGCTGCTTCCCCGATGTCCTGTGTGGGTCCTCTTCTGGCTTCCCACGCCTCTTCTTTCTTCTCTAACTTCATGCCGGGCACTGCCATGTTTGTCCTTCCAGGCGTCCTTCTAGGCGCCGTCCGGGGGAGAACAATGGCGGCACCCAGCACAAGTTAGAGAAGCAGAAGACAGGCGCGAAGCCAGAAGAGGACCCGCGCGGACATCGGGGAGCAGCGCTGCACGTCGGGCCACCGGAGGGTGAGTATATAAGTTTTTTTTTTTTTTTTTTAACACAGTCTGTATCTACTGTGGCAAGCTGGTATACTAGGAGAGGCCTGGGGCGGTGTGGTACTGGGGGGCTGGCTTGGGGCTGTGCTGTATCTACTGGGGGCATGTGCTGTATCCTACTGGGGGCGTGCTGTATACTACTGGGGGCAGTGCTGTATACTACTGGGGGCTGTGCTGTATACTACTAGGGGCTGTGCTGTATACTACTGGCAGGCTGGCTACATACTGGGGGGGTCTGTGACCAATGCATTTCCCTACCTCGGCTTATACTCGAGTCAATAGGTTTTCCTAGTTTTTGATGGTAAAATTAGGGGCCTCGACTTATACTCGGGTCGCCTTATACTTGAGCATATACGGTACTAACTTACTACATTTTGTGATGTTATAAGTCTGGTGCATGGGGAATCAGAAATGCATGATTGATCTATCTGCTAGGGATTCCCAAAGAAAGACCATTTCGAAATGAGAATTTCTATCTAAGTATGATCATAACATCCCCCGTAGCCCTCCATGCCTGTAATGATATGAAGGCTAGGAGTATGATAATTTCGACCCAGGTGCTTTTAAATTAGCAGGAGACTGCATATAGGGGCCGCCTACTTCTTCTCAGCTAGTGCCTGAGACTACATGGAACAGTGAGTATTCAACACCTGTTCACACACGGTCAGCCTTTTTCCTGTTCACATGGTGCGGTATTGCATGGCGTCCGCTGCTTCTGTTGTGTGGTGCTGGTGGGGACCCGGGCCTGGAGCCATGGGGGCTATGCCTGCCAGTATGGGTGCTGGGGGGCAACCAGTTCTTGGTCCCTACCGGCGCTGTGCTGCAGCGGTGGTGGACACCATGTGATGCTGCACACAATAGCGTAGGGACCCACCAAAAAGAGGTCACCGTGAAGTGGTTACTCGGCTTATACAATTTTATCAAAATGTAACTAAGAACCTCAAGTTCGTTATATAATTAGCCTAGCGGCAGTAGATCATTGTATTATGTGTGGATGTGCAGTCCAGTTCTTTTTCTCTCCTCATGTTGGTATGATAATTGTGTTTTATAACTCAGGGTGTTTACATACCTTTATGTTGATATCTTGCCATGTATGCATCCTACAAGCTTGATCTCACATCTACTTTTCTCTCATGATGCCCATTCGTATGTTTGTATACCTACTAATCATGAGAATAGCAGTATTAATATTTTTGGGAGTTTTTTTTAATTGCCCCCTGTTTCTGTGGTATGATATCTTGGCTTTTAACATAGTAACAGCAGAGATCTGTTTCAAGTTAGTAGGAAAAGTGTAAGGTGTGGGTGTGACTTCAAATATACAGGGCATCATCCTATCCTGCCTTGGTTAATGAATGTTGATAAGATCTCATCAATGCGCCATTAAAGGGGTGTTCCCATTTCAGCCAATAAATGTTATTGTTTGTACAATAAAAAGTTATACAATTTTCCAATATACTTTCTGTTTCGCTTCTTCTTCACTGTTCTCTAGATCTCTGCTTGGTGTCGTTCTGTAGGAAGCTTTTATGTTACTTCCAGTGGACAGAAATCTGAGCATAGTCTTACAGGTTGTTATATCACAGAGGGTATTCAGAAGTGTGTGTTATAACAAGCCGTGCACCTGTGTGACCATGGTCAGATGTCTGTCCACTGGAAGTAAACATAGAAGCTTGCTATAGAAGGACAGCAAGCAGAGTTCTAGAGAACAATGCACATTTTATTGTACATGGAAATACCCCTTTAATGTTATGATAGTAACTGGTCCTGGTAGATGCTGTTTTTATTGCAAGCATATTCAAGCATCCAGAGATCCTGACTTTAGATAGGCGGATAAATTTTACAGGGGAGGGGCAACCTCTCCAAATTTTGATTTATCCCTATCTTTTATCACCACATACTATCACCTTAAATTTTTATTTTTAAAACTAAAATACGAAAGGAAGATTATTATGACTCGTAGATCAAGTTTTCGTAACAGAATACATCTTTACAAAATTGCTTGAATGTACAAAGTATCAACATCCACAGGAAATGGGAAATGTTAGTGGGACATAAAAAACCTTGATCTTCTCTGACCTATTCTGCATTGAGACATGTCTGACTGATAGTAGACAATGCATAGCGCGACATGGGATTGCTTCCTAGGAGACAGATTTTCAATTGTTCTATAAGCATGAGCTCAGTGGTAGAAAAACAGCTTTGAAAGACTGCCTCTATGATGGTAAACAACAGGAACACAGAAGTTTTCTATTAGTATTAGACTAGCGAGGAGTGGGGACAGAATATGTTTCAAGTTTAAAAAATCCACACTGTTTTGTTATATAACCTCTTAGTAACAGGTACATTAAATATGAAATGTATGCATTTGATATTTTATTTAAAAAATATGTGTCCATAGGTAAAATTTTGAGGACATTCAAACATTCAAGGTCCTGGAAAGGTTATGGAACAAAATTCCAAAAAAGTAATGATTTTTCTAAAAATATGTTCCTTAAGTGAAGGGGGCAGGCAAATGAATTATGTCTTTGAACTTTGTTGTAGACAAAGACACTTGACAATCCCCTTGAGGTCATAGAAAACAAAAAGTGGGTCCTTGACCAAATAAAGAACAGTTTCCACTTGATGTACAAAACCTAGCCTGAAGCTATGTTATGTTTGACATCCAAAGACCTACAATAGCTCACTGGTAATGACAATTGTGCTCCAAAGAGCTGAAAGTATATCAGTGTTGTATATAGTGTAGTGTTTTGACACATTATAGCACCAGCTGTGAAAAATAGGAAGAGAAAGCAAGAAGGTCAACTACAAGATGAAATCATAAGTGTGCCATTGAGTAGTCTGCAGACCCAGACAAAATACTTAAACCTCTGGGGAAACTGTTTTCATATAGTTGTTGGTACAAATATGCCTAGTGGTACAAGTAATAAATATTGCTTCTTGCTTCTGCAATTCTTTTTCCTTTCTTCCAGTGTTGACTCGAAACATTGCATTACAAAATGACAACATTATCCTAATCCAAAAAATACTTCAAACCATTCATAGTCATAATGTATCTGGACTTTCCTTTGGGGTTATTTCACATTGGCATTGATGTTCAGCTTCAGTTGTGCATCCGTTGTGATTTGTCTCCATTGTGTCTTTGTTTTTCTTCCATTTTATCTCCAGGATGCATAAGTTTTGTCTTTGTGTCTGCAAAAAAAAATGAAGGTTTAACATTGCTTTAAAAACATCACACCTGGTTAGTCATCCTCATCAGTGAAAAAAAAAAGATGTTTCATCTGTTTTTTTGGGACCCTTAGACTTCTATTGCCTTCCGTGATCTACATCACTGAAAAAGATAGGACATGTTTCATAATTTTTTCCACGGACAACGGATCAGTGAAAATACAATCAATGGCTCAATGATTTTATCCATGGAAATCACTGAACCACAAATGTAAAAAACAAAGCCAATGTGAAAGAGTCCTTACTCAGGGCAATGATACAGTTTATTGCCCTACACTCCCAATAGCCAAGTCAAGGGAACATCTGCCATAGAAGGTGGAAAGATGGTTTCACATATTCATAGCATTCTTCACTACAAGCGAGACTAGGGAATTCACCACCACCGGATGTTGTGATGGATAATACTGTACGTGTTCTGGAAGGGTGTGGATGCATTTATTGAAAGCAATAATATCACATATTAAGAACACTAAAAAAATTAATGATGGGACATTGATCCAGGGACTCCACATTTGGCATTGGCCATATGGATTTGTTTGCCTTCCTCTGGGTCATTCCTGTAGGAATATAGGATGGACTTGATGGACCTGGATCTTGGTTCCCCTTAATCTTCTATAATACCATAATAGTGAAATGTTAAGGAAAAACTCAAAGTTGTCTGTTGATGAAATAGTATTTGTAGAAAGTTGGATACACAACTTAAACATTTATTGAAGGATAGCTAATCCCATCACAACTAAAAAAATGCTTTCTTTAAAGGAAACCTACCACTTCTGAAGGTAGGTATGAGATACAAACACCGGGCACCAGCTCAGGGTGAGCTGGTGCCGGTGCTTAGTCTCGTTAGTGTTAAAACCGCGGTATCGCGGTTTTAACACTTTTGAAACTTTCTAGCAGAAACTGCTTCGGCGCTGCGCGCGACCGTGCGCGCGCAACGCCTGCGGCGTTTCCAATGTAGGCGCGCGCACGATCGTGTGCACGAAGCGCCGAAGCAGTTTCTGCTAGAAAGTTTCAAAAGTGTTAAAACCGCGATACCGCGGTTTTAACACTAACGAGACTAAGCACCGGCACCAGCTCACCCTGAGCTGGTGCCCGGTGTTTGTATCTCATACCTACCTTCAGAAGTGGTAGGTTTCCTTTAAGTATCTTTTGATTTATTAGTAATTTTAATTTAGACTTCTTATAGAGTCATATCTCATTTGCATAGTATTCTTCTTCAACTAGCAATCAGAGAATTTGAGGCAGTACATCAAGACAGTGGGTGGTCATAAAAAGATGGTTTACCAGCCATTTCAAAATCTAGCCAAAATGAAACTATAAAACTGTATAAAACTATATGCTTTATACATTTTAAATGTTCATAGTATCATAGTTTATATGGTTGAAAAAAGACACACGTCCATCAAGTTCAACCAAGGAACTTTTGTTTTGGTGGATTTTCTTCCATTACAATGTTTCTTTTTGATTAACGTTGCATAAATAATTGTTTTACAATCTTGCATACATCATTATCCAACTTCTCTTTTTGTTAAAGGCAATTCCTTTAATTATATTTTTACTAAAATTTGCTTTCAAACGACTGAAGCCAACGCTGTGAGAAATAATATACAGGAGAGGTAAACAGTGGAGTGAGATAGAGTTGTTGTAAGAGAGACAGAATAATCAGTATCCTCCAAATCTCAGCAAGGAAATGAGTTAGTACTGTAGCAGGCTTTGAAGGTCTCCACAGACAGTCCTGACTGGAAAGGCCAATGTTGGGAGGAATATGTGTAGTACAATCAATCTTCTAAGTCTTTGTTTATAGCCAGTCATTAAGTGTGGGAAAAGCAGGAAATGTACCGCTAAATAAAAAGATATAGAATGAGCGCTTTACAGAACTTCAGCTTTGTAAATCACAGAGCAGAAGGAATCCGGTTAGCTGGGGGAGATATTTACAGCCCAATAATTACCAAGTGATGCAAAGGCTGGAAGATAGAAAAGCGACTTCTAATGTGTCTTTGCATTTTTTAATCCATATTCGAATCGCAGTCTAATGTATTCTTTGTTTTTACTGCTCTGTCTATTGATCCAACATTCAGAGTTTCTCAATTTCTCATTTCATTTAATGCAGACTTAAGGCAAGATCCTAATCATATATTTATAAAACCAAATTAAAAATTTTGTACAAAAAATATATTATTGTCTTGAGACAAATGAGACAAATGATATAAAAATACTTCTGCATATTATATTTTTATGGAACCCATAGGTGCGTCTTACTTTTTGGCATTGTTTATTTGTATCATAGTAAAGATATCATAAAGTAGATCAAGCTATAACTGAGGGCAAAACTAGTGCAGTCTGTACTATGTGCAGTTGGCCTGCAGTGCGCCAGATTCATCAAAACTGGCGCATGTTCTTCATTAATCTGGTGCCCCCTGCACTGATCTGGATGTGTACAGCATTATTTTTTGGTGCACTTTGTTCCTGCTGCAGAATTGTGGCAAAGACAGAATTGTTGCGCATGTCAGTAATAAATGTGGCACAAACTCGGACTAAGTCCTCTTACGCCCCTTTAGGTGCACATTTTTTCTGTCTTGTCGGACACAGTGCGGTCGCCACACAAAACTGGCACAGACACTAAATAAATATATGTTTAAGCAGTTTACATGTTCTTTTCAGTGCAAAGTCAGACAGAAAACTGGTGCAAAAGCTTTAATAAATGTGGTCCAATGGGTAGAGAGTTTGTTTTCACCAATACTAACCATATACTCTAGATAGCTTTTAAATCACTAGCAAGTTGTGGACCCGCTGCGCTATGCACTTTGTCCACTCACTGAGGACGTAATCCCTGGCCCGCTCTAATTTTCCCCCTTATACAGGGTATATATGCTTGTCTGAAATATAGCTATTCAGTCAAATGTGCATTACTGTGTAGATCCTACACAAGAGTGTGAACTGGTTCCTAAGAATCAAATCTCCAAAGAGAAATTCTTAAAAGTTAAATTTTTTATTGAAAATAGTTTTAAAAAGACAAAAAATTCCTTTTAATCATTCCTGAAGGTCCATATGATACATCAGTACAACACTAGATCTTTATAGCTGCATAGGGCACATCAATGTGTACATGTCACAGTATCTCCAAATAATTACCAATGCAAGAGCAAAAATAAATTACCATTACATGTTATTTTGTCATATTAAACTGCCAGTGCATAATCAAAATTAACCATGGTTTCAAAAAGGTGCAAAGATTGTAACCAGACAAATTTCAAAGGATCCCAATATCCATCATTACAAATTCACTTACCCATGGTAATTAGTGTGTGGATGAGAAAGCCCGGCATGCGAAATTTTTCAATAAAAATTGAACTTTTAAGAATTTCTCTTTGGAGATTTGATTCATAGGAACCAGTTCACACTCTTGTGTTCTTTGAATGTGGTAAATGATTTATGGAGTGGGTTTGAATAATAAGAAATATTTTGGAATTATTGTTACCTTTCTGTTCTGTGTGTGTTGATAATTTGGTCTACTGTGTAGAACCTAGTAGAAGTTTTTTACCCTGAGAAGGAAAAAAGTTTATGTATGTTAAAATTCAACATTCAATCTTTGTGTCATTTGCCATAGAAAAAAAGTCCAGGGAACACTTTAGGTTGCCCAACCTTCAAAAATTGCTGCTGTGTCACATGTCTGACTGATGATGAGCCAGCTCCTCAGCATTCTCTGGCCTTTTCACATCATCCAGCTCGTGGGTCCTCAGGCACACGTCCATTGATGACTTCAGTCCATTTGTTCATTGAGAAATTTAATATTTTATACTTTGAGATACAATCTGGGCTCATTAAAACATTAGGAAACCGAAAGCAAGGTCGACCAGATTTTATATTTACCTTGGTCAAGAATCGAATCTACTGAGGGGTTAATTGTTTTTTGTTATCCTCAAAAGGATTTTTCGGGGTCATCAAATAATAGGGCAATAATTTTGGGTAAGAGGATACAATTATAAAAGAACCATTGATGATCTTTTGATGTTCCTGTTCAGTTTGCCTGTCTACCCGAGAACAGGCAAGGAGGAGGGGTAGGCATACTTTTCAGGTCAATCCTCCTGTCCCCTCTCTTACTTTCCCATCTTTTGAGGTCCACACTCTCAGACTTTTCACCTATTTCCTCTTTGTGTGGCTGTTGTATTCCGTCCTCCTGGCTCACCCTGCCAGTTCCATCACCACTTGCTTGATCTCTCTCTTCTTCTGTTCCTCTCTCAGTGTCAGGGTTCCTCAGGGCTCAGTCCTAGGTTCTCTTCTCTTCTCCCTCTATACTCCCTCCATTGGAAAAACCATCAGCAAATTTGGTTTCCATTATTATCTTTATAATGATGATACCCAACTATATACTTCGGCACATAACATAACTCCTGGTCTATTCCAGAACACTAGTGATTGTCTCTCTGCTGTCTCTTTCGAATCTTTCTAAGACCAAACTTCTTGTCTTTCCACAGTCCACTAACAGAGTCTATCCTAACCTCTCCATCTCAGTCTGTGGGATCACCATAACCCCCACCCCCCCTCCATCTGTTATCCAGCAACCACCAGACACCAAACTTCAGGCTTCTCTGCAGTTCCATTCACCTTGTACTTTGTATATAAGATGACTGCTGATGACTGGGTCAAGCGACAGTACTTCTATGTATTATACTATATTTTGTTCTGTTACCTTATTTACAAGTGGTTAATTCACTTTAAAGCTGTAAAGTTACTCTAAAGTTACTGACAAAAAATAGTTTTAGCACAGCTTGAGAGAGACTTTGACAACAATTCCAACAATACCTGTATCATGCTGCTAGCTTATTCCTATGCTAAGATATGTGGCTAAAGCTATGGATAGATATAAAAAGCTATATGTAGTATCCTCTCAGCTTTTCCTTAAGTGGGCGGCACTTTCTGGTTGTAACATCAGCTAGGGAAAGTGAAGCCAGAACATTAATATGAATTAGAACAGTATGCTTGTAACACTCACACTTACTCAAGGTCCTTTGCCAGAACACTGAGCCTTTCACATGAATCAAGACAGCTTGTAATTGGATGACCTAAAGCATGTGATGAGGCAAATGCTTGTGACATTACTCAAGGTCCTGTTTTCTTGCACTGATCCCATACTCAACAACCCTACTGTTGTTTCTAGCTGTTCTGTATGGTTTCCCATGGTTACCAGAAAGCATGGAGAGTAATGGAGACACATGGAGAGTAGCCTGGGGGGGGGGGCAAGGTAAAGCCTGTGCTTTCTACTAAACACCTGCAGATAGCTAATTAGAGTAAATTAGAAAATTGCTTATTTTTGCTTAATGCAAAGTTAGGCAATTTTTTTTTATACTTTACAGTTATACTTTAAAGGGGTTGTCTTGTCCCCCTCTATGTTGGTAAAAATTGCTGACTGTGGTTCAAGACCGGGCCATGGATAAAGAATGTAAAAAAATAATAAACCAACTCATAATGCACACATTATGACCCCAGGCATCATCGTGGTCATGTCACATCATAGTGACATGACCACGGGAAAAGATGGAGCCGCAGGGAGAAGAAGCCAGAGATGATTATAGAGGTGTTAATTTAAGGGTTGCTACTTATTAATGGGGACAGGGAAGCTTGGCTTTGCAGTAGCCATTCATTAAAGGGGGCCCTGAATTGGTCATTTAAGTAAAGGGGGGCTCCGCAGTGGTCTTTTCATTAAAGGAGGGTTCTGCAGTGGCCATTTCATTCAAAGGGAACTGTGACCATTTCATTAAAGGGGAGCTTTGCTGTGGCCATTTCATTAAAGGGGATCTTCAGTGGTCATTTTATTAAAGGGTGGGCTCTACAATAGCCACTTCATTAAAGCTGTGCTCTGCTGTGGATATTTCATTAATGAGGTGCGGCTGCTGCTGGACATTTTATTAAGGAGTTGTGGCTGCATTTCCTACCCTAGGGCTTATACTCAAGTCTATCATTTTTCCTATTAATTTATTAATTTTTTGTGGTTAAATTAGGTGCTTTTATACTTGGGAATGTATATTATGCATGTATTTGTTTCCTCATAGTGAAAAGGCAAAAGACAAGGGGACATTATAGGTGTGTGTGTGTATATGGGGAGGCTATACAAAAATGGGTATTATAAAGTCCCATTTTCTGTAGCCCCCTTCTTATATAGTATCAGTAGGGGTTACAGAAAAGGGGGAAACTGCAGGAAAGGAGTCATTTTAGACAAAGGGCTCCTGGAAATGGCACCTTATATGGTAGAGAGCATGTGTCGTTGCTTCTCTTATGATCCTTAGTTACCCCAATTGATTATTTCCACTAAACATAGTATATAAATCTTTGTCAGCGACTTTCTATAATCAGCAGAGAGGATAACTACACCTCTGGCAATGAGTCACAGCAGCTAGGTCTCTCCAATCAGTACAGAGAGAACAACTTCCAGAAAATTTTAATTACAGGTTAAAAAATAACCAGATATGGTGTCATTCCTCATGTAAACACACCTGTATACTAATTTATTTGTTAAAAGTTTAGGTACACCTTAGAGCATTTTGTGTTGACTCAATCAACATTGGGATAGGAAAGGGTAGAGGTTAGATTATAGATCTAATGTATGCTATTGCACAAAAATGTTTATGTCTTGTCTCAAAGGACTGTAATGTGCTTTGCTTAAGATTCACAGCGTATATGCTTAAATGTGTTTTATTATTAGTGCGACTGCTTATCCTGTGGTGGCTCATCACTGGTAATTAATTAGATACATTAAGACATCTGTTCACAGGAGATAGTTTCCTTGTGAAATGTGAATGCCAATGACATTGTATGGAATTCTTCAGTGACTACTTCTGCTAATATGCTCATGCTAACTATAATGAAAACTGAATGTATAAACATGTATATATTTACAATTATCCTCCACCATGTTGCTTAAATTGCTGAATCAGCACAGTCTTACACCAGGACCTGTACAATGACTTCTCAACAATTTAGTCCTTTACTCCAAATACATAGATATTTTACTTAAGCTTGTCTTCACCTGGCTTCTGATATTATTTGTATTTCAAAATTTTTGAGTGAGACTACTAGCACCGGATTAAAGAATCCAGGATGGGAAAAAACACATTTTTATCCTGCACAGGCTCCCGGTTTCATCAGTTCTCCAATACTTCAGTGTTTCTAGCACCCAGTCTGAGGTTCCCAGGAGTCACTGGGCCCATTTCATCCAATGAGTGGTCTCTGCTGACCAGGAGACACACAGAAAGTGAACTTAAAAACCCAAATTTACATTATATATGAATACTTTTAAAAACTTTCTTTGGAATATGAACAAGAAGCCTTTAATGTGAAAAATGTGAAAAACTCCTAAATGGTGTGCGCCATAGATTCAGCTTTGTTTTTAATATTATATTTACCCAAGGATTATTTTTATTATCATTGTGTTGTACTTCTCTTATAACTGGGTTGTATTTTCTGCCCAGATTGTCTGATTAAACACCTTATTGACAAAGGTAATACATATTTTTATGAGGCTTATCAGAAGGAATACCCTAATTCTACAATTTTTGTCGCGGAAATATATAATGGGGGCTTTATTTAAACTACTTCTCTTACCACTTCCCTAAAGAAACATTCCAAGCACAAATACAAAATAAATTTATATCACGTTTGTTGTTATTTTAGTATTAGTTTTAGAATAAGAGATAAACAAATAACAGATATGACATTTTAAAGCATCACACCAATAAGCAATAGCTCTTGTTACCTTCATCCAGCTGTTTCTTTGTTATCATCCTAAGTTTAGTCTGTCACAGCAGTTTGATGTCTCCTCTGCGCTGATTATCTTTGTGAAACCATATTTTGTGAACATAGTTTGTTTAGAAAATAATTTATATGGAGAAGGGCTGTTTCTCCCTGCTCACTCTGGAGTGAGTGGGGTGGCATGTGATACTCCTCTTTGTGTAGATAACAGGGAAGTCTTGTGTCTGCAGCTCAGTGAGTGCAGATGTCTCCTACAAATAAGGCAGAAGAGTTCCCCTGTTTCCTATCAGTCCCTCCATCACAGTCAGTCATTTTGCTTAATTTTCTGTATATGCCTCTGCATTAAAAGCTTCACTATATAGTCTTCCCTCCCACGTTTCTCTCCGGACACTATCTTCAAACATTTTTACTGCTGGTTTCTACTCCTTTTTCCATACTCCAAGGTCTTTCATGTGATGAAAGCTGCCACGCTAGTAACTGTATAAAACCTGTCTGTACAAACTCGAGCTCATTAGATTTACTTGTTGGATTCATCATGAGAGAACACAACTTTATTTCATGAGAGAACACAAAACAGCATCAACTATTGTCAGGATGTAACGGACTCAGCTTAGGTCCCAGAGAGAAGAAATTAGTCTCTGCCTTCTTCTCTGGTGCTCAGAAGAGTTCTGACAGGTAGAGTTACAACACAGAAAATGAGAGCAACACAATATGGGGTTTGTTTTGTTTGCTTTGAAAGGGTTTATTACTAGAGATGAGCGAGCACTAAAATGCTCGAGTGCTCGTTATTCGAGACAAACTTTTCCTGATGTTCGAGTGCTCGTCTCGAATAATGAGCCCCATTGAAGTCAACGGGAGACTTGAGCACTTTTCAAAGGGACCATGGTTCGGGAATAAAATGTGTTATTTAATTGAAAAAGAATGTCTTCTCATAAGTTAGCAGATGTATGCAAACATCTGCAATCTATTCTTCACTGTTCCGCACGTATATTATCTCCCGACAAGTTAGCAGATGTAAAGAACAGTGAAGAATAGAATAAAAACAGTGAACACAGTATCATTTAAGTGAAAAACGCAGTGAAAAACACAGTGAAGAATAGATTGCAGATGTTCGGCACATCTGCTTACTTGTCGGAGATACGCTGTCCCGGGATCCGCTCCTCTTCTTCCACTGAAGTCTCCCTGATCTCTCTGCACTGCTCCCCGATGTCTCTCCGTGCTGCTGCCCCGATGTCTCTCCGTGTTGCTGCCCCGATGTCTCTCCGTGCTGCTGCCCCAATGTCTCTCCGTGCTGCTGCCCCGATGTCTCTACGTGCTGCTGCCCCGATGTCTCTCCGTGCTGCTGCCCCGATGTCTCTCCGTGCTGCTGCCCCGATGTCTCTCCGTGCTGCTGCCCCGATGTCTCTCCGTGCTGCTGCCCCGGTGTCTCCGTGCTGCTGCTCCCCGGTGTCTTCGTGCTGCTGCTCCCCGGTGTCTCTGTGCTGCTTCCCGGTGTCTCTGTCCTGCTTCCCGGTGTCTCTGTGCTGCTCCCCGTGTTCTTCAATGTGTTCTTCACACATATATATTGTTCTTCACATACTATTTTGTTCGCACCGTTCCACGCGTATCTCCCGACAAGTAAGCAGATGTGCCAAACATCTGTAATCTATTCTTCACTGTGTTTTTCACTTAAATGATCCTGTGTTCACTGTTTTTATTCTATTCTTCACTGTTCTTCACTGTGTTTTTTTAATTAAATGCTTAATCTCGAGCAGGGGAAATACTCGTCCGAGCAACAAGCCGTTTCGAGTACCTTAATACTCGAACGAGCATCAAGCTCGGACGAATATACTCGCTCATCTCTATTAATTACGTATGAGAATTTTGTTAAAAAATACATTATGAACCCGGAGTTGCACTATAAAAAATGTATACATAAACAAAAATAAATAGATGAAGGAGACATTGGGGCACATTTACTAACCAAGTCCCTGCGCGATCCCCAAGGTGCATTGTCCGACGAGGATGAAGTCTGCCGCAATTCAACAAGATTGTGCGCCCAAGATCCTGCATGTGTCGCTTCCCTTATCAGGTCCGCCGGAGTTCACCTTCTTCTGTATGTGAGTGCATGATTTGCGACACAATTTGCATTTTAAATCCTGCACTTAGTCCGAATCAGTCAGGTTGTCCGACGGCCCACGGCCCCCGATTTGTGTCGCATGAAAGTTGGCACCAAAATCCAATTGCGTGCACCAAAAACCAATGTTAAATGCCACACAAAACTGAATTAGTCGGGAAACCAGACGGAAATGCGGTCCGCGGACCCTTAGTGTATATGAAGCTAAAGGTTTGAAACAAAGTGTCTTCTTAAGGCATACATGGTATGAAGACATAATAGGCATAGAAATGTAAAGAAAAATATCTACATAGCTTTTTAATTTGTCTCCACCTAAGCTACTCTACCTCTACATTAATAATAATTTCTACTTTGAAGCATAAATTTACACAATAGAGCTGCCAGTGAGCTGATATTTCCAGATCCAAGTGGCATTTTACTGGACTTATTATGTGACAATGACAAAGCATCTCCACCTTCTCTCTACACGTGTCACGCTCTCTTGATATCTTCTGATTTGTGATATATATTTTCAGTTGTGACCTGTATTTTGACCCAAATCTTTAAATCTTCCACCTTTTCACTCAGATATATTCTTGTTAACAAAGGCAGCTGAAAGCTCATTAAATACAAAGAGATATATGGACAAATCAAACTTTTAATGTGAAAAAAAGATAAAGAAACAATCTCTAAAAATCGAGCAGTGAAAGAAACAGCTAAATGAAATGAGGTACTTCAGGAAAAATTTTGGTTGTATAACAATAAGATTACCCACTTACAGCTTCATTAGTATAGTGGGGACACTGGAAACAGACAGGACAGTGAACCCTAAAACTCCAATCCCCCAACAACCTTGCCTGCTTGACTCTGTATACTAGGCAATACAGGGACAAACACAAAGACAGTCCTTTCCTCCACCAAAGTGTGGACAAATAAAAACACATACAAATAAATAATACAAAAAATGTATATAAACATAAATAACAAACTTTACATGGTGTGAAACTGATTATTTCCTTATGAATGCATGGGAAAATGTCAGTGTCATTATCAATTCTTAGGAAAAAGGCAATTAATTTTTTGTTACAAATTACAACAGTATTAATTGATAAAGAGAATTATAAATTTGTGTAGATTTAGCCTATTTTTTTTTTTTAATAAACTTCCTTCACTTTTTTCAGTGTTACTGGAAATGGCGTTTGGTATAAAACATGGCACTTTGCAATATTTACAACACTTATAATAGCCACAAATAGCTATCATTACAATTAGACCACATGCACATGGCTATGCTTATTGGACGTGTGCTAGTTGGCAGTTTCAACAGCTAGCACATGTCTTACTATGTTTCTATGGGCCAGAATTTCTACAGCCTTGTCTGTGAGTATAACTCCCATTATACAGCAGTTCCTATTCCTTCTTCAGTTTGTGGCTCAGGCAGTGGGAAGAACCTCCAACAGTTACACCAGATAAGCAAAATGTATATAGGTAATCAGGATGTATATAAAATAAGTTGGAATATAAGGAAACACTGTAAAAAATATTGTGCAGAGGATATCACATTCTTCTGAACAATATTTATTTTTTACTGTATACACTATCTTTGGATCTGAGAACAGATTTTCTATGACAACACATTTTTTCTATTGTTATAGATGTAGAAATATAATCTTCAACATTATATATATTTAAGTATGCACACACCTTCATACGATATCTGAGCGACAATAGTTATGTCATTGATGGCTAAATGGTTTGTTCAGCCGTCATCTATTTCACCTGACTCCTTCAGACTTTTGAACCATAGGCTCAGACTAAAGTGCAGATGTAGTGAAGGGAGGAGGCCACTGATGGCTTATCTAAAGGACCCTTATCTACCCTACCAGGATACAGTGTGTGTGTGTATGGTGGGTAGGTAGTCAGAAGACCACATACTGTTCACATTAGATGCCTACAATTTTCATCAGGTGTGTTGGTGTTGACTGACTAAAAATAAATAATATATACAAAAATAAATGAATAAAAAGCATGAAAAACAAGACTTTTTTAAGCCCATTTACAACATTGAATTTATACAGAAATAGAAAAGATTAAAAGTCAAGTTAAATAGCCAGGATTGTCATTGTCTTTAATTGCAGTAATAGCAGCAGAATTCCAGCTGTATAATAAGGTCTATACCCACTGCTCCTGATATACATATGCCATTTATATGCTATAAATTTCACCTCCCACATCTCAGCACACCAAAGCTTTAAAAAAAATTGTTACTGTTGTCAGAAAGTATTTGAATTTTTTTTTCCATTAAGGTATTAATGATTGTACCACATAATGGAAACTGTAATTTTACTGCATTAGAGAATGGATGGAGAGGTACAGCTTATAGATTGGGAGACAGAATATATAGAATAGACGGTTGGCAAAAAATATGTAATGGATGGGAGGCACAGTATATAAAATAGATTGGGAGGCCCTGTACACTGAATGAATGGAGGGACAGAATGTAGAATAGATGGAGGATAGTAAATTTTACTAGTCCAGAGAAACATTTGCAGAGAACCATGTTGTCATAAACTGTCCAGCAACAGTGCAACCACAACCAAGCTGTGGGACTGCGTAAGTGGTGATAGGTTGTTGCAAAAAAATTATAATGTATACTGTAATAGTAATTAATGGCAATATTGAGAAAAGTGTATATAATAACCTGCTGTCACCCATTGTTTCCATGAATTGTTTTCATGTTGACTTTTCATTCTTCTACTTAGTGAAACTATGAATGTCCATTAATTGCAGCTATAATTATAATGAGCTAATATTTAACCATATGACACTTGTGTTAAAGTAGCACTAAAAGCTCAGTTTCGAGGCACAGTTCATAATTGATACCTTTATTCTCATGTTATGTATCAAATACAGATGGGTGAAATTAGTACAAAGATAAAAAATAGAGAAACAACATACAAACAAACCTGAAACATTTAATTGCAAACTCAAGATTGATCGTTCTTCCTCAAGGGCATAGTTGAAATATGTTCTTACAGATAATATATATTCATCTTCTATGAGCCGTGCGCCATAATTCACAATAACAGGAAAGAAGAGAACTGTCCAAAATCTGATTTTGCTCATAAATGAAATTACACTTTTTCATTCTAGCGTTGTGTCGAGTAGGAAAACAAACAGGAACTCTTGAAGCTAGCAATCATTTTGATAAGAAAAGAAGCAGGGGACATGGTTAGGTATCTAGCCTTCTCGAGCATCTATTTTCTTTCATTTTCCTTCATTTGTTGTATCTTAGCAACCGATACCAGCCAGCAAATCTAATCTAACTAAAATAACACTCTTGGAATCGGATCACTTAAAATATTTCTTTTGGCTTGGCTATTCAGCCTCTTATTGAATGCATTACAACAGATGTACTTACTGAGTATGGATTTCTTCATCCTCCAAACTCTGGAGATGTTATATTTATATGAGGATCTGTTATCAGGTCTCCAGATGACCCAAACAAATGACCACAGAACATAATGAATGGCTTCAGTAAATTCCGAGTAGAGATTGTATGCTTGCTACAAACTGAACTGAACTTTAAAAAACTTAAATCACATTCCAATTGTTTTTTTTTCCACAAATCAATAGCTCTTGTCATGTAGGACAACTTTGCCTGTACATGTCATTACCTACAGATGTAGCATTGGTTAAAGGGGTATTTCAGGAATCAGCATAATTCATATACAAATGGGTCCTTAAAATATAAGCTATTATGTAATTAGAGGTGGTCCCTTACACCTAACTTACAGACAACCCCTATTTACATATGAACCCCTATGCCCTCTGTGACCTCTGGTGAAGCTCTCTGGTTGTTACTATAGTCGCAGGCTGCAATAATCAGCTGTAAGGTGTCTGTAATAAAGCTTTCTTGATAAACCTTAGTCCCATTACAGCAAAAAAAATGTAAACTCCAATTGTCACTGGGGCAAAAAATAATTTTGTCTCGATCTACAATTATAAAATATACAGTTTCGATTTACATACAAATTCAACTTAAGAACAAACTTCTGGAACCTATCTTGTATGTATCCCGGGGACTGCCTATAGTTGATATTTAAAAGGTTCCTCCCCTTAGAAGAAAATTTATGTTGACATACTGTACACTGTAATAAAGAATTGAAATGCTACAGGCGCTTTCTGTTGATTTTCTCCGTGCAGAGTAGACACTAGGCAGAAGATGGCTGCTGGTCACATGTGCACATCACATGTTCTGCACCTGCCTGGGCAGGTCATGTGATCATCACAAAGTTTGGCTGTAGCGGGTTGCTTGCAGTTTATCCAGTATGGCCAGTGTAGTGGTGAGACCCATCTCAGTGAGGTAATGTGCAGTGATGGCATTTACACATCATTACTATGGTAACAGAGCAGGACAGTCTATTACATCATCACTGGTAGTAGAGCATATCAGGGAGGCGGAGTTACAAAAAACCAAAGGAACATCAACTGCAGTTTTCAGTGGCGGCCACCTACTTTAGAAAGCCCATAACATTTTGTAACTAATGGCATTGTGTTTTGTTATATTTAGAGATGAGCGAGCACTAAAATGCTTGGGTACTCGTTATTCGAGACGAACTTTTCCCGATGCTCGAGTGCTCGTCTCGAATAACGAGCCCCATTGAAGTCAATGGGAGACTCGAGCATTTTTCAAGGGGACCAAGGCTCTGCACAGGGAAGCTTGGCCAAACACCTGGGAACCTCAGAAAAGGATGGAAACACCACGGAAATGGCCAGGAAACAGCAGGGGCAGCATGCATGGATGCCTCTGAGGCTGCCTAATCGCACCATTATGCCAAAATTATGGGCAACAGCATGGCCATGACAGAGTGACAGAATGAAGCTAGATAGCATCTAAAACATCCAATAATTGACCCTGACAATATAGGGGACGGCATGCATAGGCAGCAGCGGCAGGCTAGAGAGTGTCATGGCGACATACCATAAATGGACTCGTCAGCTCAAACCAATGGGTGGCAGAGAGGAACAAAGGAAGTTGAGCAAGAACCTCAATAATATCGGTACATGATAAAAGTTTGCCAGTATTTTTGTGGATTACACGGCAGGGTGGCGACAAAGTTAACATGATGAATCCATGAAAACAACCCAAATTTGTGCCTGACACACCTGTTTGATAAGGGGACGATGTATGGGAGGCACTTATGGACGACTTTTGGAGGTAGCAATGGAGACAACGTTGTGGAGGTGCTATGGAGGCAATTTAATTTGGATAGTGTGCCTGTATGTGGCATTCCAAAAAAGTTTTCAAACCAGAGGAGCAGGTAGGTGGCCCTCCAGAAAAATGGAATAGATTGAGTGCCTGTATGTGCAGTCCAAAAAGTTTTCAAACCAGAGGAGCAGGTAGTGGCCCTCCAGAAAATGAAATAGATTGAGTGCCTGTATGTGTGCAGTCCAAAAAAGTTTTCAACCAGAGGAGCAGGTAGGTGGCCCTCCAGAAAAAATGAAATAGATTTGAGTGCCTGTATGTGGCAGTCCAAAAACGTTTTCAAACCAGAGAGCAGTATGGTGGCCCTCCAGAAAAATGAAATAGATTGATGTCCTGTATGTGGCAGTCCAAAAAAGTTTTCAAACCAGAGGAGCAGGTAGGTGGCCCTCAGAAAAATTTAATAGATTGAGTGCCTGTATGTGGCAGTGCCAAAAATTGTTTAAAACAGAGGACCGGTAGGTGGGCCCTCCAGAAAATTAAATGCATAAAGTACAATCTAGAGCCAGTGGGCCCTGTCAAAAAATAGCCAGTTTCCTCTGCTTTAGTGTACAAAGAGGAGGGAAGGAGAAAATGAGGAGGAGGAGGAGTGCATATAATATTCAGGTTGAGCTTCTTCACCTGGTGGAGATTGGAAATTATGAGAAATCCAGGCTTTATTCATCTTAATAAGCGTCAGCCTGTCAGCGCTGTCCAGTCGACGGCGTGTACGCTTATCGTGATGTATGCCACCAGTGGCATCTAAACCCTCTCGGACAAGACGCTAGCGGCAGGGCGCAAAGAACTCCAAGGCGTACAGCGCCGTCGTGCCAATGTCCAGCTTGAAACCCAGTAGTTGTAGGGAGCTTTGATCATTTAGGGTAGGACGATGGATGGTCAACTACGTACTCCCTCCGCCATCTTTCTGTAAAGGTCACGCCTACTCTGCCGAACTGGGGATCAGGTGACAGTGTCTTGCTGGGGTGACATTAAGCTGCAAAAGCCTGTTAAGCGTACCCTGCAGTGCTGGACACGCTGCCTGCTCGCTGACTCTCCTCGCTACTTGTCCGCAGAACTACGCACTCTGCCGCTAGCGCTGTCAGAAGGGAAATACTGTTTCAGCTTGTGCACCAGGGCCTGCTGTATTCATGCATTCTCACACCTTTCCTCTCCAGGGATGAGAGTGGAAAGATTTTGCTTGTACCGTGGGTCCAGGAGAGTGAATCCCCATTAATCGTGCTGGAATAAATTCTTTGAACGCGAGGGTCACGGGATAGGCAGCCTAGCATGAAATCTGCCATATCGCCAGAGTCCAACTGCGCAAGAATTCACTCCCCTCACTGGCCTGACTGTCCAGTTTCCTCCTCTCCAACTCCTCCAACTCCTCTTTCTGCCCATACAACCTGAACAGTGAGGACTGAACAATGTCCCCCTCTTTCTGTCTCGCCAACATTCCTCCTGCCTTTCCCCCTCATCCTCCTCACACACTCTTCCGATATGTGCTGAGAAACCGACCTAAGGGTGCTTTGGCTATCACAGCCTTGGATCTTTTCCCCGTCTCTTGTGACAGACGCAAAGCTTCCGACTTCATGCTGACCAGAGTTTTTAAACAGCAACGCAGCGGGATGTGAGGCTGATGATGGCGGCATCACCACTGACCATCTGTTTTGACTCCTCAAATACTACATCACCTGACAGATATACAGACATTCACCCACTCTCATTGTAGACTTGAGAAGCTACTGACCTGACTACCAGTATTTTTTCTTGTGTGGAAGTTGACATCTGGCAGTCTACAATCGCCTGCGCTTGCTAAACTCTGGATGAACAACATGGTTAATGTTGAATTCCACCTCTGGGCCAACGTCGCACAACAGTCGGTGAGCGGGCAGTTTTGGAGGCGCGATGTTGTGCCTGAGAGTGGCAGCATTGTGTGGACTATCGAAATGCCGCACGATGCGGCGCACCTTACGTGAGCAAAATCAGACACGATTGTGTAGTGTCTTGAGGAAACCTGAACTTTCAGATTATAACACATGGGCCATGGCTGGCATGTGTCAGTCTGCGAGTTGACAGAGCCTCCACAGGTTACGGCCGTGTCACACATGCCACCATCCTGCTTCAGTTCGACGTGCCAGCCACAATCAGTCTGCGCCGTGATCCCTTGTAATATGTTCTGGGCGGTGTTTCTTTCTTAATCGCCTAGGGCTCAGCAGTTGAGCACCGCCTGCTGTCGCTTAGCGTACGGCACTGCTTTACTGTGCCTAGAGCTAAGGCGCCGATATAGTCCGCCCAGTGCATCCAACGGATGGTAGTTTCGGAGGATGATAGTGGAGGGGGTTGGAGAGGAGCCGGCATAGTAGGAAGGCCTTTGAGACCTTGACCTAGTAGAGCCCCCGTCAATCCTCGGCAGTCCGGCAGTAAAAACTAATTACCCAGCCCCATGGTCATGACTCGGAATCCCCTTTTCCCACGTCCCTCCAAGTTAACATGCCTCAATGTGTCCGACAGTGATAGCGTAATATGTGCCCCTCGCCCCGGCAGCACTCGTCCACGTGTCCGCTGGTCAGGTTGGACCTTGTCAGAAACGGCGTGTGTGGTCAGGCGACAGAGTGATGTGTATGTCCTGAACGCGTGCCTTCTATGCACTGGCTTGGATATCGACCACACGAGCTCGTTGAATAAATGTAGTGGCTGTGCTGGGTAACCCGATACCTGAGAGGGCGGGAACCCGCCGCCCTGATGCGCTTGCGAAGGCCTCGGTCCTCTCCTCAGCCTATTAGTCGCACAGTTCTCCAGGCTAAGCCACTGAGATGTGGCCATTAGTGCGCTTCCTCCGGTCTACTCGCGTCGGGGGCGTAGTAGGGAGGGGTGGGGGGGGGGGCTTGTTGGTTTTGCACTATATTTTCTTTTCCGCTTCCATCTCTCTGGGGTATGAGAGAGCTGAACGCTGGTGGATTCTGGAGGATCGTGGAGGCAACGATGGGGTTTTTGTGCCAGGGTCCTGGGCAGGGGGCTGACTATCAGCTGACACAGGGAAGGAGCAGTGGTGGCACGGCCGGAGGTGAACGGCTTGGTGCCACTGATTCGGTGTTTAGCAATCATATGCCTGCGCATACTGGTGGTGTTAGCTAGTAGTGGTGGAACCCCTGCTGATCCTGGTTTGGCAAAGGTTGCACACCACTCCGTCGGTCATCCGGTGTTCCTTAAGAACCTCCAGACTTCTGAAAATCTAGCCCTCGCCGCGGGAGCCCTCGCACAGAGCTTCACTACGTGACACATTTGGCGCTCGATCGCAGCCTCTGCTCTGTGCCCTGCCATCTCCGTTGGCCCCCACTGCCTCTCTCCAACCTTTCTGCTATACTAGTCGATCTCCTCCGTCTACGAAAGCACTGTGTTCACCCCCGGCCTCTCACACCCAGCTTGGGTCTGTCACTCATCATCCTCCATCCCTCATCTGCTCCCCCCTCACTTCTGCCCGACAACACTTCACCACTGTCTGACAACCGTGTCTCCTCATCGGCGACCCTCTTTACACACTTCTGTCCACTACGTCAAGAAGGTCTCATCACCCACAGACGCGACTGGTGTAAAACCTGGGCATCGGAAAATTGCTCCAGCACCGGACAAGTGGTTTGTGACTGTGGGAAGGGTCCAGAAAACATTCTCAAGTTTTCCGTTTCAAATGCCAAATTTTCCTGGGAGGGGGCAGACTGGGGGGGAGGAGCTGAGGTGCAGGCTTGGAGAGTGCCGATTTCGGTGACATGGTTGGACTGCGTGGAAGACTGACTGGGGAACAAATTGCTCGAAGCATGGTCGGCAATCCACGACATCACCTGTTCGCACTGTTCTGGCCTCAACAGTGCTCTACCACGAGTCCCAGTAATTAACGACATGAACCTAGGGAGTGTAGCTCTGCGGCGTTCCCCTGCTCCCTCATCAGCAGGGGTGTGTCTCACCTCCCGCCCAGGACCACGCCCTCTGAACCCTGCTAGTTGGACGCACCGTCCCCGCCCTCGTCCTCTACCCCTAGCCCCGGGGTTAAACATTTTGAAAATGAAAGTTATAACTTTAATTTATTTTTTTACTTTTTTTTTGTGTTTTTTTTTTTTTTTTTGTTTTGTTTTTAGTTTTTAAAACCAAACAATGCTATCCTATTGCTAGGGCTATTTTCTAGCCAAGTATGAAAGCACACTGCTATGCCAGATGAGATGACGCTGAGTTATGAAAATAACGTAAATAAAAGTAAATGGCAGACTGTGCCTAATTGAAATCCAACCCCTAATAAATTATCCCACTCGGTCTTCGGATGGATATGTGCGTCACTAAGCGCTAAACACAGCGGTCGCAAGTCTCACTCAAAATTCCTCACAATTGGCTATTAGTTGCACTGCAGCACAGGACAGCCACCAGCAATCAAACAGAAAAAATATATAACGCTATTGTAGGCGTAAGTAGCCGTTTGGATTCTCCTTGGCTATTTTCTAGCCAAGTATGAAAGCACCTGATGAGTGCGCGGAGTTATGAAAAAAACGAAAATAAAAGAAATGGCAAAACTGTGCCTAATGTAATTGATCCAACCCCTAATAAATTTTCCCACTTCGGTTCTTGCGATGGATATGTGCGTCACTAAGCGCTAAACACAGCGGTCCGCAAGTCTCACATCCAAATCTCCACAATTGGCTGTATATGCCACTGCAGCAAGGACAGCCACCAGCAGATCACCAGAAATAAAATATATATAACGCTATTGTAGGCTAATAAGCCGTTTGGATTCTCCTTTGGCTATTTTTCTCTAGCCAAGTATGAAAGCACACTGTGAGATGAGACGCTGAGTTATGAAAAAATAAACGTAAAATAAAAAGTAAAATGGCAGACTGTGCCTAATTGAAATCCAACCCCTAATAAGTTTTCCCACTTCGGTCTTTTGCGATGGATTGTGCGTCACTAACGCTAAACCAGCGGTTCGCAAGTCTCCACTCCAAATTCCTCACATTGGTCTAGTATATGCACTGCAGCACAGGACAGCCACCAGCACGTCAACCAGAAATAAAATATATATAACGCTATTGTAGGCGTAAGTAGAACGCCGTTTGGATTCTCCTTTGGCTATTTTAGCCAAGTATAAGCACACTGATGAATGACGCTGAGTTATGAAAAAATAAACTAAAATAAAAAGGAAATGGCAGACTGTGCCTAATTGAATACAACCCCTAATAAATTTTCCCCTTCGGTCTTTGCGATGGATATGTGCTGTCACTAAGCGTTACACCAGCGGTCGCAAGTCTACCTCACTCCAATTCCTCACAATTGGCTAGTAATTGCCTGCAGCAAGGACAGCCACCACAGATCAACCAGAAATAAAATATATATAAAACGCTATGTAGGCGTAGTAAGCCGTTTTGGATTCTCCTTTGGCTATTTTCTAGCCAAGTTGAAAGCACACTGATTGAGATGACGCTGAGTTTATGAAAAAATAAACGTAAAATAAAAAGTAAATGGCGACTGTGCCTAATTGAAATCCAACCCCTAATACATTTATCCCACTTCGGTCTTTGCGATGGATATGGGCGTCACTACGCGCAACACACGGTCGCAAGTCTCACTACTCAATCCACTTCCTCACATTGGCTAGTATATGCATCTGCAGCAAGGACAGCCCACCAGCAGATCAACCAGAAATAAAATATTATCGCTATTGTAGGCGTAAGTAGAGGCCGTTTGGATTCTCCTTTGGCTTTTTTCTATGCCAAGTATAGAAAGCACCTGATGAGATGACGCTGAGTTATGAAAAAATAACGTAAATAAAAGGAAATGGCAGACCTGTGCCTAATTGAATCCAACCCCTCATTAACTTTTTCCCACTTCGGTCTTTTGCTATGGATATGCTGCGTACACAAGCGCTAACACAGCGGTCGCAAGTCTCACTCCAATTCCCTCACAATTGGCTAAGTATATGCACTGCAGCAAGGACAGCCACCAGCAGATCAACCAGAAAATATTATAACGCATTGTGTCGTAGTAAGGCCGTTGGATTCTTCCTTTGGCTATTTTCTAGCCAGTATGAAAGCACACTGATAGAATGACCTGAGTTATGAAAAAAAAACGTAAAATAAAAAGAACTGGCAGACTGTGTTTAATTGAATCAACCCCTAATAAATTTCCACACTTGGTGTTTGAGGTGGATTGTGTGTCACTAAGAGCTAAACACAAACGGTAGCAAGTCCCCTGCAAATTCCTCACATATGGTACTAGCTGCACTACTAGGTGCCAGCAAGCCCACACAAGCAAACAAAAAAAAAAAAAAGTATAACTTATTGTAGCCCTAAGCAGGGCGTTGGGTTCTTGGAGAATCACTCTGCCTAACAGTAATCTACCTCACACTAACGCTAACCCTGACCAGCAGCAGCTCTCTCCCTAGCGGCATCACATACACAGAATGATCCGTAGCAGCGCGGCAGCGGCAGTCTATCCCAGGTTCACCTATCTGGCCAGCCAACCACTGCTATCGACGTGTAAGGGTACCAACGTCATGCTGGTGGAGTGCAAGTCTCCGGCTGTGTATTGGCTCTGTTTCTGGCCGCCAAAAAGCAAAACGGCGGAGCTGCCATTTTCTCGTCGAGCGGGCGAAGTATATCGTCCGAGCAACGAGCATTTTCGAGTACGCTAATGCTCGAAGCTCGAACGAGCATCAAGCTCGGACGAGTATGTTCGCTCATCTCTAGTTATATTCATTTATTTATAGCATTATGGGATTTTGTATCGGAAGAATACCTCTTTATCATAGCAGATAACAGATTTTGCAGTGTAAGTCTATACAGAAAGCCATCAATTTTCTGGGATAACTAATTTCATTAATGTTAACCAGTGCTGTATCTGTATTTCCAGAAGTTGCTTTGCTACCCTCCTCAGTTTAGACAATTTCTGTCTGTGTTGTCCTACCCTCTCTGTGTTGATTATCTCTATGAGTCTGTAGATTACACAAAAAATACAGGAGGGTTTCACTGAGGGAAGGGGCTGCTGCTTCCTGCCTACTCTGGAGGGGGGGGGGGGTCATGTGTTGCTGTTATCTGTTGTTAGCAGGAAAGCCTTGTATCTGTGAAGATCTGTGGATACAGAAGTCTCCTGCAAAGGAGAAGGGCATTCCACTGTCTCTCTTCACCTCAAACACCTTTCTCCGGATCCTGCTCTCTGAAGACAATCTTCACAGCAAGAAACCCTTAGAACAGATTATACACTTAAAGGGGTATTCTCATCTGGGCATTTACTTTTAATTTCATTCATTTGCCATATGTAAACATTTCTTCAATTGGGTGTTATTTAAAAAAATGTTCCTGTGTGAAGATAATTTCTCATAAATGTAGCTATGTTGTCCCTTAGAAACGAGATGGCTTCCCCAGATACGACCACCTCACATTTTGGCAGCGGTGGCCAGACATGCGCTATTGAGTCCTGCCTGACCACCTGACTTCAGTGACCATTACCACAGGACGGCTGTAGGACATGTAGTAACTCCTGGACATTTCATATACAAACACCCTTTGTGTCTTTGTGCAATTCCTCCAGCAGAGGTGGCCGTATCCGAGGAAGCTATCTCGTTTCTAAGGGACCATATCACTACATTTATGGGAAATTCTCTTCACACGGGTAATTTTTTTTTTAATAACCTCTAATTGAAGAAATGTTTATCTATGGCAGATTAATGAAACTGAATGTGAATGCCCAGATGAGAATACCCCTTTAATATAGCTATTTCACTGCTGGTTTTAGTACTTATTCCATGCCCCATGCATCTCCATGTGATGGAATATGCCAGGCAAGACACTATATAGATCCTCTAAGTTCACTATGCTGAGCTTAGTGGATTTACTTGTTGAAATCTCATTGGATTTTCCACTAAGTTACTTTATGATAGAACAGAAAGTATCATGGAAATTACGGGCAACTTATAACTGACTCAGCTCAGTTCAAAGACCGAAAGTACTTAGTCTCCACCCACTTCAACACTGCTGATGAAGATTTCTGACAACTGGCTTTAGATCAGAAAAATGCCATAATTCAGGAAGTAAAAAGATTATAAGCAATCACCTTGTATGGTGCTCCCCACCGAGATAATGACAGTGGTAATATAAATGATTATATATTATGTGGCTATTCAATATGTTGGTGATGCACACATACCAGGAATAAATGTTAAATCAAAAAGATTTACAGTATATTCTTAAGTATGTGCAAACCTGATTATAAGCCCAGGCTCCAATTTCAGCACAATACAAAATGTCCAGCAGCCTCTCCTCATAAACAAAATTGTCAGCAACCTCTCCTCATTAATAAAATGCCCAGCAGCCTCCGCTCATTAACAAAATGTCCAGCAGCCTCTCCTCTTTAATAAATTGTTCAGCAAAGACCCGTTAATAATATAATGTCCCACAGGATCCCCTCATTTAAAATATTTCTGGTAGAGCTAATTCAGTAATAAAATGCCCAGCAGAGACCCCTTAGTAATGTAATGTCCAATAGCATCCCTCCTTAATATAATTTCCAGCAGAGCCACCTTAATATTGAAACATTCAGCAGAGCCCCTCAAAAAATATAATTAAAAAATATTAAACTCTGTACCCACCTCCAGCTTCCTCTTCTCCCCAGGACTCTGGCTCCTTCATCTCCATGCAGATTCTGGCAGTATGCACATATATGTGCCTCTGCCCTCACAGCTGAGAAGCCACAAAAGCCACAAGAGGTAGAAGCCAGAGCCACAGGGAGAAGTGGGGCTGAAGTCGAGTGCTGGAGTCAAGTACTCGCTTTTTTAGATACTCAAGTATAAGCCAAGTGGGGCTTTTCAGCACATAGATTTTACAGTATAAACACTGTTTATACTCAAATATATATGTTGATTAAAAAAAGCATGTCCTTTTACAATTATACTAGGGCCGTGATGGTCTACTGAGACAATTGTATATAATAATATTAATTCCTTTATTTATATAGTGCACACAGATTACGCAGCGCTGCACAGAGCTTGTCAAATCGGTTACTGTCCCCAATGGGGCTCACAATCTATATTTTTTTTTTATTAAAAAGGTTTCTAAAAGAGACTTAACACACAATAAAATTCCTACATTCTGAATTTTAATGTAAAAAGAACAAAATTACTGTGTAAGGTCTGATAAATATTTCGAGATATTTACTTCTCTTGTAAAATGTCCTCAGAGGAAGTATCGTATTGTGTTTGAATTATTATAGAGTTTCTGCTGTAGCATACTGCTTGGTAATCAGTATTAAAAAAAAATAAATAAAAATAGAAAATAAAAAAAAAAAGTCTCAATTTTAACAGCCACAATATTTTAATTAAGACTTGTGGTTTTGTACATTGCATCTCAGAGGAAATTACTTATGTAAAACTGACAGAACACTCGCTTGCGTGCTGGGATAAACAAATTATAGAGAAAAACTCAAACGGTGCTTTGCTGTTTTTGCAAACTGTTCCTATCTAATTGAATAGATCATCTTGTGGTTTTGTTCCCAGCCCTGGCTATAAATGCTGTTGCCAGGCCTAAATTAATTGCATGATTAAAGGGATCACAGTTGAACCGAGGTTAACCTCAGATAATGGAACAAAGTGAAAACAATGTGAAAGTTTCTGTCTTATTTACAATTTCCTTGTACTTAGGTGATAATTGTGTTTTCTCACGTAACAATGTATCAAAAGTCTTGAAATTGTACTAAAATGATCTTCATTTCATAAGTGGGTAAAGCATTTTAACCCCTTAAGGACGGAGGGTTTTTCGCCTCATTTCTCGCTCTCCAACTTCAAAAATCCATAACTTTTTCATTTTTC
Organism: Engystomops pustulosus; assembly: GCA_019512145.1. NCBI lineage: Eukaryota > Metazoa > Chordata > Amphibia > Anura > Leptodactylidae > Engystomops > Engystomops pustulosus. The sequence continues at coordinate 37,546,315 of CM033650.1, forward strand.
CGTGTACAGACCTGTGTGAGGGCTTATTTTGTGCGTAACAAATTTTACTTTACAGTAATGTTATTTATTTTAACATGCCGTGTACTGCGAAGCTGAAAAAAAAATTCCAAATGTGGAAAAATTGAAAAAAAAACGCACGTGCGTCACGTTCTTGTGGGCTCAGTTTTTACGACTTTCACTCTTCGCTCCAAATAACATGCCTACTTTATTCTTTGGTTCGGTGCGATCGCGGTGATACCAAATGTATATAGGTTTTATTGTGTTTTAATACATTTTCAAAAATTAAACGAATGTGTACAAAAAAGAAAAAAATTTTTTTGCCATCTTCTGACGCTAATAACTTTTTCATACTTTGGCGCACGGAGATGTGTGAGGGGTCATTTTTTGCGAAATGAGGCGACGTTTTCATTGCTACCATTTTGAGGTCTGTGCGGCATTTTGATCATTTTTTATTTCATTTTTTATGTTATGTAAAAAGGTGTAAAAGTTGCATTTCGGACATTTGGGCGCCATTTCCCGCCTCGGAGGTCACCGCCGGCCGTAACCGTTTTTATATTTTGATAGATCGGGCATTTTGGGACGCGGCGATACCTAATATGTTTGTGATTTTTACTGTTTATTATGTTTCTAGGGAAAGGGGGGTGATTTGAACTTTTAATATTTTATTAATTTTTTTTATTTTTTAAACTTTTTTTTTTCTTTTTTTTTTACTATCTTTTAGACCATCTAGGGTACATTAACCCTAGATGGTCAGATCGCTGCTACCATATACTGCAATACTTCTGTATTGCAATATATGGCATTTTTGCAGCACATTCATTACAATGAGCCACTGGCTCATTGTAACGAATCTGCAGCTGCCAGATAGCCTCGTGTCAAAAGAAGACACGAGGCTACCATGGCAACCGATCGCCGCCCCCCGATGACGTTCGGGGGCGTGGCGATCGAAAAAAAAAGATGGCAGCGCCCGCGCGCTGCCGTCTTTTAAACGCCGCCGGCGACTTTGCCGGCGGCGTTTAGGGGGTTAATAGCCGCGATCGGTGCAAGCACCGACCGCGGTTATTAGCGGTGGGGGTTTTGTGCAAAATGCAAAAACCCCCACCTCTGTATGAAGAGGACTCAGCCCTTGAGCCCTCTTCATACAACCCTTATACCACTGCGCCGTAGAGCTACGGCGCAGAGCGTTAAGGGGTTAATGATAGTCTATTTAGTGGTAATTGTGATGCAGTTGTTGCACAGATTTTTTTTTCTGCCACAACTGGGAACAGATCTGAGCATGGAATTCACACAACCAATTCAGAATGACATAACGTTGATAATAGTAAAACCCAGTGGGCTCTACTATGCTTTTGTGTGCCCTTCATTTTTACAAAATGAGATGTTATTTTTACATTCTTTGAGATTGTGTAGAAATTAATTCCCCCCTCTTCCTGACCATGTGCCCATGGTCTCTCACCTAGATAAATCTGATCTCTGCTATGCACTGATGACAAGCAAAAAAAAAAAAAGCTGTATGCAGACATTGTTGATTTGGTGACATGTTTCTTAAAAGTGGGTATTGACTTAAAGGGAGGCCACAAAAGAAGGCATAAGTTATTTTTTCATCCAGGATAATTTGTTTTCAAAATGTCCTTTAATTCCACACTTGTGAAACATCTTTTATGCCATTCTCTTTTTGTGGATTGCGGCTGAGGAGGCACTGATAGCATCTCTGTGAGGTTCTTGAAAATTGCCAGTGTGAACAAGGGTTTAGGCTTACTGGCTGGGTTAATTGATTAGCACCACAATCAGCAGTCTTCTACAGCTATGTTCTGTCTTATCGATAGTGCTATTCTGTTCTTAGAGTTCTGACCCAATCAATGTTTGGGGTTGGGACTCTGATACCTCATATAAGTTCTGCTGTAGTTGTTTATAACCAAGCTAGACATCATTGTATTATTGTGATTTCTGTCTCCTGGGATTCTGACTTTTGTCTCCTGTCCTGACTATTCTCTGCTATTGTGATTTTGTACTGCATTTGCCCTCTTTTGTTGTAACCCAACTCTGATTACCATTCTTCTATGTTTGTTTTGTCAAGTCTTCGTTTTTATGTGTTGCACTTTGGCGCAGGAAAGGTATGTCTTCTAATTGTACCTTAGCATTTAGGGTTAGGTGAGGCAAGTACTGTAACTAGGAACAACTGGGAAGTGGATTAGTCTAAGGACCCACTGTCTCTATCTATGTACTCAGTCTGCCCCATACCCTGTGTTACATCATAGAGTAAAACAGTTCTTTGTATGAGTAGAGTAAATATAAGAATATCTAAAATTTCGAGTGGTATGCCTCCCATCTGAAATTCCTCAGGAATTCCACAAACTCCATACCAGGATAACCAAAAAACTAAAAAATCCTATTGTAAGAATTAATGGCCTGTGGATGAGATTTTCTCCTCATGCATTAACAAGGTGATGTCCTCTACCTCTTAGGTCACAGATAGATAGACCTCTCGTGCTATACACATCAAAGTAATATGCGTAATAATTCATATTTTGGCCACATACCTTTCCATAATAATTCCATTCACCTCTCTGCTGTTAATGTGTTGAAGGCCAAGGGATAGCTTCACAGTAAAAGAGAGCGATTAATTAGCTCCCAAAATATTCAGACGGTTATCCTCATGATATGTGTATGCATGCAGGACAACATGAAGGAAAAGATCAAAATAAGACCAAGGCTGTTGGATGCCCGCATGGCAATATATCAGCATATAAATATTCTGAGGCATACAAAGTTAAACCCTTTTGTATTTAAAACAGCAATAAACATATTCCATGCCTCCTTTGTGTCATCACAGGCAGGTGGCTGAAGGAATATTTGAATCATATTTTGGTATATGTTTTTTGAAATTGTCACTATTTTGGGTATCCCTAGTAGATGGATTTGAATGTGTATTTCTGCTTTCCCAGGCACCCAATGTATAACATCATGTAACGTATTAATGTATAAAGTATTTCACTCTGTGGTTCTGAAGAGCAGAGAACTGTCAGAGGGTGGTCCAGACTTGATAATCTACCTGAACCAAAGTCTTTGATCTCAAAAGTATGGTACGTGATAGATTTTGTAAGATGATTTAAATTGGTCTGACCCAGCAGAGATCACATATGGATCCTTTGGAAGTTATTTATCATTGGTTTTGCCTAGCTATCTTGGAGTACAATAGTCACATTGAGGTTTTTTGGAACTTTCCACTGCTAAAAAGTCTCACAAGGCTATTTCCACCACTTCATTAATCTTACATAAACGTAGAACTATTGGTAGTGCAACGCAGTGCAAAGCCAGATGCATGGCTAAGGACCTTTGCAAAAAGTCCCATAAAATGTCCCATAGGTAATCCAGTGCCCTGCTGGTGTATGTGCTAAGACTTTTTATGCATTTGGGGACTTGCTAAGGACTTTTTGAAAAAAAAATCCAATAAAGGAATTAGTGCAAATGAACATTTATTGAAGGGCCAAAGCCACTTGAATAAATCTCATGGGAAACAAGCATAAAACTGTTGCAAGGAGCCTGCCTTATGATAAATTTAGTATATTTGGCACTTCCTGATGTTCAAAATTTCAAACTTCATTGATAAACACACTATATTGTATAATGCAAGTATTGTAGGTGTTAGAGATTTTTATCTAGGGCTTAACTGCCCTTATCAATTGTACAGGTGACTTTCAAATTAACCCTTTCATGGTTGTCCCAGTACCGGAACTTGAACATAAACCAAGACACAAGTCAGTCTCTTAGTGCATGTAAAAATCTTCTCTCGTTTATTTCCCACACAAGCGCATAAGAAAATCATCAAAGAGGCGTGAAGAGAATACTGCAATGCTATTGGCCATAATGAATTCCCCAGCACATTCTGCGGAAAAGTTAATTGACCTTGTTCACAGACATGTTTATACTACAGAATGTACTGAGACTAGAGATGAGCGAACATGCTCGTCCGAGCTTGATGCTCGGTCGAGCATTAGGGTACTCGAAACTGCTCGTTACTCGGACGAATACTTCGCCCGCTCGAGAAAATGGCAGCTCCCGCCGTTTTGCTTTTTGGCGGCCAGAAACAGAGCCAATCACAAGCAGGAGACTCTGCACTCCACCCGCATGACGTGGTACCCTTACACGTCGATAGCAGTGGTTGGCTGGCCAGATCAGGTGGACCTGGGATTAGACTAGCCGTGGCCGCGTTGCTCGGATCATTCTGTTCTGGATGCGCTAGGGAGAGGAGAGCTGTGCTGGTAGGGGAAAGCGTTAGGGTGTTCTATAGATTACTGTTAGGCAGGAGTGATTCTCAAAGAACCCAACAGCCCTTCTTAGGGCTACAATAACGTTCTTTTTTATTTTAATTGCATCTTTACCATTTTTGTGAGGAATTAGCAGGGGGACTTGATACCGTTTGTTTAGCTTAGTGACACACATATCCATAGAAAAGACCGAAGTGGCAAAATCAGTAGGGGTTGTTTCTATTAGGCAAAAAACTCGTGTCATCTCATCCTGGCATAGTAGTGTGCTCTTTGATACTTGGCTAGAAAATAGCCATAGGAGAATAACAAACAGCTCATTGAAGCCTACAGTAGCGTCTATATATTTGATTTCGGTTGATCTGCTGGGGCTGTGTTTCGTGCAGTGCATGTACTGCCAATTTGAGAATTTGTAGTGAGACTTGCGACACGCTGTGTTCTGCGCTAGTGGCGCACATATCAAGCAGCAAGGACGAATGGGCAAAATTCAGTAGGGGTTGGATTGAATTCTTTAGGCACATAAATCGGGTGTCATCTCATCTGGCCATAGTAGTGTGCTCTTTGATACTGGCTAGAAAATAGCCATAGGAGAATACAAACAGCTTGAAGCCTACAGAGTAGCGTTCTATATATTTGATTTCTGGTTGTCTGCTGGTGGCGTAGTTTTGCAGTGCATGTACTGCCAATTCTGAGCAATTGTAGTGAGACTTGCGACCGCTGGTTCTGCGCTTAGTGGACGCACATATCCTACGCAAAGGCCGAAGTGGCAAAAAATTCAGTAGGGGTTGGATTTCTATAGGCAATAACTCAGTGTCATCTCATCTGGCATAGTAGTGGCTTCCTTGATTACGGTAGAAAAGCCATAGGAGAATACAAACAGCTTCTTGAAGCCTACAGTAGCGTTCTATATATTTGATTCTGGTTGATCTGTGGTGGATTAGTTTCGCAGTGCATGTAATTGCCAATTTGAGCAATTTGTAGTGAGACTTGCGACCGCGTGTGTTCTGCGCTTAGTGGCGCACATATACCATAGCAAAGGCCGAAGTGGCAAAATTCAGTAGGGGTTGGATTTCTATTAGGCAATAAACTCAGTTGTCATCTCATCTGGCATAGTAGTGTGCTTCTTGATACTTGGCTAGAAAATAGCCATAAGGAGAATACCACAGCATTCTTGAAGCCTACAGTAGCGTTCTATATATTTGATTTACTGGTTGATCTGCTGGTGGCCTGTAGTTTTGCAGTGCATGTACTTGCCAATTCTGAGCAATTTGTAGTGAGACTTGCGACACGCTTGTGTTCTAGCCGCTTAGTGGACGCACATCATCCATAGCAAAGGCCGAAAGTGGCAAAACTTCTAGTGGGGTTGTGTATTTCTATTAGCAATAACTCGTGTCTTACTTCATCGGCATAGTCAGTGTGCTCCTTTGATACTTGGCCTAGAAAATAGCCATAGGAGAATACAACCGTCTTAAATGAAGCCTACAGTAGCGTTCTATATAATTTGATTTCTGGTGATCTGCTGGTGGTGTAGTTTCTGCAGTGCATGTACTTGCCAATTCTGAGCAATTTGTAGTGAGACTGCGACCGCTGTGTTCTGCGCTTAGTGGCGCACATATCCATAGCAAAGGCCGAAGTGGCAAAAATTCAGTATGGGTTGGATTCTATTAGGCAATAACTCAGTGTCATCTCATCTGGCATAGTAGTGTGCTTCCTTGATACTTGGCTAGAAAATAGCCATAGGAGAATACAAACAGCTCTTTGAAGCCTACAGTAGCGTTCTATTATTTGATTTCTGGTTGATCTGCTGGTGGCTGTAGTTTCTGCAGTGCATGTACTGCCAATTCTGACAATTTGTAGTGAGAATTGCGAACGCTTGTGGTCTGCGCTTAGTGGCGCACTATCCATAGCAAAGGCCGAAGTGGCAAAATTCAGTAGGGGTGGATTTTATTAGGCAATAACTCAGTGTCATCTCATCTGGCATAGTAGTGTGCTCCTTTGATACTTGGAGAAAATAGCCATAGGGAGAATACAAACAGCTTCTTGAAGCCTACAGTAGCGTTCTATATATTTGATTCTGGTTGATCTGCTGGTGGCTGTAGTTTCTGCAGTGCATGTACTTGCCAATTCTGAGCAATTGTAGTGAGACTTGCGACCGCTGTGTTTGCGCTAGTGGCGAACATACCATAGCAAAGGCCGAAAGTGGCAAAATTCGATAGGGGTTGGATTTTATTAGGCAATAACTCGGTGTCATTTATCTGGCATAGTAGTGTGCTTCCTTGATATGGCTAGAAAATAGCCATAGGAGAATACAAACCGCTCTTGAAGCTACAGTAGCGTTATAATATTGATTTCTGGTTGATCTGCTGGTGGCTGTAGTTCTGCAGTGCATGTACTGCCAATTCTGAGCAATTGTAGTGAGACTTGCGACCGCTGTGTTCTGCGCTAGTGAGCGCACATATCCATAGCAAAGGCAGAAAGTGGCAAAAATTCAGTAGGGGTTGGTTTCTATTAGGCATAAAACTCGTGTCATCTCATTGGCATAGTAGTGTGCTTCCTTTGATACTGGCTAGAAAATAGCATGGAGAATACAAACAGCTTCTTGAGCAGCCTACAGTAGCGTTCTATATTGATTTCTGGTGATTGCTGGTGGCCGTAGTTCTGCAGTGCATACTGATTGCCAATCTGAGCAATTTGTAGTGAGACTTGCGACCGCTTGTGTTCTGCGCTTAGTGGCGCACATATCCATAGCAAAGGCGAAGTGGCAAATCAGTAGGGGTTGGATTTCTTATAGGCAATAACCGGGTGTCATCTCATATGGCTAGTAGTGTGCTTCCTTGATACTTGGCTAGAAAATAGCCCATAGGAGAATAACAAACAGCTTCTTGAAGCCTACAGTAGCGTTCTATATATTTGATTTTGGTTGTATTGCTGGGGCTGTAGTTTCTGCAGTGGCATGTTACTTGCCAATTCTGAGCAATTTGTAGTGAGACTTGCGACCGCTGTGTTTTGCGCTTAGTGGCGCACATATCCATAGCAAAGGCCGAAGTGGCAAAATTCAGTGGGTTGGATTTCTATTAGGCAATTAACTCAGTGTCATCTCATCTGGCATATCGTGTGCTTCCTTTGATACTTGGCTAGAAAATAGCCATAGGAGAATACAAACAGCTTTTGAAGCCTACAGTAGCGTTCTATATATTTGATTCTGGTTGATTGCTGGTGGCTGTAGTTTCTGCAGTGCATGTATTGCCAATTCTGAGCAATTTGTAGTGAGACTTGCGACCGCTGTGTTCTGCGCTTAGTGGCGCACAATCCATCAGCAAAGGCGCGAAGTGGCAAAATCAGTAGGGGTGGGTTGGATTTTAGTAGGCAATAACTCAGTGTCATCTCATCTGCATAGTAGTGTGCTTCCTTGAACTTGGCTAGAAAATAGCCATAGCAAGAGGATAGGATTGTTTGGTTTTAAAAACTCAAAAAAAACAAAAAACACAAAAAAAACAAAAACAAAAAAAAAACAAAAGCAAGTAAAAAAAAAAAAAAAGTTATAACTCTCATTTTCAAAATGTTTAACCCGAGGGCTAGGGGTAGAGGACGAGGCGGGGACGGAGTGGGCGTCCAAATACTGCAGGGGTCAGAGGCCGTGGTCCTGGGCGGTGGTGAGACACCACCTGCTGATGAGGGAGCAGGGAACGCCGCAGAGCTACACTCCCTAGGTTCAGTCTGAGTTACTGGGACTCGTGGTAGTAGAGCACTGTTGAGGCCAGAACAGTGCGAAAAGGTGATGTCGTGGATTGCGACAATGCTTCGAGCAATTTGTCCACCACCAGTCAGTCTCCAGCAGTACCACCCATGTCACCGAAATCCCACTCCTCCAGCTCTGCACCTCAGCCTCCTCCCCCCCAGTCTGCCCCCTCCCAGGAAAATTTGGCTTGAAACCGGCCATACTGAGGAACTGTTTTCTGGACCCTTCCCACAGTCACAAACCACTTGTCCGGTTGCGCTGAGCAATTTTCCGATGCCCAGGTTTTCCACCAGTCACAGTCTGTGGGTGATGATGACCTTCTTGACGTAGTGGAAGTGGTGTAAAGAGGTGTCCGACGATGAGGGACACGGTGTCAGACAGTGGGGAAGCTGTTGTCAGGGCAGGAAGTCCGAGGGGGGAGCAGACTGAGGGATCGGAGGATGATGAGGTGGACAGACCCAAGCTGGGTTGAGAGGCCGGAGTGAACACAGTGCTTCTGAGACGGAGGAGGAGTCATCGACTGAACAGGTTGGAAGAGGCAGTGGTGGGGCCAGACGGAGAGGAAGGGCCAGAGCTGGTGCATCAGCCGCCACTGTCAACTAGTGAAGCTCCCGTGGTGAGGGCTCTTGCGGCGAGGGCTAGATCTCAGAAGTGTGGAGGTTCTTTAAGGAAACACCGGATGACCGACGGATGTGGTGTGAAACATTTGCCCAAACCAGGCTCAGCAGGGGTTCCACCACTACTAGCTTAACTAACACCAGGTATGCGCAGGCATATGAATGCTAAGCACCCACATCAGTGGCAACAAGCCCGTTCACCTCCGGCCGTGCACACCACTGCTCCTTCCCTGTGTCAGCTGCTAGTCAGCCCCCTGCCCAGGACCCTGGCACAAAAACCCCATCGTGCCTCCACGATCCTCCACGCATCCACCAGCGTTCAGCTCTCTCAACCCCAGACGCTGGAGCGGGAAACGCAAATATAGTGCAACCCACCCAGCACGCCCAAGCCCTTAATGGCACATCTCAGATTGCTTAGCCTGAGATGCTGCCATAGGCTAGTAGAGACCGAGGCCTTTCGCAACCTCATGCGGCGGCGCCCCTCGGTATTCGGTCCCCGCCGCCACTACTTTCCCGATGTGCGTCCCAGCCCTGCACCAGCACGTGTTCAGACAAACATCATCCGTGCCCTGACCAACGCCGTTTCTGAAAGGTCCAACTGACCACGGACACGTGGACGAGTGCTGCCGGGCAGGGCCACTATATATCGCTGACGGCACATTGGGTTAACTTGGTGGAGGCTGGGACCGAGTCGACCGGGGCTGCTCATATACTGCCGACGACGAGGATTGGGGGCCTACTCGGTCCAGGTGTTTAAGGCATACTATGCTCTCCTCACTCCCACCCCTCCTCCACCTCCTCCGAACTACCATCCGTGGGCACGGCGCCATCAGTCGGTAGCTCTAGGCACAGCAGCAGTGCCGTCGCTAAGCGACAGCAGGCGGTGCTCAAACTGCTGAGCCTAGGCGACAAAGGCACACCGCCCCCAAGAGGATTACAGGGCATCAGGCGCAGACTGATCTGTGGCTGGCACCGCTGAACCCAAGCCGGGAATGGTTGTGGTGTGACAACGGCCGTAACCCGGTGGCGGCTCTGCAAATCGGCACTGACACATGTGCAGCGTTTCCTCAAGAACATAACCCAATCTGTCTGATTTGCTCACGAAGGGCGCCGCATTGTGCGCATTTCAGGAAGTCCAGCCCAGATGCTGCCACTCTCAGGGCAGGCAGCGCCGCCCCAACTGCCCGCTCACCGACTGTTGTGCGACGTGCCACGAGGTGGAATTCAACACTGACCATGTTATCCCGAGTTTACCAGCAGCGCAGAGCGATTGTAGACTGCCAGATGTCAACTTCCACCAGAAGACGTAGTCAGGTCAGTCAGATTCTCAAGTTACAATGAGGAGTGGACGTGGATGTCTGATATCGTCAGGTGCTGAGTAACTTGAGGAGTCAACACAGATGGTTAGTGGCGATGCCGCCCTCATCAGCCTCACCATCCCGCTGCTGGCCTGTTGAAAAACTCTCTGGTCAGCATGAAGTCGGAAGCTTGCGCTCGTCAAAAGAGACGGGGGAAGAATATCCTTGTTGATAGCCAAAGCACCCTGAGGTCTGTTTCTCAGCGCATATCGGAGGAGGTGGAGGTGGAGGAGGATGAGGAGGAAGAGGAGGAGAATGTTGGCGAGACACAAGAGGGGACCATTGTTGAGTCTTCACTGGTCAGCGTGTATGGGCAGAAGAAGAGGAGTTGGGAGTTGGAGGAGGAGGAAATGGACAGTCAGGCCAGTGAGGGGAGTGAATTCTTAAGCGTGGTACTCTGGCGCATATGCAGATTTCATGCTAGGCTGCCTATCCGTGACCCTCGCGTTCAAAGAATTTATTCCAGCACCGATACTGGGTGTTCACCTTCCTGGACCCACGGTACAAGCAAAATCTTCCCACTCTCATCCCTGGAGAGGAAAGGAGTGTGAGAATGCTGAATACCAGCAGGCCCTGGTGCACAAGCTGAAACAGTATTTCCCTTCTGACAGCGCTAGCGGCAAGAGTGCGTAGTCGCGGGACAAGTAGCGAGGAGAGTAGGCGAGCAGGCAGCTTGTCCAGCAATGGCAAGGGTACGCTTTACAAGGTTTTGCCGTTTATGTCACCCAGCAAGACACTGTCACCTGTCCCCAGTCTCGGCCAGAGTAGGGCTGATCTTACAGAAAGATGGTGAGGGGTAGTACGTAGCTGACCATACCATGTCCTAAATGATCAAACAGCTCCCTACAACTACTGGGTTTCAAAGCTGGACATGTGGCACGAACTGGCGCTGTAGCCTTGGAGGTTCTGCCTGCCTGCCGTAGCGTCTTGTCCGAGCGGGTTTTCAGTGCAGTGGTGGCATCATCACCGATAAGCGTACACGGCTGTCGACTGACAGCGCTGACAGGTGACGCTTATTAAAATGATATAAGGCTGGATTTCTCAGAATTTCCAATCTCCACCAGGTGAAGGAAGCTCAACCTGAATAATTGATCCACTCCTCTCCTCCTCCTATTTCCTCCTTCTCCTCCTCTTTGTACAGTAAAGCAGAGGAAAATGGCTATTTTTTGACAGGGCCCAATGGCTCTTCTATAGTACTTCATGCATTTATTTTCTGGAGGGCCACCTACCCGGTCCTCTTTGAAACAATTTTGTGAGTGCCACATACAGGCACTCAATCTATCCATTTCTGGAGGGCCACCTACCCGGTCCTCTGTTTTAAAAATTTTTGGGACTGCCACATACAGGCACTCAATCTATTCATTTTACTGCAGGGCCACCTACCTGCTCCTCTGTTTGAACAATTTTGGGACTGCCACATACAGGCACTCAATCTATTCCATTTACTGGAGGGCCACCTACTGCTCCTCTGGTTGAAGAATTTTTGGGACTGCCACATACAGGCACTCATCTATTTCATTTACTGGAGGGCCCACCTACCTGCTCCTCTGTTTGAAAAATTTTTGGGACTGCCACATACAGGCACCTCAACTATCCCATTTTTACTGGAGGGCACCTACTGCCTCTTGGTTTGAAAAATGTTTGGGACTGCCACATACAGGCACTATCCAAATTAAATTGTCTCCATAGCAGCCTCCACACGTGTCTCCATGCTACCTCCAAAGTCGTCCATATAGCTGCCTCCATACATCGTCCCTTTATCAAAAGAGGTGTGTGTCAGGCAGAAATTTGGTGTTTTAGGATCCACATCAAAGTTGTTAACTTTGTCGCCACCCTGGCTGTTATCCAAAAATATACTGGCAAACTTTTACCATTTAGGGAATTATTTCAGCGCTTCTTGCGCATCTGTTTAATTCCCCTCACCCGGCATATCCTAAACTTATAAGAACGATCTACACTTGATCTTATACAAAAGGTTCTAGAAGGGCGTTTGGGGAGTAGCTAGAGACAGGGGCTTGGATTGGCGAAAGCTCGCCTGGAGCGGAACGCCGCTCCATGCCATCATGCGCTTCTTGCGCATTCTGTTACATTCCCCTACCGCCATACTCCAAAACTTATAAGAACGCTACTACACTTAACTTGGTGCAGGCTGGGACCGAGTCTGACCTGGGGCTGGTCATAAATGCCGACGCAGAGAATTGCGGGGCCTACCCGGTCCAGGTCTCAAAGGCTACTATACCTCTCCACACCCCCTCCACCTCCTCCTCCTCCGAATTACCATCGTGGGCATGGCGCCATCAGTCGGTAGCTCTAGGCACAGCAGCAGTGCCGTCGCTAAGCGACAGCAGGCGGTGCTGAAACTGCTGAGCCTAGCGAATAAAAGGCACACCGCCCAAGAGATATTACAGGGCATTCCACATCAAAGTTGTTAACTTTGTCGCACCCTGCTGTGTAATCCACAAAATATACTTGCAAACTTTTCCATTTAGGGATATATTTCAGCGCTTCTGCGGATCTTTTACATTCCCCTCACCCGCCATATCCTAAACTTATAAGAACGCTACTACACTTGATCTTATACAAAAGGTTCTTGAGAAGGCTGTTTTGGGAGTAGCCCTAGACAGGGGCTTGGATTGGCGAAAGCTCGCCTGGCAGCGGAGCGCCAGCTCCATGCCAAGATCCATCAACAGTTTTAACTGCAGCACCTTTAATATACTAATAGTTCACTGCCTCCATACATGGTCCCCTTATCAAACGAGCTGTGCAGCAGAATTTTGGGTTGTTTTCATGGCTTCCATGTTAACTTTGTCGCCACTGCTGTTGTAATCCACAAAATATACGGCAAACTTTTATCATGTACCGATATTATTGAGCGTCTTCTTGCTCACCTCCTTTGTTCCTCTCTTGCCACCCATGGTTGAGCCTGAGCCTCATCCATTTAGGGTATGTCGCCATGCCACTTCTAGGCCTTCCGCTGCTGCCGTGCCTCTGCATGCGTCCCCTATAGTGTCAGGGTCAATTATTGGATGTTTAGATGCTATATAGCTTCATTTGTCACTCTGTCATGGCCATGCTGTTGCCCATTAATTTTGGACTAATGGTGCGATTAGGCAGCCTCAGAGGCATCCATGCATGCTGCCCCTGCTGTTTCCTGTCCATTTCCGTGGTGTTTCCATCTTTTCTGAGGCCCAGGTGTTTGGCCAAGCTTCCCGTGCCGAGCCTTGGCCCTTGAAAAATGCTCGAGTCTCCCATTGACTTCAATGGGGTTCGTTATTCGAGACGAGCACTCGAGCATCGGGAAAAGTTCGTCTCGAATAACGAGTACCCGAGCATTTTAGTGTTCGCTCATCTCTAACTGAGACGCTTCTTACTAACCAAAACAAGAGATAAGCAATGCTAGAGAACAAGATAAGGAGAAGAAAAATCATCTATAACTAGTGTCAAGGAGAAACTCTTACAAGCAGATGATGAAAAAATGGCTGAATCATGACATTTAACTGGACAGAGGTCAGCTAAAATGTTTGCTCAATCTAACATGGCGTCCGCAACAGTGCGATCTCCTTAACATAGGAAATTATTTTTTTAGCTTTTACTTTAGTTTATTTTTACTCTGAGATGGGTAAAAAAATTTGCCAGGAATGACAAGTGCCAATGGTGAAAAAAACTAGTAAGAACTAGCCATTAATAAGAATAGAGTAAAAAGAAAAAAAAAAATAGTATTTGTACAAGTGAGAAAATCAGATGTAAATATAAAGATATATCATAAATGAAAATGAGGTTATTTTACTATGTTGTAACAATTGCACACAACACCTTAGCAGCTAATTGTTTAGCATACAATGTAGTCACTCTTCATTAGATGTCAATTAAAAGAAATTGTATTTATGCCATTGTTTTGTCTTTTGATTAATAACCAGCTATCGTCTAATGTTCAATTAATTATAAAACCCGTTTATGCAAATTTTAAAGGGTTACAAAAGTCTTAAAGTGGAATGAATTTCCATGTGTGACACTGATAGAAATTGACAGCCAGTGTGCAGGCACCATGCAACTGTCCATGTTTCAGCAATTCTGGGTTTGAACGTCATTATCCAGTGGCTTAATGTTGACAGATTTTATGTGCAATGAACTGGTTAGATACAATATAACATTCATGTACATTAGGCAAATTCACATATCCTAATCAAAGCAATTAAAAATGAATGACAAAGAGGTGAGTAAGATGACAGCAATGTTGTATCAATGGCAATTAATTAGGTTTCAACGATGATGAGAAGTGTGGCAATATGTACAAAATAATGAATCTCATGTTTACAAAGTAGCATAGTGTCAAAAGTGCCATTGTTAAAGTATTTCGGTGTTTGGCTTTGTGACACATTGTTTGCTTCTTAAACACAGTTCAAATCACATGACGAATAACATGTCAAAATGGTGTAAACAATTAATTATTGGCTGTAGCATGTACTAAAACATGTAAGCTACAGTTGAGAAAATAGTAATAAGTTTAGATTTTTATTAAAAATGACTTACAGTTAGAGCAAAGTTTGGCACTTATAATTACATAGGTTATGTGTGAACGCTTCCTGGTGGCTACTATGTCGTCAGTTAGATGTGACCACACATAGTTTTGGTTAACTATTGCAATTTCCCGTAAACCAATTTCATGCAAAATCATAGCATGATAATTTTTAAAGCAACAAGCATGTTACCAAGACATTTGGTTAACTTTTGATACATACTTCACAAAATGTCACACCAAGAGGATGAGTATTTAAGAACACTGTTCCTAAATTCTGTTGTTCTACCCATTGATAGCAGCCCATTTTTGTTATCCAAACCATAAAATGAACCTGTCAGCTGAAATGTCATTTAGCCGTGTCACAGGTATATTAGCTGTGACCGGTTCTAATTCTCTCCATTGCCTACTCAATGCACATGACAGGAAGATGGGAGGGGTAGAAGGAGCTGGAGGAGAGGAGACGTCAGAGACACTGGCTGCTGTAGCTGCCCCCCCCCCCCTTCCGGAAGTCACTACGTCACTACACTTGAGGTGCCAAAATATCTTCATTGTCCTGTACTAATATTCACTAGGAATCCACTTAAAATTTCCATATAGCATTCAAATGCCTTCTTTCAGTAATATGTACTGGGACAGATTTATTGTCATCATCAACAGATTAATAGTCCACAGTAGGGTTCCAGACTGCAATCATACTTATACAACAGGAGTGTAGCCCTGTAGGGAGGCAGTAACTCTAATGGTGGGGATATTAACATCTCCCTCAAGTGAACAATCCATGCAATACACTAAGAGGCTCTGGCCCGAGTGAATTGTATGTCAAATCATGATTGATGTAGAATTCTGCCATAACCTGAGCAAGCTTTGCCATATACGCCAGGCTGGAGCACTGACCAGGAGTACAGCTAGAAGAGGCTGGGCCCCATAGCAGGCTTCCGAATGGGACCTTCCTCCCCCCTTAAAGATATACTTATTCATATACTTACACATGTGAGTTACAATCACACACAGTATATATACACCATATAAACATACAGCAATATACAATATACACATACATACAATACCATATACAGACATGTATCATATACACACCAAATATTCTGACTGCTGGGACCCCCTAATATTGCAGGCTATGACTGCTACCACTGTAGTTCTGCCCCTGCCCCAGACATTGTGTATTGTTTATGGCTTGTACTCCAAGAAAGTGGCATACAAGATATGAAAAATTCCTTCCAGTAAAAACTGTAAAAAAAAATAAAGTTAAAATCTAAATTAAAAAAAAAATAAAAATCAGCTCCTTTCCCCAGTACTGATGTAAAAATAAACAGTAAAAATTTTTAGATTTAGGTATCGGCACATCCCAAAATGTCCAATCTATCAAAATATAATAACGGTTATTCCCGGTATTTAACCCCGTAACAGAAAATACTGCCCAAAGTTGAAAATACCACTTTTTGTGCCATTTTGCAACATATAAAAAGTTTAATAAAAGTGAAAAAAGGCTGTACAGTCCTGTACAGTGCTGTAGAAGCACTGTAAACATCATCTCGCAAAAAAAATTATACCACCCACAGCTTCGTACACTGAAGTATGAGAAAGTTATTATTACCAAAGGATGGCAAAATAAAGATTTTTTTTTGTATAGATGTGAAAATAGTATAAAACCTATATAAATTTAGTATCACCGTGATCATACCAAGCCAAAGATTATAGGACACATGTCAGTTAGGGTGCACAGGGAAAGTTATAAAATCCAAGCCCACAAGAAAATGGTACAAATGCGTTTTACACCAATTTCACTGCATTTGGTATTTTTTCCCAAGCTTGCCAGTACAAAGCATGGAATATTAAATCATGTCAATATAAATTGCATTTTGTTACGCAGAAAACAAGACCTCACAGAGCTCTTTACATGGAAAAATAAAAAAGCAATAGATTTGTAAAGGTGGGGAGTGAAAAATGGAAATGTAAAGACAAAAAAGGGCCTGGTCATTAAGAGGTTAAATAGTCACTTACTTTTCAACAAACTTTAAAAAAAACAGCAGAACAAGTAAATATGTTAAACGCTGTAATAGATGTAAAGTGCCACATCTTACTCTTCCTCCTCATCTGCCTTTTACTGCTGGAAAATCTGGACTACGAGTCAGGTAATGGTAAAACGCTGTTACTTTCTCCCTATTTTCATCTAGATGATTCATTTCTGCAAAGCTTGTTAAAAGATTTGCTTTAAATTCTCTACAAGCTTAATACAGCAGCGGCTTGACTCTCTGTCTCCTCTTCCTTAGTTATCTTGACTGATCTTTCGAAAAAGCGACAAAAATATACAGCAATACCTCCTTCTTTAAATTCTCATTCTTTCAAGACTATGGAATATATCAAAACGTGTGACTGACAGCTTGACACATCAATTATATATGTCTTCTTTTTGAAGACTTTGTTGAAAAATTAAAAATCTGCTTCTACTGAAGCCAAAATAGTAAAGATCTGAGAATGCCGAGTCAGATTTTTTTTCTTAAATTAATATACAATATAAAATTGAATATTGCACTCAAATGCCAAAAAAGTTTTACTCTGTGTAATCAAAAATGGACGCTGTCGCTGATCAGCAATATTTCGTTTCTACTTGGAGGTTACTTGTCCTGCATTCTTGTATAAAACTAATAGACCGCATCAAAGATAGTCAATGCATTTCAGGGACATAGTAGAGGCTTATGGCACATTGGATGACTATTGTCATGCGGAGATTATTTTATATAACAATGAAATGGAGATCTGTCTCCCTGCTTATTTAGACAAGTATTATTAAATGTATCATATGATTTCTATCTGTGAGTGTGTAGAGTTATATCATATCACCACATTGATGGTACCATCATTTAATAATCAGAAGCAATAACATTGCATTTGGTAGATAGAAGAGGATCAGTCATAAAATGTATCTATAGTAACTAGATCTAGATAGGGTGACAATAAACTTGATAGACCATGAGAGATAGTAAGACTTATATTATGCTGAGATAATGATGATGCATATATTCTTACTAAGGAAGCTATGTAGTAGTTCAACTTTTGGGTTCATTGACTAAGGATGTTTTTCTGGCTCCTCTATCTCCCCATAGAGAATAGTGTACACATTGCCAAAGATAGTAAAATTAGTTCTTTCTAAAAAAAAGATCAAAATTTTTTTGATCAGTGCAGAGCTGTGTCCCTAGCCCCATGGGAGTGGCCAATGAGGAGAGGGGCAAATATGTATGATGTCCTGAGGGGGTAAGGGACAGGGGGTGGGTGGTGATATGGGAGATTTTTTTAAATTTGAAATCGATGTATGATGGAGCGGTTTCCAGAGGGTGGGGGGAACCACTCCTAACTGGTCACTCACATGGGACACAGCTCTGCATACAGAAAGGTAAACTTTTATATAACTTATCTTTTTTGGGGAAAAAGCCAGCATTAACTATGAAAACTCTTTGTCAATGTGCGGACATGGGGCATGTAAGTGTGCTTGGTCAACAACCCTTGATACTGGTAGAAGGGAACCTACCACCACGAATCTACCTATAAAGGTAGATCGAGTGGTAGGTGGATCAATAGGACGTGAGGATAGCCCTTTTAAGGCTATGCGGTCACTGCTCCAAAGCCGGAGCTGCACAGGCGCGGGCCTGCTGTTCTGTGCATGCAGAAGAGCTTCGAAGAGCTGCACACTGAAGATTGTGGGTAGGAGGAGTAAAGAGGCTACTGGGCCATGTAGCCTCAGCTGCGGCTACTCCACACCCCAGTAGCCGCATAACAAAAATTACATATAGAGATAATAAAAGTTAGCGAAACAGTGCGGGACTGTGAGGATTATCCTTTAAGGGCTATCCTCACGTCCCATTGATCCACCTACCACCCGATCTACCTTTATAGGTAGATTTGTGGTGGTAGGTTCCCTTTAAGTTGACTGTGAAAAGGTATATTTTATTTTGTAACTCCAGACAAATTTCTTTTTTTGTTCCTGCGACAACTGGATTTTCCAAATTTTGTTCTGTCAATAAAACCAACCTCATTACAGACACCTTACAGCTGATCATTGCAGTCTGGGGCTAAAGTAAAACATCCAGAAAGCTTCGCCACAGGTCACAATGGGCACAGAGGTCTGTCTGTGACTAGAGGTAAAAAAGGGTAAGCCAGGTATCCTTTGATGGAGATCGCCTGGATAGAAATTTTTGTTTTGCTAGTTTTATAAAATGAAACTATTTATTTAAGAAAATAATTAGGTTTGCTTAATTCTGTCTAGCCAGTTGTCCAACTGGTTATGTGGCCGCAATTGGTGTCAACACTGACCGAGGGCAGCCCAGATGTCAATAAGTGCATGATGAAAACAAAGTGCTTTCTACAACGTGAGACAAACATGGAGGACAGTAATGAGGGCTTGGTGGGAGAAGATCTGACGAAGGATGACAATATCCTAGATCAAACATGGCTCAAGGCAGTAGGAGTCATTGGATACAAAGAACTAGGCAGTCAACAGAATATGCAGAAGGGTGCAAAAGTGCATTGGACAGCCCATAGCCACGACATGGCCTCCTAACATTTACTGTGCTCAGTTATAGGCACAAAGGCCTAGAGTATCTCCCTTGTGCAGTGCCAACAGGTACTTGTAGTGAGCAACAATCTGAGCACCAGGTGTATGACCAGGTCCCAGCAAACAAAACATGAGCTGCAGTGGATGACACACCAAGAAAAAAACATGTAAACACCTTTGGCTCTCTCTGCTGCTTTGCTTGTCTAAGCCTCTACCACTACCTCTGGAGTGACAAGGCCACCTGTCAACCTGCAAAGGCAGGATGTGACACCACCACAAACCTGTCCACACCATCAGCTTTCTATCCCCAAACAATGGAGACACAGCAAAGGTTTAACCCATCTCACCCATGAACCCTGGTCATTCTCAGGCGCTTCTACTTTTCTTAAGAGATTTCCCCACCCAGCAACGGGTTGTGGAGAAAATAAGGTGTGCACTACGCAATGCCATTAGTCACATGTTGCACATTACATCTCTTTAACTGGCCACTGGATTGATATAGGGATGGCTGCATCCGAGGCAGGAATTACTATGGGGCATATAGGTCCACCATTGAGTATTGCAGACGATCACTCCTTCTATGCGTCTCCTACTCCACTTTCTCTTCTCCTGACTCCTCTTCCAATCAGCATCTGCACCACTAGTTTCCGCACAGCCATGTGGAAATGCTGCAGACCCTGCTGAAACTTATTCCCTTCTAACCTGCAAAGGCAGGCCCAAGTTTTTCCTATAGCATCTTTTATCACAGTGAGAGGAAGGGCCAGGTTTTACCAATAGCCAACAGTGGCGATTAATGAGTGGCCGTCCAGCTTGATCTGCATTATAAAGATAAAATAATATCCTTCATTCCACCACTGGAGCTCATGATAGAAAAAATGGGAGAATGCACCAGTTGTGGTTCCCATCTGACATTGAGGGCTAACTGGCGGTTACAAATGACCATGCTCCCTCCTGGATATTACAGATACAACATACATGATTCATTACAGTTTACCTGAGATATTGATGTTAACAACCTCTGTTAACTGTTTTCAAAGCTTAAGTTTTCCCCATTATTATCAATACTGGTAAAATACCTAAAGGGGTTTATCCATGAAACAAGTTAAGTCCTATGCACAGGATAGGGCCTAACTTGCTGATTGGTAGGGTTCTCAGTGATTTACCCCTGACGGACCCCTCGTCACTCCCCGAGATGAACGGAGCATCCGGTCGTGCATGGCCGGGCTGCCCCTTTCATCTTGGTGATCAACAAGGGGTCTAACAGCGATTCATTGGAGCTCACGTTCTCTTGATATGTGGGAGTCTCATCACTGAGACCACCTCTAATAGGAAAAAAAGATGTAGGACAGAACTTTCAGAAAATTACTAAATAGTGTCTTTCACAGCACTAGATGCTTTTGGTTTATGCTACTGAATATTTTAAGGCTTTTCTTTAACAAGAGACTTGTGATTTCATATATTTACAGCACATGTTCAGCTATGGCACTCTAAAATATTGGATATCTGAACAGACTCATAACTATAGTAATGGTTAATGGACATACAAGGAAATGACAACGCTTTAGGGATTTTATAGAACAATCACCAGGAATATTTGTTTAAAAGATGGCTTCAATTTTACTGTGGTTTAAGATTCCATGGTTGTACTTATAGACAAACAAGTATTAAATGACTATGCCGGGCTTATGAGAGCATTATTCAACATCACATTATAATAAAAAATTCCACAGTCTGATCTAACAAACAAGAATTCTAAAGCCTAAGCCATTATATCTGAGTGCAAAAATGAGGCTTTTGCAAATCTATCTTTTTCTATGTAATGCATTTGTTAAAATGTATTTCTCATAAATCTGATATTGAACTGGAAGGGTCTGTGTCATTTTCCTTAACCTTTTCCAATCAAGAATGCAGATCATATTTAGCCAGCCATCTTTGAAGAAACTGTAAAAAGTAATTTGATCTGGACGGATATTTTAATACATTACACGGCTTCAATAATTCTGTGATATGATAATGACTGAGTATATTACTGACTTAATATAAATGAGTTTTCAAATTGCATCTGAAGAATAAATTAGAATGTGTAAATGAGATACAGACTCTGGAAGTCCTTTATAACTCAATAATATCTTTAAAATCATAACTTAGAATTCTGGTTAAACTTCTGTCTTACTCCCATGAGCATTGGTCTTTAAAAGATAATTCTATCGATACATCTGTCTACTTATGAATAATAAGGAGGATGTTTGCATATCAGAAGGGCTTTTTCCTGGTATACAGGGGCGTAACTGCAGTGGTAAAAGCCATAGCAGCTGGGCCCATGGTGTCAGGGGGTCCGACAGAAGGAAATGTATAGCACGCCCTATGTTAAAGGTGCACCAACAAAATTGGTGCACTCTGTCAGGGAAGTGCAGGGAGCGGCAGATTCATAAACAACGGTAACTAGAACTCCTGAATTTGGCGCACTCTGCACTATACACACGCAAACTGCACTTAGTGCAGTTTGCCCTGTTTTTACTAAATGTGCCTCATTATGCTGTACAATATGTATATAAATATACTGTATGTGATGTATATATGCTGTATATGTGTGTATATATGCTGTATTTCTGTATATGTTTATTACTATATAAATGTGTGATTGTAACTTGCATGTGTAAATATACAAATATGTATATTTCTTAACATAGCACTCACTTTAGGGTTCTAAGCACCTAGGGACAAGACCAGGTTGGGGTGCCATTTTGTTTCACTTAACCCCTATTCGTGGTGTTTTATTTAGGTGTTAATAAAGCTGATCAGATTGTGTTCCTTTTCTGCCTCTTATATATATGACTAATGTAACAAAATAGGACTAACAAAGCCCCAAATAAATAAGTTTATCATTTTATCTGTGGAACAGTAAGTTGTGTTTGTTATGTGGAAGTGAAAGCTATATTTCATATTGATGTGCAGTATTTCTATCAGGAGGATACTGCAAGTGTCTCCATGTAATGTCTGACATGGATCGAACCAATTAATTTGGGTGCCAATACTTAATTTGTGGTAGTATCTAGGTAGTAGTGAGTGGAAGTTTTGCAAGAATAGGTGATCCACCCTATTATAATAAGCAGTGATCTATTAGTGGTACATGCACTGCAGAATTTAGAGTTGGACTGAATTCCCATGTCTTAGGTATCTAGGCTTTGAAATTGGTAATTCATATGCACCACTGACCAAGGATGGCCATAAAATGAAGAGCTGGTAGTTAATCACATCCAAGTACATATGACTATTGGTTTAAGAGAGCCCAAGTCCCTGCTGTAAGTGACAAGTTACTCAGCCTCCTTGAGATGAAAATAGAGTTCAACGCTCTTTGAGACCGATGTTTGGTAACTAGCAAGAGTGCCTATGTTAATCAAGGTGTGTACAAAGCTACAGTGCAATATGTGTGTGATATGATAAATCTCTATTAGACCACTGGCAACAGTGTGGAGATCTTTATCATTGTCTGGGCTGCCTATGAGGGAAAAGTCTCTGAGCAGGCTATGGACAGGGACAGCGCCAGTACTGGGCATATCTGAGCAAGTGCCCGACCCAGAGCTGCTGGGGACACCACATAAGTCTGTACATAAGGAATCCATAAGGAATAAAATAACTATGAGCCAATAAACTAATGAATATTTTAAGGAACAAGAGATTGTTTTAGTTTCTAAATTTGTAATGCCATAGAAGTTCACTGAGGAGCGGTCGCCTAGGGGCCTACTGAAATCTGGGGCCAACCCTGTCTATGGACTTGCCTGTAGGCATTTCCTGCCAAGCCACAAAGAGTCCGTTCAACAGTTGATACATTTTTATTAGGTTCTGGGGGTGAAGTAAAGGAATATAGAGAAATAAAAACAAGAAGCAAAGACACTTACTGTCGGGCAAAAGCAAAGATTGTGATCATTCCACTAATTATACACAGTTTTCAAATTTTTATGCAAATTATGTCATCCTTTAACCCTTTCCCACTGACTTTTAAACGTCTCTGGTAGCAATGCCGAAGACATTCAATGGGTGAACAGTAAAAGAGGCTGAAACAGTGTAACTGCCTATAAAGCCAGATTCCAGAGGGGCTAGCATAGTCCCTCAGTCTCATTAGCATATTTGTTAAAGTTGATTTTAGGAGAAGAAGACCAAGGATAACAAATATTTGAAGATTACCACAGTCCCATTGCCTGGATCTATGAGTAAGTGTCCTTTTTTTAACATGATTGATTTTGATGGTAGATTTCCTTTAATCTTTTATTTTTTGGATAGATTAAACACAGAAACATGTACAGCAACAACATTTCTACATTTTACATCCATACAAAAACAGCATTTTTTCGCATCTCCACAAGATATCACAGCTTGAGCGTTCCTTGCTTCACTTGGGACTGGAAAAATAGATAACAAAACCAGTGGGATACATTAGCAAAATAAGGCATAAATCAGATGAGTAGGAGCCGCAATGTAGAGTTATGAATATATTGTGTTAATCTATATTATATGTATATTATACGTAGATATTACTCTATTAATTTTAACTACACAACAGCAAACATTTGTCAAATGTATCCCTACAAAATGATCTATATTTAAAGCATTACTGATATTTCATTCTCATTCCTCTCCTGCATTTTTAGAAATTGGAAAAATATGGTAAAAAACATCAACAAGTAAAAAAGCCCTCTCGTTTCTAAAACAATTGATTTTCTATAAATAAATTTGAAATATGTACAAATAGTCAACAACACTTTCCTTAAAGGGAAACATGTAGCCAATTAGAATATGTAGCCTATCATACCCTTCAGGACCCTTTTCAGTTTTTGCATTTCTGTTTCTCAACAAAAAGCATAACTTCTTTATTTCTCCATTCACAGAACCAATAAGGAATTTATATCTGTGAGACAAACTGAACTTTCTAGTGACACCATTTACCTTATATACTCGAGTATAAGCCTATATTTTCTGCACTAAAAATGTGCTGAAAACCCAAACTCGGCTCATACTCGAGTAAAAAAAATATAGGTTTTACCAGGTTTTTGTGGTAAAATTAGGGGGCCTCGGCTTATACTGGGGTCGGCTTATACTCGAGTATATATATGGTAATATTTCTGCAATGTACTGGTGAACTGGAAACAAAATTTATAAATGAACAATGATTTGACAAAAAATGTCTGACACCTGTAACTTTTTCATACTTCAACACATGGTGCTATATAAAATGTAATTTTTTGCAGGTAGAGCAGACATTTGGATGCTATGAACCTGTCATCAAGTTATGACCTTTAAACCAAAATCCAGGTTCATCTAACTATTCCAGTACTGATTCCCATGATTTTTTTGCTAAAAATAAAGCTTTAGTTTAAAAATCTACATGGCTCCTCCCGAGAAAGGACCCTGAGTGATGCAGGCATCATCAGCAAGCAGCGAATCATTAGTTTCATCAGCAAAAGGATCCTTGGTTCTTTTTCCTCACCCCCTCCCTTTTGTTATGTCTTTGGAACTTAGTGGTGAAATCCTACGTTTCTCTAATGCCCCCATTGTGCTAATTGCCCTTTTCATGCCATAGTTGTGGCATTTTTAGTTCTGTACCAACTTGCCAGAATTCTTCTTATGGAGCAGTAAAGAAGGGGGAAACTAACCTCTTCCTATATTTACCCTGAAGCTGAGTCAAATTCAGACATCTCATAGATCCCATGATGCCTTGTATTTTCTCACTATGTAAGTGAGAAAATCCAGTATAGTAAATCCAGTGAGATTCCTACAAGTAAACCCACTGAGCTTTGCATATGTTACAATACAAGATGTATTTAGTGGATAGCCTGGCAGCTTTCATCAAAGAAAGAAGCCATCAGTGAAATAGTTACATGATGTGTGTAGTCTGTGCTGTGTGAGCACTAAGAATTAACAGCTGTGTTGCTGTGTAGAAATTGTCCAGAGAGCGCAATGTGGGGGAGGAGCTGCAGCTTGAGGTGCAGAGAGACACAGAGAAATGTCTGCAGAGACTGGTATAGAAGGGCTGATAGGGAAGAGAGGAGATCTCCTACCTTACTATGCTGTGTAACAAATTTCTTTACATAACAGCATTATGTAGGGCTATGTGTAACATTTCTAGACTTACATTTCCAATTTGCAGGTGTCATTTTAAAGAAAAAATTAAATTTGATCTGTATACAAAATAGCTTTGTGGTGCACCAGGGATGGAACCATAGCTGCTAGTGTGTCTTTTTTCTTCCTCCTATGCTTTTGAGCACCAACCAGCACTGCAACTTTTTGCAATCTTTACAGAAGGAAGTTCAAAACAGGGAAATTGGGGAACCCGCAATTACTGCAACCTGTTCATCAAAAACATTATTTGAAAAAAGGGAAAAGTGATTTTCAGATCCTTGGTAATAAGAAAGGTGTATCAGTAATGCCTATAAAGGGCCAAATAATTCTTCTTTTACACATAGGAAAGATTGGGAGCTGCTAGACTCTTTAAATGAATCATTACTTAAAGGTGTTGTCCACTTTCAGCACATTCCAACAAATATTTGATATGGTTTGTCTATTAAAAAGTTATACAATTTTTCAATATACTTTCTGCATAAATTAAATTTTCAAGAACTCTGCTTGCTGCCAAAAAACAGAAAGCTTCATTTTCTACTTCCTGTAGATAAATACCGGTCCATGGTCATGCCATGTCACACAGGTGCACGTGGACCGGCATTTATCCACAGGAAGTAAAAGTCAAGCTTCTTGTTGCATAACATCAAGCAGAGATCTAGAAAAACGTGAAGACTAGAGATGAGCGAACATACTCGTCCGAGCTTGATGCTCGTTCGACTCATTTGCATAATACAGAAATATAATTTTAGAATGATTAATGTATGAATTACCTAGATAAAGGCTGGGGTGAAATCCTTGTGATCTGACCCAGCAGGTAGTGGTGACAGAAATGGTTACAGAGACCCGATGATGGCTGTTCTTTAAAGGGGTTGTCCGAGTTCTTGAAAAAAAGCTAAAAGTGGCCGGGACAGGGCTGCTTAAAAAAAATAAAGATGTACTTACCTTCTGGTGCCCTCCGGTATCCAGCGCTGCTGTCACTCCGGTCCGGGCGCCATGTAAACAAACAAGCTGGACTCAGTTCCGGCCGGACCCGACAACCTTCCGGCCCCCATACACAATGCTGTGTATAGGGACGGATAGGCGTGCCCGGCCACGGCCGGCCGGAAGCTGAATACCGGAGGGCTCCGGAAGGTAAGTACATCTTTATTTTTCTTAAGCAGCCCTGTCCCGGCCACTTTTAGCTTTTTTTTTCAAGAACTCGACAACCTTCCGGCCCCCATACACAATGCTGTGTATAGGGACGGATAGGCGTGCCCGGCCACGGCCGGCCGAAAGCTGAATCCAGCGCTGCTCCGGCGGCCATGTTTGTTTACATGGCGCCCGGACCGGAGTGACAGCAGCGCTGGATACCGGAGAGCACCGGAAGGTAAGTACATCTTTATTTTTCTTAAGCAGCCCTGTCCCGGCCACTTTTAGCTTTTTTTCAAGAACTCGGACAACCCCTTTAATAATCCCAGAACCTAACCTAACTTGAAAAAAACTTTAGTTTAGTTACTCCACGCTACTGGGGCGTGGAGTAACCTTAGCTTCCTGTACCCGGCCAGGCTAGTACACGCCCCAGTAGCCACTTCAGGTAATTTACATATTACTAAAATAAAGTTATTTTAAAGTTAGGTTAAATTCCAGGATTATTAAATCACAGATTAAGGCAGAGGCAGGCAGGAGGAATCTACCATTAGATCTACTATTGATGGTAGATTCTTCGTGGTAGGTTTCTTTTAATTTTTTTCCTAGCAATTATGTAGAAGAATACTTAGGGAATGGATATTTTCACAATTTCTCATGAGCTGAGGTAGAAATGTATTTTTCTTTATCTGTGCAGATGCTGCTTTTGTTGATGCATAATGGGATTTTGGGGAGTGTTCCTTTAATAACCTTGCTTGTGAACCTTAGTGTTAATGAAATGTAATGAATTTATTGATCAGAGAACCTCTCAAATAAGAAAGAACGGAAAAGTAAAGCAGCTTTATAAATAGTCCATCTTGCTGACATAGGAATGGGTAAAAAGGGCAGAGGAACATGCATTACATCATACAGTAAACAGAGAACTGCATTCAGAGTTTTCACATAGGTGAGCGATAACTATTTTTGACATTCAGCTGATTTTATTAATTTTTAAGACTTGAAAGCTGCCATGGAAACTGCTTTGTGTGATCATACAGCACTGCGACACTTCATGTCAACAGGTGCACCACCCACTATATTTTATATATTCTTCCAACTCGCATTATTTAAGAGTTATATACAAGGCAAAAGGAATATTATCTCCTTAACTACTTAATATCACAGTCTATTGTTGTTTTAGATGGCTTTTTGGAATGAATTCAGTTTTAGCAACTTTATTAACATAAAAAGTTTGTTATCTTTATATAACACCCCAATACAGGAAATTGCTATCCTAACTTTTTTTGTATATATGTTTAGATTTCAGGCTTTAGCTTGAGATCATATGTTATTAAAACCCTTCTGTCAAGTTTATATAAAATATTTTGAAGAAAACTAGAAGTAGACACTTATATGAAGTTAATACAAATACATTTCTAGACCCCAATTATTAGAAAGTGATGGTTCAAATCGTATTTCCATCAAAAGACATACACCAAAACAAAAAAGGCCATATAATGATACGTAAATGAGTCAAGTGACAGTAATATGTACCAGAAAGCCAGAAAAAGCCTCTTGAAAATCGGCAGAAAAGTACCCAAAAGAAAAAAAAAAGGGGGAAATACAAATCAAGGCTTCAGACAAAAGATATAATGAATATTGTCTTTATTAATGTAAAACATGAAACATGTATAAAACATCTCAGGAGGAGACAAAAAGGCACGCCAGGTAAGAGGTCCTACCAGAATAGAATGTAAGTAATAGTGCAAAATAGTGAAGGCACATAAAGGTACAATTTAGCCAAACACTATAATAAAAAATGAATAAACCACAGTCTACCAAAAAAAGGTAAATAATGCAAAGGTAATGAAGTAGAACAAGTAAATGACTTATACAAGATACATGATAAAGAACACGGTCACAAAAGTGTAACCACAGCCAGTGATGAGGAAATCAGCAGGAATAGGGCAAAAATAAGGCTGATGTGACAGAAGGGAGGACACACTATAACCAGGCGTGCACCCCGGTCTTTGTCGAGGGATGACGCCAGGTAATGAAAGACTGGTATATTTGCAAAGAAAGAGCCAATAGTATGTAGGCAATTTAGGGTGAATAAGGAACCCACCTGTGTGTATGGCATATGTGAAGTGCTCAAAATAGCGGACATGGCGCCCACAGGGAGGCCAAATGCCACAACCAATGGGACACCAAGGAACCACCTGCCGATATGTCAGCGGGGGGAGGAGTGATGAGTGTGTCGGATACTAACGCCTCAAACTTTGGTGGGATGCAGGAGGGCCAGTGACGTCACAAGGAGGTGGGAACAAACACGCCCACCGTGACATCAGGGACACGGCCACAACCACACTGGTGGAAGTAATAAATAATAAAAGGGAAATGAATAATATAGCATACAGGTATGGGGCCAGTACATAAGCATCGCCGCTGCAGAATGCCACCGCAAGGATAGGGGAGGTCCATGACGCCAATGAGGGGAGGATAAAGACACCCCCATAACGTCAGGAGAATGCAACGCTGACAATGAAAGGAGGAGAAAAGTGAAAACCGCCTATGCAGGTATTGGTACCAAAGTACAAAATAATATAATAAAATAACAGAGGACAGCAGTAATGTAGAGAGAAAATAATGTTATAGTACTGTCTACAATATTGTTGCCAAAAGTACCAGAATAAATATATACAAAAATATTCAAACACACACATGGCGGAACCCAGTGTGTCCAAATCCATTTTTATTTAGTCTGAAGTAGTTTTTTCTGCCTTTTTGTCTCCTCCTGAGATGTTTTATACATTTTTTATATATGTTTCATGTTTGTCATTAATAAAGGTAATGGGGCAGATTTACTTACCCGGTTCTGTCGCGATCCCGCGGTGCGTTGTACGACGAGTATTCGGGTCTACCGCGATTCACTAAGATTGTGTGCGCGAATTCCTGCATCTGTCACTTCTGCGCAGAGGTCCATCGGAGTTCACCTGCTTCTTCCCGGTGCTTGTAAGTGCGTGTTGCGACAATCCTAAATGTTAGATCCCGCGTGTTGTCCAATTCCGTCGGGTTGTCCGACGGCTATGTCAACCAATTTCTGTTGCATGCAAACCGGCCCCGATACAGCAAAATCCAATTGTGTGCGCCAAAACCCTGGGGCAATTCGGCGCAAAATGGTAATCGTCGTGAAACGCAATGAAAATGTGCTCCACAGTCCCTTAGTAAATGAACACCCTTAATCTTTTGTCTGAAGCCTTGATTTGTATTTTCCTCTTTTTTTCTTCTTTTGGGTACTTTTCTTACATCAAAAGAGAAGAGGTCATCCAATGCCTGCCACATCTTCACAATGATTCGAGAGGGTTCTTCGTGGCACAGACACAATGTAGGCTTCCATCAGGTATAATACCATAGTTAGATATGTTTCCTTTATCTGCAGCAAGGAGTTAATCCATTTACACTGAGAATATATTGACTTTGACGTTTGAAGAATAAGGCTAAAATTACATGAAATATGTTGTACAAAGAATGATTCAATTATTTCAGTAAATGTACAAATAATAGACTAATCTCTATGTCTATTTGTGTCATTTTATATATATATATATATATATTCCTACATAAAATGACTGGCACCATAAATGACTAAAAGCATACAGGAATAACACATGGAATAAAACCTACCTGTGGTTGACAGCTAATGGCAACCATTGTATAGAAGAGTTCATGACAGCCTTGACAATCCAGACATGTCAATCCATTTCTATAATGATTGGATATTACAGACATATCTAAGACATTTGCAGATTTTTCCTTTTATAATCAACAATTTACATTTACCTACTGGTGCTGGTTTTACTAGTCTCCTGATTGTTGTACTACTTACTTACTGTTGCTATTTCCCTGACCCTTGCTATATCGTTGAGAATTCTTTCCCTGATTTTGTATCTTGTTGCCATCTTCATTTTGACCTGGTTATCCCGGCTACCCTTGTGTCTGTCTATTTTATTTGTTTGTCATCTGTTCTGTGCACATATTCAGAGTAGGGAACATTGACCTGTTGCTATCTGTGGGTTAGCAGAAGGCTCAGGAAGTAAAAGGGACATAAATTTAGTTCAGGGCCTGCACTTCTGAGTAAAGGAAAAATCACAAAAATGAATCAATCTTCTTATGAAGCCATCACTAATTTTACCACCGACGCTTTGGTCTGGCTCTTGGTGTTTGTGTACACAGCAGAGATGTATTAATATATATAAATATCATAAACAATGCGTCCTCTGTACCCTATGGGTCCAAAAGAACACAGGAAATATAGCTCTCTTATTTTTCTTATTTTTATTTTTATAAAACAACAAAATTTAGGAAAAAACAGGCGACAATTCACCTGTATATTGTATGTATTTCAGTTAACATTGAAATGTTATCGCATGCATAAAACTAAGAAATTTATAAATCTTTGCCATAGTTAGTTACATATCTGATTAAGATATTATAGTGTATTTGTTTCATTTTGGTAGATTATTTTTCTTATTTTACAAAGAAAAACTTATTTGAAAGGCATATGATTCGTAAGATCTAATAGTATCTAGTCTATCATTGTTTCTTTCATTGTTTTTTATATGTTACACAAAGTCTTGTTTTTTGAAGTCCCAGAGATCTCAGAAGTTTCGAGTAAGATTACACAATATCTAATAATGGAAACACTAACTGAACAAGTGGCTTTGTCTCCATGAATATTGCTTGATTTCCAAAGAATCAAACATTTCCAAAGCTGTAAAAAGCTTCAATGGTATCTCTCAGAGACTGCAATTCCCCTTGAGAGTAAGTTAGAGAACAAGTGGAAATGAAGTATATGTGTTCTAGGTACATGTCTAAGAAATCACAAAAGCTTTTCTTGTAAGACCATTATCCTTCAAAAAAGTATAGAATCCTGCAGAATGCTCATTCTCTTAAATGATGTTAATTTTAGCTACCTACCAGATCTTTAACCCCTTGAGGTTAACCTGAGTATTTTAAATGATTGATCCCAGTACATAACCTGAGATAAAACATGCAAGTTTAGTGCTTTCAGCACAATCTAAGGGTACATTCACGCGTAAAAATGCGCCTGCTGCTCACCTCTCCTCTTTCCATACAGCAGCGCACGGCTGGCACCATAACACAGCAAAACATAGGACATGTCCTATACTTCACCCGGCACGGTCACAGTGTGGTGAGACAACATGTGCTCACTGCACAGTGACTGGGCTTCATAGACGTGAAAGGGGAATTATATGCGGGCGCAAAAGGTGCAGCCAAATATCAGTCCCAATTATGTTCGTATGAATGAGCACTTACAGTTTGCCTGTCAGCCTATGCAGAATGCATACACCAACTAATGTAATGTGCTGCAATACATTAGTATATTAAACTGAGCAAGTGAACAAATGATCACAAACTAAGCCTATATTCACATGACCGTATGGGGGGATGTACATAAGGTCAATGTATATATGCTCTATATATGTCCCCATAGACTGCAATGGATGCACAGCGCCGTACAGGAGCGGTACAGTGCAGCACACGTGCAACACCGTGCCGCTCTGTAGCTGAGGGAAAGGTAAGACATGTCCTATCTTTCCTCGGAATATGGTGCTGTGCACCATGTATAACTATGGAGAGGGGCGGGGGTGAGCATCAGGCTACATCGTGTGAATGTAGCCTGAAACAGTTAAAAAAAAGTTAAACCCATACACCATAAAAAAAGATTGGGAACACCATAAAACACCACATATTGGATATCACCACATCAGTAACAACAATAAAATAAAATAGTTACTGGACCCATACAGGGTACACCATAAAAAAAGTAAAATAAAAACATGCAAAAATTACCATTTTATCACATCCAAACTCATAAAAACAGGAAAAAAAGTGATCAAAAAGTAACATTTACCCTGACGTTCTACCAATAAAAAGTACAATTTGTCCCTCAAATAACAAGCCCTAAAAAACATAAAATTGTTATGCCTCTTAGAACATGAACCAAAAATCACAAACGATCTGGTGTTATGAGGCCTAATACAAATAATGTGCACTATATATAAAACTTAATATGTTTATTTGTATGCCTTAAAATCATTTAAAACTAAGAACTAATCAAAGAGTGATGTGTTTTTACTGCCAGGTACCTATAGTATCAGGTGACTGGTACCTCACCCCCGCTGAAGTCTTAGTTGAAACAAAAATAGTGACACATAGGCAACAGATACAGAAATACAGGTAACCAGAAATGATAGCAAATGAACCATGTAACATCATCAATGTGTTCAGACTGTGGGGTAATCTCCCACACCAATTTGGAAGTTTTTATAACTATCAGCTGTATCGGAACTCCTCCCGTGTGCGAGACGCAAGA
Source organism: Engystomops pustulosus (assembly GCA_019512145.1). Classification (NCBI taxonomy): domain Eukaryota; kingdom Metazoa; phylum Chordata; class Amphibia; order Anura; family Leptodactylidae; genus Engystomops; species Engystomops pustulosus. Next base: position 37,578,998 of record CM033650.1, read on the forward strand.
TATCGCATTGACTTGAGCGCTGCGTCACCGCCGCACATGCGCGGTGCCCCACTCCTCCCGCCTCTATAGTAAGTGCACAGAGCATGCACAAGAGAGACACATGCATGCTGAATCACCAAGGAAACAAATAGCCACCGGAGTTTAGTGACTTTCTGTGAGGTTTCCAAAAGATATTAGAGTTGGATCGCTTGCATCGGGGATTTCAGCTTGTGGGGACTGCCATCTGATGCATCTCGGTCTTTATCCAGTGATCCGTGCATTTCTGTTGGTCTCCGATACATATTCGGCATAGGATGTTTCAACTATAGTTAAGATATATATCTTCAACAGGGTTCATATATGTGACATAACCGGTGAGATTCTCTAGGAGGGGACAATTAAACATATTAATATGCAATCTTCATGAATATTGTGCTTTTGCTTTACTGCCATATCAGAGGAATGCTATTGAAAAAGTGTGACCTGTTTCTTGATACTACACTATGAAATAAGTGATCTGATGTGTGTGCAGATAAAAATCCAAATGTATTCAGATATGTGAAATGCTGAAATGTGAACAACAATGAAGGACTGAAAAAGTGTTTTTCCTTTGATCAATAAATAAATAAACTCTTTTGAATATGGATGTGGTGCATGGTGTGATGGGTGCATAACTTGTGAAAAATAAAGATGGAAAGGAGTGAATTTGTGAATGTTATTAACTTATTATTCTCTTTTATAAAACCCAGTAAATAGGAGTTCCTCATTTAGGCCTTGGGGTGTCATGGATTGTAGTTCGTAGATCCAACGAGATACTTTTTGTAGTAATTTTGTTGTTATTTCTACTCATCTTGTGAAGACCCAAGGAGTTAGCGGACCAGGGCTCAGTAACTCGCTCAGCAAGTCCCAAAGGGATTGTTGGAACAGTACACGTTTAGTAAGATTACAAGTTGCGACGCCTTTCAGCTCCGGACCGGAGTCTGATGAAAGCTCCGGTCCAGAGCTGGAACATGTTGCAACTTGTAATCTGAATAAACGTGTACTGTTCCAACAAACCCTTTAGTATTTCCTGAGCGAATTACTGAGCGCCAGTCCGCTATCTTCTCAGGTCTTCACAAGCACTGCTCCACGCGTCTCCGGGATCCTGGTCCATGGTTGTACGTGGCTATTGAGGACTGCCAGTTGTACCCCAGTAATATAAAACTAAAGGCCTATTAGCATCATAGTCCAGGTGAGGTTTGAAACCTATACGCCTAGTGTACCACTTACCTAACAATATTACATGAGGTTTGCGCTTGTTTGTTCCTTCCTTCTGTGACAATTCTGTCTTTCGGGGTGCTCCCACCTTGCCTGGAACCCCCGTTCCCAGGTTTATCTCCCTTTGGCTACTTCTCCTCATCTGATCTTCATTAGAACCCTGTCAAGTCCAAAAATTTTTGTGTTTTTGCACTTACAATCATGATGTTGTAAGAAATGCATGGCCATTGATGTCAAACTTTTGTCTTTTGTTAGATTTCAATGTGCTGTATTGATTATAGATACATGCTGCTAAATCCATTTTCTAATATTGCGCTATTAGTTGTGCCAGGAACTGACGCAGGATATAGATAATATGCCAGTGAAGGGTGTCCATGACTCACACCGGCCCACTCTTTGGCCTGTCAACACTAGTTAAATGCTCCTCCATGTCCATTTGGACATGCACATGCCCAGTACATGCCTTGATAAATCCACCTCAGTGAATCTCTGTATAATGTTACAGCTTCTAAAGTGTCAACATTGAAACCCTACAGGTGACCTATACAATATCACAAAATCAGGTGGTTCTTCCAATTTGCAAGCACAGCTCTCCACCACTTTTAACTACTGGCACTTGGCTTTTGATTGCACCATTTTTATGCAATTATAAATTGACATCAGAACTGTGGTTTGGTGCTACATTTACCTTAGCCAGCTGAGCCCTACAGCCATCATCCTCAAGGTTACAGTTATCAATATGTTCATATAAAAGTTACCAACTTTAAGGGAGCTTCTTGCTCATCGACTGCATACACAAATGCATGGTTCACATCAACTTAACATCTAAAAATAACACAGAACTAAAAACATTGCACAAAATGCAGAGGATAAAAGAAGAAAAACATCATCCAGTATTATGTACTATTTGTTTATTAAGATGATGTATGACATATATTTATCTATATAGAAAGAAGTTAACAGTTATGGAAGACATGTGCTTCCTAGCTGTATATTAAGGACACCTTGGCCATTTTAATTTAGTAAGTTTTAAATACAAAGAAGAGAATTTAACCCCCTGCTGGGAAAACATGGCTTAGCAGGAGTTTTACATCCGGCCTCATTGATCCACAGATTATCTCACATCGGAGATTGAACTCCCTTCGGGAGATGCAGGGAGGGGAAGCTAATGTGAGAAAGTGTGTTGATTTTATTCCTTTGACTCCGAGGCTATGCAGATCAAATCTAGCAAGTCAGAAGCGAGGGAGTTGTTTTTTTCCTTTATATTTTTTACACTTCTTGCTCCTTGATGTCAATATTCACAATCTATAACACATTGCGAGATGCAGAACAGACACACTGATGCAGTATTTGCATACATTAATCGTATTTTCCAGTCTCCTGTTGGAAATGTTCAGGCATCTGCAGAACATTTATGCACATAGTTTAATATATTAGGTTTGGGGCTGGATTCTTTGCTTTTAGATAACTTATATTTATTTACACAAAACAAGACATAAAAGTTCTGATTTTATCTAATAAACTACAAAAAGTGTATCTAAGTAATAGAGTTACAGCTGGCGTTATAGAACGGGCTAATGACTTGCGGATCCATCAGTGATTCTTCTTAGAAAGCTGCGGTGATTAAGTGGGAGTATGTAGATTAGCTGGACTTTGACAAGGATTATTTGATTGTGACAGCCAAGGGTTTCATGAGGAATCGCCTCAGTCTTAAGATGGAACTACTGCCTGACATGTCAGGGAATTTGGGACTTCTTCACTCTGAATCTAAACAGATATACTTAAGCAAAGGTCATTCAATTCACACAGCAGCTGATAATTGTAGAATGACATTTTAAGGATAAGGATTTAAAGATTTGCTTCTTTAAAAGGGAATGCATCACCAATTTTTTTTTTACCTAATTAATGTCCGTTATTATATATATAAAATATTTTATATCTATATATATATATATATATATATATGTACAGTATATACATATATTTATATATATAGTTTTTTTTAATTTATTTTTTTCTAATATGCTTTGAATTTTCTGACTAGGTTTTTTTTAACTGTACTTTCTGTACATTATTAGGGGGCATCCATTTAGCTTGAGCTGCAATTCACAACATGTATATATATACCATTGAAAACAATATAATGGATATGTTCTTTGTTGCTGGAGCGTATTCTGGAAAGGCTCTATATGACCTGTGTTTAGATCATTGTGCATGGAGAGGAAGTAGATAAGTCACGACAACCACAATATAAAAATGGCGGTTCCAATAATGGAGGTGTTATATTTTATCATTAACCCTGTTCATTATATTATTGAGATGACTTCTGAGACATGACTAAAATTGTGCACAAAGTACAGAAGATGAATTGCCATAGGCCTTGTTTTTAGCATATTTTTACAAATGTAGATAGTAACATGGAAAAAAATGTAGAATAAACTAATGCTTGATGTTTCCCATTTGCACATGCTGGATATAATAAGAGGCTCTGGGTTGTCTACAGAAAGTAACTTTGGATACCTGACCTGTCTCTTCCCTTGCAATGATTTCAAAACCTGGGGAGAGTAGTCAGATACCATCCCTGGCTGAAATCATAACCAATTGTATGTGTGTCTTCTCAATCATGGACCCTGATCTGCCACCTAGTAGATGTGAGCATCCTCCATCTCCAGGCCTGTGACCACAATTATTATGCCCCTTTTCAACAAACCTTATCTGCCATTTTGCTTCTAATTTAGCCAGTCACCCTATTGGGAAATGACCTTCTCCACAGTATCTGCAGCTTTATAAAGTTTTGTAGCTTTGTTTCATCATTAGCTCCAATTTCTGGATGATTTAGAAAGAGTAAACAGTAAAAAATGTGAAATGTAGTATCAAGCATGATGCTAATGATTTCCAAGGGTTTTCTTATTGGCAAAATTTTATGTTTGACCCTATGAACATCTTCTAAAAGTTTGAACTGGGAAATCAGGAACATCCTGTCTACATTCTTGACTTGGCTCCATCTAATTTTGATCTTTTTCTGTAGTTGAAAACACATTGGGGGCTTATAGTTCCAGTCTGATGACAGCATCAAAAAAGAAGTCTTAAAATGGTAACGGGAGCAGGATAAATCTTGTTACCAGCTGGGATTTGATTCCTTGGTCTATTAATTTGGGTTAGAATAGAGAGCTGTTAACACATGTTGAGATCAGAAATTGAAGTTTTAAGAGAAAAGAACGGATCATTTTGACATTCAGACATCAGAAAATGCAGACTATGTCAGAAAATAGGAACGCGTGAACAGTGAGTTTGGTTATTTTTATTGCACTATTTTCTTCTAGAGAAAACTAAAAGAGATGGAATGACTTTTGACCAAAGCTCTTCAACTGTTTTTTTTTTGTATAGATATCTTCCTTAATTAAAATACAGTACAGTATAATTAAATAAGTTAAACAACATCTCATTAATAACAGTTTTTTTATTAACTGATGATCTTTCAATGTCTGAATTAAAAATCAGGGATCCCAACTTGAAAAACCCAACTTGAAAAGCCACAGAAAGGTCATTTGTGTTTCCCATTCTGTTTTTCCTATATGTATGGCATACCAATTAAAATGTTTGCCTTTCAATGTACTTGACAAAAATCCTGCAAGAGGTAGCTATGCGAATTAAGGTCTCCTGGCTGAGTGCCACACCCAGGTTTGATTGTTGCAGGAGGCTGTTTGATTGACAGCTCAGCAGTCGCTCTGAGCAGGAGATGTGTATGCACACAGTCCTCTGAGAATTCTGGAGTGATACCCCAATCCACCTCTGTCCAGACACTAAATATAATCCTGCTTGGATAATATACAGGAGCCTGTTATTACTTGCCTTTCTGGCTCCTGATGTATTATTTTATACTCTGCAGTGTTTTGCTGTGCTTATTACCTTTTCTGACTATTCTCCTACCTTACATTTTTTTACCTTTCCGCCATCAGGGGCAGAGGTTTTATGACATGCAGGGCTCATACTTCTTTCCTGCCTTGACAATACATTTTTAAACTACAAGCTGTGTCCTTAATTGGTGGACTGTCCCTTATCCAAAGTAGAAGAATAGAATTAGTAGATTATTTGGCAATAGCATCGTAATGGCAATGGGTTTAAGCAATCATGTGATTTTGGCTCGAAATTGTGAGCAAATAGTGGGCAGATCGGAGAACACGTATTTTAGACTGAGACACATCTACTTTATTCTGTTTTATTATAATTGTAATTGGGCTTTTATACCCAACCATATGAAAAATGCTTTATGCCAGTCTTTGAGGACATTCACAGTATATTGCCAGAAATCTACAAGTTTTGGTCTCAATTATTGATTTGAGGTTTTTCTCACAAGGTTAGTGAAACTTTATTCAGGGGTATATATGCTAAGCTGAAGAAATAGGAAAGCATTTGGGAACCTACAGAGGAGAGCTCTGAACACCTTAACTGAATTAAAGAGAACATGTCAGCCTTAATTTAGATAACTTGGCACTCCTTATAGGTCAAAAATTGAGGAGAATGTATGTATCCAACAAAAATTATATGTAGCCAACAAAATTTATTATTTTGCAACGTTTCGGTCTTATAAAATCAGACCTTCATCAGGCATGGATTGCAAGGTATAAGTAGAAATGGAGATGAGATGCGGTGCTATGACCGCTGGAGCACAGGTGGAAAGGAGGAAAAGCGGGTGCTCCCGCTGGAGAAATGAGCGCTAATTTACCTTATAAACAACTGGCAGTATGTTGTGAAGCAGATGAACACCTTTAAGGTCATGTTTCTTTCAAAGTTTAGGTGGAGAGTTTAGGACTAAAGTCAGGCTCTTCTCACCGCTCTGTCCGCTCTGCTTTGGTTGATGTCTTTCACTCGCACAGCAGAGGGAGAGCTCAGAGGTAAGGAGAGCTTGCAACAGTGTTGAACTCCCTAATTAAAAAATAATTTAAACTGTGATTTTCTGGATGATGATTCCATGCTGGACCATGACAGTAACATAATCTGGAAGGTGTTAAGATGGTTCACAACATAGTGGTAGTGGTTTTCTAAGATCCATGTCTCCTGACAGGTTCCCTTTAAATAGATATAGATGCAAAATGGAGAATATAAGATGGATTCTATTCTCATTCCATACAGAGCTAGTTTCAAATCAGCACCCATCTGAAAACTTACACAAAATAGACCTTTAACAAGATATTTGTAATCTGCTTGCATTCCCTGTAGTAAAAATCCAACATAAAAGCAAATATATATTTAACATCTGAAGCAGACACTCAAAAAGTGTCAACAACTACCACAAATCTGGAAATTTCCTAAGCAAAAGAAAATAGCCTGGCTCATGTTACTGCGTAGAACACGACTATCACTGGGGAGATTTCCTCGCTTGATAATATGTGTATATCTTGTGTTCACTGTAAAACAGAATGGATAATAGCGTCTAATGGCTTGCGCCTGAAAACTAATTTTCTTACAATAGAAGATCCCTGCTGAACATATCGGGTTGATAGAGTTGATTTAATTAATCAAACTTTCCGTCTTGTACATTGACAGTCATTTTGCCAGGAATTCGCACTGTATTTTCTACTAGGAAGACAGATCAAATTATAGCAGTAAATTAGGTCAGTCAGGAATCATTATTTTCTAACCGGGTTTACGACAAATCTCTCCTGCTCCCCTAACCCTGACATCTACGCACAAACTCAGAGAATCTTCCTGTCTTTAATTTAAACCAACAGGCTACCAGATTTCATATCTAAAACAGTAAGTCAGTTTGAGGGACTGTCAAGAACCACATTTACAAGGCAATGTCTCTGTACTATCATACCCTTGTATAATGAGGCATTGACAGTCATCTAAAATATGTGACCTACGTCCGTTCAATATATTTTAATGAGCAAATGGTGTATAAATTCAATCCTTCAGAGGTCATTTGAAGAGTAGCTAGTTCAGTGCTGTGCATACATGGATAAGAAATTCACTGATCCTTGTTTTATAAGCTGTGAACCCAGAGCCTCAACTGGGAAATGCTGTTCTTATAAATAAATGTATTGATGATTTAATCTCTTTGACAGTGTACATGAATAATGTTTACTAGTCAATAATTCCGGCTCTTCTATGGTGTCAGGGCATTTCTTCTTGTTTTCATTATGGAACAGTTGGCAGTAGTAATGTGACTTGTTCTAAGGCAACGTGTAATCATTCATTTTAGTGTAATTATTTTACCAAAGATTTAAAGCAGTCTTAAGTGGTTTTGTATGTTTAGACTTTTTTTTTAAAGCATTAAAAATAAAAAATGTAGGAGTTTTGCAGCGCTTCATTATAAATCTAAAATTATTTAGATTTTGCAGCCCATTTGCAAACTATGTGCCTCCATGGAAACAACAAATAAACCCTGTATCATTTAATCTCACTGTGATATTTCCTTCCATTTCCTCAACTTAAAGAGAACTGGTCTATTTTGCTTGGCTAATCTGTTACAACTCAAAATATGTGTTGTATCACCGAGCTGAATATTCAAATGATAAGCCTTAGATCAGCATTTACAAATTTACCTTAAAGGAATTCTGTCACCAGATTTTAGTGGAGATACAGGCAGTTAAAGGACATCTACTATTTACTGACGATAGAAGTTCCAAACTTACATGCTTGTCACGTCTGTCACCTCACTTTTGTTATCTCCCGGGACATTGGCATTCTTTTAAAAAACATTTTATAAAAATATTTAAATGAGCCGGAGGCACTGAGGGCTATGTTCATGGCAGCAGCTCGGCGGGCAGTACCAGGCAGCCATGAACACGGAGGGTGCGGCTCAGATTAGCAAGTTGTAATGCCGAGAGGCGCTCGGGTGACATAGCCTGAAGTGCCTCTGGCTCATTTAAATATTTTTATAAAGTGTTTTTTAAAACAATGCCGATGCCCCCAGAGATAACCAAAGTGAAGTCATCCCCTGACAGACGTGACAAGCAAGTAAGTTTGGGACTGATGGTAGATGTCTTTTAAAGAAATAGGTGGAAACTTGATATTTATCTAAGAATTGAATTTCTAACTATGACTATCTCGGATTCTGGAGATAATATAACCACAAGTGAGCTGAAAAATGAAATTCTCATCTTTAATATGATAACAAAAGCATGGTTGTAGGTACTATAGAACCTGACATTGGGATGTCTGAAGTGACTCTTCATCAACAGCCATGAAATTTGATCCATCTCAGGCACATATGGTTCATGACTATGGACAGAATGTCTTAATATCCAAAACGCGTAGGTCCCTCCAGCTTTTTATGTACAAGCTTGCATTACATTCATATTGTATTTTTTTATTTTAATGGATTATTATTAACGAAAATAGATTTTTTATTGATAAAGGGAGTACTGGTTATCTGACACACTTTTCATTTATTGGGACCGACATGGGATTTCCTGCAACATATCCTTGGCACCGTTCACACAGAATATGGAACCAGAACCATGAATAAACAATACAATAGAAGGGTGAGCTATTTAACCCCTTAAGGATTCAGCCATTTTGTAGCTTAAAGAGAACCCGTCAGGCAAAATAACCCCCCTAAATTAAATATATTTTCACAAACTGCCATTAGAGAGCATTGCTTCTATCCCTTCATTATCCCTCTACATGCCTGTAAACCTAAGCAATGAGGTCCTAAAGCTGTAAGCAAATGACCTGTGAAATGTCCAATGAAGCATTAGCATATTCAAGCTGTCCACCTTATTCATGAGTGGGAGGTACAGCCACACCCCCAGTGCTTGACTGACAGCCTGTATAATGATGTGAGGCTGTATAATGATGTGCTTCCTGGTGCTGGCGGCCCCTGCAGCCTGTGTGTGTATAGGAGAGATACAACAGCTCCAGGCAGCCATGTTATTGCAGAACATGTCAGGGAGTTGTGTAGCTGATGTCTGCGTCTCTGTGTATTAGAAGGATGCAGCATGTCAGCAGATGCAGCACACACACTAGCAATGCTTTACTATACATTACACATAGACATGAGCAGGGGGAGGAGAGGGGAGGGGGAACAGGGGTGACATCACTGCCTCTGACCATGTGACTAGCCTCATTTACATTATAAAGAATAGATGATTTTATAATGATTAATGTATGAAATGACTAGATAATGGCTGGGATGGGGTCCTTTTGAGCTGCTCCAACAGGTAGAAGTGACAGGACAAGTGACACAGACCTGATGACAGGTGTCCTTTAAGGCTCTGTCCCATTTTTTGTATTCTGCCATGTGTCTATTTATATGGTTATAACTTTTGAACTTTGTTACTTATCAAAGTGATTCTGCGATAGTTTTATTTCTTCACATGTTGTACACATGATGTTCACATAATGAATTTTTTGAAAAATTTGCTATTTTCGGAATTCTAAATCATTGCGTTTTCAGGCAGATAGATTTACCACCTAAATAAGTTGCTGACTAACATTTCCCATACTTTACATTTTCATAATTTTTGAAATGTCTGGATAATTTATTTTGATGTCACACGGCTTACAAATAGATTATCAATTTTCTGTATTTTCAAAATTTACTATTTTGGGGATAAATACTGTTTTGAATGAAATTTTACATATTTAGCATTAAAACCCCCCTATTTTCAAAACTGCACCCCCAAAACTATCAAAAACAGCTTTTAGGAAGATTGTTAACCCCTTGAGATCTTCATAGTAATTGAATCAAAATAGTAAAATTTTGTCATTATACGTTCATTTAGCCCTAAAATTACACATTTCCAAAAGATAAAAAGAGCAAACCCACCATACAATTTGTTATGAAATTTCTCCCGATTACAGAGACCCCCGAAATGTGGTCATGACTTGTTTTATGGGCGTACAGCAAGGCGCAGGAGGGGAGGAGGGACCTGCAGTTGCCAGGATTTTAGTTTCCTCATTGGCCCATTTTGCAGGCCATAACATTTTCGCTTTTTCGTTATTGGGGCCATTTGACAGCATTTTTTTTGCAGGAAGAAATGCTTTTTCCAGTGTTACTATTTTGGGGTTGGTTTCCCCTATTGTTGAAAATGTAGGAACTTTTTTTGAGGTCACAAGTAGAAAAGCATCAATTCAGTACTGGATTCTTTACTTTTTTTTTCTTATTCACCGTATAGCCCAGTAATCATGTTATCTTTATTCTATGGGTTGATATTAGAGATGAGCGAGCACTAAAATGCTCGGGTACTCGTTATTCGAGACGAACTTTTCCCGATGCTCGAGTGCTCGTTTCGAGTAACGAGCCCATTGAAGTCAATGGGAGACCTCGAGCATTTTTCAAGGGGACCAAGGCTCTGCAGACAGAGGAAGACTTGGCCAAACCCTGGAACCTCAGAAAAGGATGGAAACACACGGAAATGGACAGGAACAGCAGGGGCAGCAGACATGGATGCCTCTGAGGTGCTTAATCGCACCATTATGCCAAAATTATGGGCAAACCAGCATGGCATGACAGAGTGACAGAATGAAGCTAGATAGCATCTAAAACATCCAATAATTGACCCTGACACTATATGGGGACGGCATGCAGAGGCCAGAACCAGCAGCAGCGGACAGGCTAGGTAGAGTGGAATGGGACAATACCCTAAATGGACCGCTTCAAACCAATGGGTGGCAGAGAGGAACCAAGGGTGAGCAAGAAGCGCTCAATAATATCGGTACATGATAAAGTTTGCCAGTATATTTGTGGATTACACAGCAGGTGGCGACAAAGTTACATGGAAGCCATGAAAACAACTCAAAATTCTGCCTGACACAGCTCGTTTTGATAAGGGGACCATGTATGGGCAGGAGTGAACAGTAGAGATTAAAGGTGCTGCAGTCAAATATGTTAGTGGACTTGCATGGAGCTGGAGCTCCGCTGCCAGGCGAGCTTTCGCCAATCCAAGCCCCTGGCTCTAGGCTACTCCCCAAACAGCACTTCTAAGAACCTTTCGGATAAGATCAAGTGTAGTAGCGTTCTTATAAGTTTGGGATATGGCGGGTGAGGGGAATCCCAGCCTGCACCAAGTTAAGTGTAGTAGCGTTCTTATAAGTTTGGAATATGGCGGGTGAGGGGAATGTAAACAGATGCGCAAGAAGCGCTGACATAATATCCGTAAATGGTAAAAGTTTGCCAGTATATTTTGAGGATTACACAGCAGGGTGGCGACAAAGTTAACAAGTTTGTTGTGGAACCCTCAGTCTGCTCCCCCCTCGGACTTCCTGCCCTGACAACAACTTCCCCACTGTCTGACAACCGTGTCTCCTCATCGTCGGACACCTCTTTACACACTTCTTCCAGTACGTCAACAAGGTCATCATCACCCACAGACTGCGACTGGTGGAAAACCTGGGCATCGGAAAATTGCTCATCAGCAACCGGACAAGTGGTTTGTGACATGAACCTAGGGAGTGTAGCTCTGCGGCGTTCCCCTGCTCCCTCATAAGCAGGTGGTGTCTCACCCCGCCCAGGACCACGGCCTCTGACCCCTGCAGTAGTTGGACGCCCACGTCCCCGCCCTCGTCCTCTACCCCTAGCCCTCGGGTTAAACATTTTGAAAATGAGAGTTATAACTTTAATTTTTTTTTTTTTTTTTTTTGTGTTTTTTTTTTTTGTGTGTGTTTTTTAGTTTTTAAAACCAAACGATGCTATCCTATTGCTATGGCTATTTTCTAGCCAAGTATGAAAGCACACTGCTATGCCAGATGAGATGACACTGAGTTATTAAAAAAATAAACGTAAAATAAAAAAGGAAATGGCAGACTGTGCCTAATTGAAATCCAACCCCGGGCCCTAATAAATTTTCCCACTTCCGGCTAGTCTATCCCAGGGTCACCTGATCTGGCCAGCCAACCACTGCTATCGACGTGTAAGGGTACCACGTCATGCTGGGTGGAGTGCAGAGTCTCCTGGCTTGTGATTGGCTCTGTTTCTGGCCGCCAAAAAGCAAAACGGCGGGAGCTGCCATTTTCTTGAGCGGGCAAAATACTCGTCCGAGCAACGAGCAGTTACAAGTACGCTAATGCTCGATCGAGCATCAAGCTCGGACGAGTATGTTCGCTCATCTCTAATTATAATCAAAGATAGATAAAAATAATGATTTTAGAATGTCAATTTCATCAGAAATGATATGTGAAAGTGGTATGTCGTGCCTGCTTGATAATCCAGAACGTCTGAATCGGGAGCAGGCATTATTGACTGAAACGGCTTTTACAGGTAATGCAAATTATCAATCAGGCCGACTATGCAAACAACCACTTTAAAGAATAATGAAAAACCAGACAACTCCTTTTGATGAGTTTACCATCTTATCATCTTGCTCAATACAGCTGATGCAATTGTTACAGAAATATGAAGAACAAAAAAATTCTCACATTAAACGCAGATATGCTGTAGAGACTACAAAAAAATTGTTGTTTCCACACAAAAAAAAATTGATTATACGGGATAAATGGAGAAATTGAAATCCTCTTTGTAAACAATGGAAAAAGAGATCATGCCAATAAAAAAAATGAAAATTTGATAGAGATTCTCAAGACTACAAAACTACGTGGTGTCTTCATGGAGAGAAGTAAGAAAAAATCATCCCAAATCAATTCTGAAAAGAAGATTCAACAAATCTAGAGCAGGTTCGTGAGTGACGTTTTCATGCCTTACCAATGTTTCAGAAGATGAAAATGCAACATCCAATACTTCTCAAAACTCTAGTACAAAAAAAATTCGGTTCATAGTGAAACAAAAATACGTGTAAGGGTACCACGTCATGCTGGGTGGAGTGCAGAGTCTCCTGGCTTGTGATTGGCTCTGTTTCTGGCCGCCAAAAAGCAAAACGGCGGGAGCTGCCATTTTCTCGAGCGGGCGAAATACTCGTCCGAGCAACGAGCAGTTACGAGTACGCTAATGCTCGATCGAGCATCAAGCTCGGACGAGTATGTTCGCTCATCTCTAATTATAATAAAAAAGGCAAAGACTCATTTCAGCAAGAATGTATTTTTTTTTACATCTCTGTAACTTTTAGTCCCTGCAGTTACATCACAATGTGGTCCGGACACTGTACAAGCTGAGACTTTATGAGCAGAGATGACGCCCTGAACGTTCTGTCACATTTTCTCAGGCTCCTTTCATTATTGCTCACAAATGAGATCTAACAATTTGAGACAAATTTTGCGCAAATTTAGATGCAAATGAATGGGACGTGAGACAAATCCAAAGTGTATTTACTAAGGCAGAACTAGATCCATCATAGATCAGGAGCCAAAAAAAAGAACAAACCAGGCGCAAAAATAGGCGACGGGTTTTCACGCAACAGAAATCGGGGGGCGTGGCCATCGGAAAATCCGACGGATTCGGAAAAAACTCTGAATTTTTTTAAAAAATGGTGTCTCAAAAATAGCACTCACATACACCGAGACGGAGGAGGTAAATTCCGGCGGACTTCGGCGCAGCAGCGACAACTGGTGGACATTGGGCGCACGACCTTAGTGAATCCTGGCAGAACCCGAATCAGCGTCAGAGAACGCGCCGCTGGACCACGACTGGACCGGGTAAGTAAATCTGCCCCAGTGTGACTTAGTGCGGTAAATTAGCCTGCACCCAATAAAAGTTGCAAAATAGAGACAAATCAACTAAATGTGCAAAACAAACTGTGCAGAAAAATGCCAAAAATAGCTCTGCCAAAACGTTCTCCAAAATGCAAAGTATTGAATACTATATAACCAAATAATTTGGCGAACACGCTCAACTGAGAACAATAAATAAGTGTATGAGAATCAAGGAGCTAAAAACCTTCATTGAAATGCACACATTATAAAAATACAATAGCGCCACCAAGTGGTAGGAATACTAAATGCAGCAAAATTAATTTAGTAACAGTAAAACAAAGGGCCACATTGGTCACGGCTTGTACACCTGATACCGGGCCTACAAGATGTAATTATGTGTCAGCTCCCAGTGCGGAGCCTGGAGCCTGCAGGTGGCGCCAGTGTATGATACATGTGCCCCAAAGAATTATAAGGAGAACTGCTCCAGAGTTCAAGTATCTGCTAGCAAGTCACTTATAAATACATGCAGGAATAAGCAGCGCTCCAGTCAGGACAGTATAGTGCTCGGCGCGGTCCTTGTGTTCCATAGTATTAGGGCTCTTTCACATTGTCGTTTTCGCTCAGCTTCTGTTGCGCATTCATTGTGTTTTGTCTCTGCTGCGTCTCCGATTTTCTTCTGCTTTGTCTCCACGTCCGCAAAAAATGTGAATGTATAACATTGCTTTTAAATCACCAAACCTGGTTTTTCAGCCGCTACAGTGATGTTTCATCCAATTTTTTCCCGGGCAATGGTGAGCCCAAGAAGTCTCCAAAAATATCTGCATTTCAAAAAGAGCCAAAACTACAAAGACGAATGAGGGGCGAAACAAAAGGTGCAAAAAGAGTTCAGAGGAGAAGGAAATTATCTATTGTATATACTCGGGGATAGGCCGAGTTTTTCAGCATAAAAAATTGTGCTGGAAAAGCTAAGCTTATACTCGAGTAAAAAAAAATCAATACTCACATTTCCGATGCCCAGGTAGACAGGTGGCAGGTCATTGTGCAGGTCCTGTGTGATGGCGTCGATAGGAAGCAAGAAGAGGACCTGCAAGGGACGTCGGAAAGTTGAGTACAGAGTTTATTCTTTTAATGTGCTCGGCTGCAGCTGGCTGGCTATATAATGGAGACGTTGGGCATGCTGGTTATATACTGGGGATAGGGGGCTGGCTATATACTGGGACACAGCAGACTGACTATATACTGGGGACAGGGGGCTGGCTATATAATGGAGACATTGGGCATGCTGGTTATATACTGGGGATAGGGGGCTGGCTATATACTGGGAGACAGCAGACTGACTATATACTGGGGATAGGGGGCTGGCTACATACAGGGGGGAGGGCAGCAGGCTGGCTATATACCAGAGGGGGAAGCAGCAGGCTGGCTATATACCAGAGGGGGAAGCAGCAGGCTGGCTATATACCAGAGGGGGAAGCAGCAGGCTGGCTATATACCAGAGGGAGAAGCAGCAGGCTGGCTATATACCAGAGGGGGAAGCAGCAGGATGGCTATATACCAGAGGGGGAAGCAGCAGACTGGCTATATACCAGAGCAGCACATTTTTTGTGCTGAAAATCTCGGCTTATACACGAGTATATACGGTATTACAGCTATTCCAATATATGTAGACCAAAACCAATATGTTGTCAACTATTGCATTTTTCATGTTTACAACAAATATACATGTAAATTTAATGATGCAGAAATTCATATCAGCTCCTGATCTTAGTTGCATTTATGATTTTTATTTATTTATCTCATATACTTTATTTATAGCTTTAAGCTGCCCA
Organism: Engystomops pustulosus; assembly: GCA_019512145.1. Lineage (NCBI taxonomy): Eukaryota > Metazoa > Chordata > Amphibia > Anura > Leptodactylidae > Engystomops > Engystomops pustulosus. The sequence continues at coordinate 37,594,594 of CM033650.1, forward strand.
TTCATTGTTGGCCAAAATTGTCATCTAGGCATTTGCTATTACTCCTGACTCTTTATACAAATAGAAGCTCAACTAGGCTCAGTGTTCATGTATTTTCATTGAGGAGAATAAGACACTGTCAGGGACTGGAGACAGCTATATCCCCTTAATCTCTTTGAGTCAAAAATGGCACTTTTTTGCCATTTAAAAAAAATGTAATTCTATAAAAATTGATCAAAAGGTCGTACAGTCTTAAAAATGATATAATTGTAAACATCAAAGCCGAAAAAAACAACACCTCCCCAAAGCTCTGTATACCAAAGTTATAAAAGTTACAAAATAAAAAAGTTATTAGGGCCAGAAGATGCCAACATCCCCCAAAAAATGTTTGTACAGGAGGTTTTAATTTTTGTAAGTGAATGAAAACATTATAAAACCTATACAAATTTGGTACCCCCGTAATTGTACCGACCCAAAGAATGAAGTAGACATGTAATTTGGGGCATACAGTGAAATGCTTAAAATCCAAGCCCCCAAAGAATACGGCATAAATGTGTTTTTTTAGAGATTTCACTGCATTTGGAATTTTTTTCCTGCTTCCCAGTTTATGGCATGGAATATTAAATACCAACATTTTGAAGTGTAATTTGTTACACAGAAAACAAGCCATAACACAGCTCTGAACATGGAAAAATAAAAAGTTATACATTTTTGAAGGTGGGGAATGAAAACGCAAAAATGAAAAAGGGCTGCGGCGGGAAGGGGTTAAGTAGTCACTTATTAAATGTTTATTAATACAAGGCAGTTAACTCAAATGTTACAATAATATCACAAAAACAACAGTACATGCACTCTGTATGCAAAATGCAGCTTACACACCTGGCGAGTTGACAATTGCTTTGCAGAGTCTTTTGCCTGGGAAAGCTGAGTGCTAGCATTAAGAGCTCAGTTGTGTTTCATCTGTTACATAACTGGACTGGATGGCCAGTGGAGTCAACTGCTGGGCGCGGAGTCCAGGAGCTCCTTTATTTATTTGCCCAGTGCCATTACAACTTGCTAGTTTTACTAGTCTCATTTGTCCTGTTTCTGTTTTCTAAGTAAATTAAATGGTTTCTTAGTAAGTTAATGGTTAATAGTGCAAAATTACAGTGCGATATACCACTAAAATGGTGCACCATAAAAACAACTTGCACCAAAAAAAAATGAATGCCTTCATTGTGTGAACATTGTTATGCACATGCATACTAACAGAACTAGACAGGTCATGCATGTGCAGCATACCCGATACAATATACACAATAAAGGGGGGGAATGTTTGACATTCATGTATCTGCAGTAGTGAGCTGTCAGTTGTGGGGTATCTGTATAACGCACATTGCAATACCTTTTGGGGGCTTTAGTTTACAGCCAGATTTACGTGTGAAATCCACATAGTTTATACAGTGATTTTCACTGAAATTACACTGTCAGTTGTGGGGTATCTGTATAACGCACAATGAAATACCTTTTGGGGTCTCTAGTTTACAGCCAGATTTACGTGTTAAATCCACATAGTTTATACAGGGATTTTCACTGAAATTACACTGTCAGTTGTGGGGTATCTGTATAACGCACATTGCAATACCTTTTGGGGGCTCTAGTTTACAGCGGGATTTACGTGTCAAATCCACGTAGTTTAAAAACCCCTATGTCAGACAGAGAGGTGGCAGGTGGAGCAGGCAGAGGTGGCAGCACAGTAAGGGGATGTCGCAGCAGGGGTGACTCTGTGAGGCCAGAACTGCCGTTGTCATCTAGTGGCAGTGTGTTGATCAACAACCCAAAGGTTGTTGAATGGTTCACTAGGTCATCCAATTCCTCAAATATAACATCTGACAACCCCAGCCAAGAGTCTGTAGGTTCCTCTGATACAACAATTAGTTGGCATAGCCCAGGAGCAGGTCAGCGGCCCTCACCTGTCCTCAACCAGGCTCTGTCCCGTTCCTTTCCCGCAGCCAGAGAGCTACTAGGTGGTCTGGGCTCAGCGCCACTATTCAGCGAGGACGAAGTGTTTGAGGACAGTCAACAGCAGCTTTGCAGATGTGGTCCATCCTGCAGGCACAGCAACAGCAGCAGCACCTAGTAGCACACGTGCTGTTTCAGCAAATCAAGGCTCCAGCAACTCTTTCGAAGGCAGCTATTTGTCTTTGACATCATCTCCCAGTCCAGATGCTCCTGCTCCTCGCTACGCATGGCGCCAGCAGTTGTTGAGCGATTACAAAAAGACAACTCTATGCGTCCAGCCATCCTAAGGTGAAGGAGCTGGCCATGCTTTTGTCGAATTTGTTGGGACTGCAATCTCTCCCTTTCCAAGTCGTGGACTCTGCACCCTTCAGAGAACTAATGGCTTGTGCCGAAGCGAGGTGGATAGTTCCAAGCCACAATTTTTTTTCCAAAAAGGCTGTGCCAGCCCTTCACCAATATGTACAACAGAAGGCGGGCCAGTTGTTGAGCTTATCAGTTTCTTCCAAGGTGCACGGCAGTGCGGACGTGTGGAGCTGTAATTATGGTCAGGGCCAGTATATGTCCTTTACGGCCCACTGGGTCAATGTGCTTCCCGCCCAGCCACACCAACAACTTCAACAAGAGATGGTGCTTTCTCCTCCACGTTGTCAAACTGCTGCTCCTGCGCCAGTGTCCGCCTCCTTCTCTTCCTTCTCCACCACCACCTCAGCCTCCACAAGTGCTGCTCCATCATACCACATGTGCAGGGCCCAGCGGTGTCACGCAGTTCTACACCTGGTTTGTCTGGGCGAACAAAGTCACACAAGGGAGGAACTGCTCCGTGTCATGCAAGAAGAAATCAATGTGTGGCTTTCTCCGCGGAGGAACATGGTGTCCGTGCTGCCCCGAGGAGGGATGGTCCGATCTGTGTTCAATCTGGTAGTCAACAAGTTCCTGAAGTCTTACACCCATCTGCAAGACATTCTAAAAAAGGCCAGGACACTTTGCACGCTCTTCAGCCATTCTTACAAAGCTAAGCACACCCTCCTCGAGTTGCAGCGCCAGAACGGCCTACCCCAACATAGTCTGATATTCGATGTTTCTACCCGTTGGAATTCCAGCCTCCATATGTTAGACAGCCTGCATGAACAGAGAAAAGCCATTAATGATTTTTTGATGATGCAAGTGGACCGTAGTACTCCCCTGTGTAACTTTGATGTCAACCACTGGCAGCTCATGTGTGACACCTGCCGCTTGCTCAGGCCTTTTGAAGAGGCCACGTTATTTGTCAGTTGCCAGGACTGCGGGATGAATAACATCATTCCACTGCTTCATGTCCTGGAACTCATGCTGCAAAATCTGTCTGGTCAGGGCACTGGAGAAGTGGAGACTACATCTCATGGCCACATGAGTCCGCTGGGGGCTGAAATGGAGGAGGAGGAGGAAGACATTGGAGCACAAGCAGAGTCTGGTGCAATTTGTGGTTTTTCTACTCAGGTGACAGGAGAGGAGGAGCAGGAGCATCAGGAGGAGGTAGAAGACGAGGCAGATGACCCAGAAGCACCGTGGCAGTATACTGTGGATATGGAGACCGGGAGTCCCTCAGAGTCACTTGCGCAGATGGCCCGCAGCATGCTGCTTTGCCTAACTAGTGACAGCCGAATAGTCAACATCCGGCATGGGGATGACTTTTGGCTCTCCACCCTCTTGGACCCTTCACTACCGGTCCAAAATGGGTGACTTTTTTCCTGCTGCTGAGAGAAAGGAACAACTGGCATACTATAGAAAAATACTGAGCACACAGTTGGCCGCAGCCTATGTGCACCATTGTCCATCCTCTTTCGGGTCTGACCGGGGGATTCCTGGCAGTTATTGCTCACGTACTACTACCACGTCTGCTGTGGGGAGCTGGGGAGATAGGAGCAGTAGCAGTTCCATCAACAGTCGCTTAAGTCTGGATTCCTTAATGAGCGATTTCCTTCACCCACCTAGTGAGGAGGGTAGCCGCCACCGGCAGCAGCAGCAGGACATGAAGCAGACCCTGCACCAGCAGGTGGTGGCCTACTTGGACAGCACTTTACCACCTGAGGTAGAGGATCCCATGGACTACTGGGCAGCCAAACTTAATGCGTGGCCGCAACTTGCAGAGTTTGCAGTAGAGAAGCTGTCCTGCCCGGCCAGTAGTGTGGCATCAGAGCGGGTGTTCAGTGCAGCGGGGGCCATCGTTACCCCCAGGAGAACCCCCTTGCCCACCCGTTATGTGGAGACTGACCTTTGTCAAGATGAATCAGGCTTGGATCGGCCAGGATTTCAACTCACCAATGCCTAATGCATCAGATTAGATCAGCCATGACGCCTCCTCCAAACGTTGAGAAATGAGTCAGGGTTCTAACTACCTGCCTCAGCTACTATTCTGATGCTGCCACCCGCCTGATGCCACACATCTGCTGCTAGTTGCACCATCTGCCTCCTACCATCTTTACCAGGGACTGGAATTGTCCGCCACCTCCACACTATATCATGGTGCCACTCTGCAGGCTCCTGCTGCTTCTGATGCCACCTTCACACTATATCATTGTGCCACTCTGCGGGCTCCTGCTGCTGCTGCTTCTGATGCCGCCTTCACACTATATCATTGTGCCACTCGGCAGGCTCCTGCTGCTGCTGCTTCTGAAGCCACCTTCACACTATATCATTGTGCCACTCTGTGGGCTCCTGCTGCTGCTGCTTCTGATGCCGCCTTCACACTATATCATTATGCCACTCTGCGGGCTCCTGCTGCTGCTGCTTCTAATGCCGCCTTCCCACTATATCATTGTGCCACTCTGCGGGCTCCTGCTGCTGCTTCTAATGCCACCTTCACACTATATCATTGTGCCACTCTGCGGTCTCCTGCTGTTGATGCTGCTACTGATGCCACCAACACACTATATCATTGTGCCACTCTGCAGGCTCCTGCTGCTGCTGCTGATGCCACCTTCACACTATATCATTGTGCCACTTTGCAGGCTCCTGCTGCTACTGATGCCACCTTCACGCTATATCATTGTGCCACTCTGTGGGCTTCTTTTGCTGCTGCTTTTGATGCCACCAATGCACTATATCATTGTGCCACTCTGCCGCTCTTGCTGCTTCTGATGCCACCTTCACACTATATCATTGTGCCACTCTGCGGGCTCCTGCTGCTGCTGCCGCTACTGATGCCACCAATGAACTATATCATTGGGCCACTGTGCAGGCTCCTGCTGCTTCTGAAGCCACCTTCACACTATATCATTGTGCCACTCTGTGGGCTCCTGCTGCTACTGATGCCACCTTCACACTATATCATTGTGCCAGTCTGCTGGCTCCTGCTGCTGCTGCTTTTGATGCCACCAACACACTATATCATTGTGCCACTCTGCTGCTCTTGCTGCTTCTGATGCCACCTTCACACTATATCATTGTGCCACTCAGTGTAAAAAGAGTGCACTCTTTGATGTTATAGTGGGATCTTGGCCCTCAGCACAGTCCTTTCGAGCTGGCACAGACGTTACCTTGTCAGGCTGTGTTCCCGCTTCGCTTATTTGGGGAAGTTGGCCTATGTAAGTGCACATGGAAGTGAAGAGTGAAGCGATTCTAAGAGCCACGGCTGTCATGTGCGTATCATACTAAAACACAGCATTGTTTGAAGACCAAACCACGCTCCCTATGCATATTTAAGCATGGCACAACGTTCTACAACACCCTACAGGCTCTCTCCAGCCAGGAAATGCCTGTTTTTTATGTGATTCGTTTTGATTCGATACGGGTCGAATCAAATTTTTTCTAAAAATTCGGCGAATCGGGACGACATGAATTTTAACAAATTCGCCCATCTCTAATCATTACTATGGTAACAGAGCAAGAAAACCTGTTAGATCATCACTGGGAGCAGAGCACAAGAGGGAGGAGGAGTTACTGAGAACTTAAGGATCATGGAACTTGTAGTTTCCAGTGTCAACCATCTTGGTGATAACTTTAGAGAGGCCATAAAATTTTGTGAATCATAAAATCAAACTATTTAACCTCCATTTTGTGACTAATGACATTAAGTTTTGTTACATTCATTCATCATGGGTTTTTGTATCAGATGTTCATATTCCCGGAATACCCCTTTAACATTCAGACTTCACACTCCACGCCACAGTAGCCGCATAAAAAAATTTGCATATACATGCAATAAAGTTTTCTAAAAGACACCCGGGACGTGAGGATTAAGCCAAAAAGGGCTATCCTCACGTCCCATTCATCCACCTACCACCCCTTCTACCTTTATAGGTAGAATCGGGGTGGTAGGTGCCCTTTAATTTTATTCTTATTTTTGGTTTTAATGCCAATTAATTTGATGATCACACAAAGCAGATTTCCAGATTATTTACATTTTTTTGAACTTTGATCTTTTAAACCTTTTTTGTGTGAACCCATTGTAAAATCTTTCCTGCTTGACAATTAGGTAGGGGACTTAGTATCATTATGAATGTTAATTGATGCCATTCATTACTAAATGTAAATGACCACACTTACTTGCTCCATGATTGCAAACACAAATGACATTAAACAAGTGGTTCTAGGTTGCTAAATGCCATGTTTCCACCTCATGCCTTCTGATTACATCATTTATTCTCTTTCTAATTGTCTTAGGCTCATTAATCAGCATCTCCACCATTTCTCGGACTGAATATTATGAGGCTATCCGGGTATGTAAATGCATTAATTGCATGTCCACATAATACATGATGTATATCACATCTACCCCAAGTAAAACATTTCCCATATACAGAACACACATGATCTCACGTATGCTACAAGTGTGTTCCGGGCTGCCACTCTTAACCTCTACTGCCTGACCTAACAGTCCCGTCCCTGAATAAAATTATACCAGCTAGTCAGATCTTTTAGATTTTTTTTAAAGGAACACAGGTAGGAATAGGAAAAGGTGGGTTTCCAGAGAAACTTAATCTATTAATGGTCTATGACAGATTTATCTTCAACCCCCCCCCCCCCCCCCCCCACACACACACACACCTTTGTTTTTACAATGAATTGTGACAGCAATACTAAAGCAAGGATTCTACCTGTGAACAAATGTGGTTTGTTCTTAGGTCTGTGGTCTCTTTCTGTGGTCCGAAAGTCATCAGTTGTGTAAATTATTGCCAAACCGTATATCCTTATTTCATCTATTTTTCAGCATCTTCAAAAGAATGGAAGGTTAACAAATAATGTCACTAACTTGTACAAACCTCCTGAAGGGTCACATAATTGTGACACCTAGCAACTGATCTGCTAATACGGATGGCAGGGGTATGGCATCTGTAACTTACATGTTTCCCTAGAATGACTGTAAGTGTAAAGTGTAAAATTGATCAGTATAATACAATGAAAAACACAAGCATTAAAGATACAAGCACATTTATAATACAGATGATAAAATGAGAGAAAGTTGAGATTTTCTACCTTGATATAAAAGGAAATATGCTCTGTTCACCCAGCTCCATTGATACAAAAAATGAAATCACTTTCACAATATGAAAAGGCAAAAACAAATATTTTCTTTAAACGTGTTTGCACTCCTATACTCACATAGGATAGTTAGCATCAACCTTAGCATAGAGCAACTTGTCCAATGGGCTGGATCTAAGCGAAAGATGGATAAACATGCGCTTCCTCTAAACACCATGCCCCAAAGATAATTGAAACTTAGAACATCAACCTGGAATCCTAGAAGACATCTATTGCTTACTGATGCTAATTTCAGCCCATGAATAAGTGCAATTAAAGGGGTTGTCTTCCACAAAGACAAATTTCTTAAATATTCTCATTCTCTATACTCATTCTCTAATTTGCTGTTATTAACAAAAGTACAGCATTTCACAGATACAAGTCCAACCTGTCTCTATCAGTCCTGCTGTACAAAATTTCAGTTAGGCTGCATTCACACACGCAGCACCGTACCGCTCCATACACAGGGACAAGATAGGACATGTCCTATCTTTCCCAGTGTTACGGTGACATGTATCTTCATGGAGAGGGGAGGGGTCAACCCTTCTCCTCTCTATGGTGCTCAACGTTTATCCGCCCGGCTGCGGCCTTACCTTGTTACTTTTGACTTAGGGTCAGAAGCCATCTTGGATTTCTGTGTGACGGCCTGGAGCTGAGTTTCTCTCTCTCTCTGCTCCCTGCACTCTATCCCCACCCCCTGCAGTCTAGGAGGGAGCTCACACTAATACACAGACACCAAGTTCTTGAGGCAGCTGCATGAGGAGAACTACAAGCTACAGATTTATAAGTTCTTTATCTGGGGAGGAAGGCACCGCAGATCTAGTGTGTAGTGGAATAGCAGAGTTTTAGCAGAGCTGACTGTGAGATTCTGTGAAATAGGCATCTCATGGATTCCATCATCTCAGATTTGTCTCATCTCTCTCTGTCTATGTGTCAGATACTAGTACAATGTTGAGTGTATATAAACCTGTACCCTGATAATCTAACCACATTGTCAACTCACAGAGCTAGATGGATCATAATGTGTCTGCTTAGAGAGTCCTCGCCCACACCCTGGAATATTACAATGACCATCACTGAGTAATAGGAGCAAAAACAGCAATAAAACTGAGTAAAATTGTGAAATAAAGGGTTACATGTTAAAAATTATCTTTATTTTGTTAACATCACTAGGGGGTTGAGATTTGAGAATTTTCTTTAATGGGAAAACCCCTTTAACTACTCCAAATTCTTTTTGACAGCTTGATAAATCTACCACTATGTGCTACGTTACCTATTAAAACAAAAGAAATCTGAGGCAGCACAGTGTTATTTATCCCAACAAGGGAGGGTGCAATGTTCTTCATAGCTTCACGTATTCTGATGTTTCTACTGATTTCATTTTGTATCCTTTGTGATGTGCCCATGTGTTGCAAATTACCCATGATTCACTTTGTAAAGATATCTGTGTGGAAACATGTATACTTTGCTTGAGAAAGGTGAAGGTCACCGAAATGTTGCCACTTGGAAATAAACCTTCACCCTGGATTTTCACTGAATTTGGAATGTGCTTACTGTTCCATTTTGCTACCTATAAAAAAACAAATATTGCCTTCAAAGTTCCAATCTTGGGCTCTAAATTACCTAGAGTATGGAATACAAGCTGCAAATAAAGGTCATCCTTAATAAGACACCAAAATGATGATTTTAGGCAGAAGATATTAATGTCTGGATTGAGGGAGGGAGGTGTTTTGTTTTTGTGGGGGTAACAGGTGAGTTTTAACTAGTGTCGGACTGGGATACCTTGGGTCCACCAGTAAAATCTGATCTTGGGGCCCTCCACAGCTATAAGTTTGTTGCATAATCTATTAATATAATCATATCAATACATGGAATAGTTGAGATGCAATATGCTAAATATATGTAGAAATTGCAGAGATGATATCTTGTCCAACACTACTTATGCAGGGCCTGGGGGCCCACCTAACTCAGGGGCCCACCGGTGGATCCACCTGTTCCCCTGTGGGACAGTCCAAGCCTGGTTTTAACATAAAAGAGGGAGTTGTAAAAGGGAGATTTCATACCATAGTTGAGAGCAATAATAGTTTCTAGGCTGGTTCCCTTTAACTTCCCAACATCTCTTGGACTGTTTATTGTGCTAAACCAAAACTATCCCAAAGTGATGGCCAGGAGATAGTAAAACCTGTAAGTGCCCTGTCCTTTCTTTTTGCACTTCAGCACTGCAGACCATGGAAGGTTTTGTGACAGTAGTCTGTACTACTGTATGTATGACTTACCAACAAAATATCCAAATATACAAGCTGCTTTTGTTGATCGTCGTGGTTTGCTCTGCATTTTTTAAGATATTCTGAAGAGTTTCTATGCAGGTGCAATATTATCATCATTTAGTTTACTGGTAATTGATATTTTCTAATTACCTGATAATTATACATTTTCAAAGCTCAGTTTTAATTACATGGTAGAAGTTCACTATCTAAATGTTTATTTTTATCCGTTGAAATGCCCATGTACATATTTTGGTTGCTGAATAATGTGGTCAATATGCTAGTGTGAAAAATTAGTTACAGGTTTATTATATTGCTTGGCTGAATTGGTGAGATTGTGTAAATGGGCCCATTAACATAATAATATGCTAATTACTGCTCTCTGCTCCAGGTCCACACTGCATTGCACTACCATAGGATAGGAGGCCAATGAACTAATGCGCAAATTCAAGAAGAAAAAAAAGGAGGCAGTATTAAGCTCTCATGTAGCACGAAACGGGCTGTCGCTTCTAGTGGGCTCCTGCTTTGTTCCACTCTCCCACAGCAAGTTTTTATGCATTTTTTGGAATAAAAATTGATACGTTTTACAAAGGTGAGTGCCAGCTCTTTTTCTTCTTGAATTTGCTCATCTCTATGTTGTTGTGGACTGTGTGAGCTAGCGCACCACCGTGTGTCCCAACGATCCACTGCCCTGTATTTATCAATCTTACAATATAATTGACTGAAGACTCATATGGAATACATCTATAAGAGCAGTGACCCCTGTATTCCCCTATCCTAATTATAATAATAATTGCTGGATGGAGCTGTGACCCACCAGGGATTGGCTGAGTGGTCACTTATAGTGTTTCCTGTGAAGTTTGGAGATCTACACCAGGGGCGTAACTAAAGTTGTAGCAGCCATAGCAGCTGCTATGGGACCCGCAGTGTCAGGGGGCCCCATCATCCAACCTGACAAAAGAATAGACACCCTTATATACACTATTATATACATATACATTGTACAACATAATATATATATAACATATGTGATATATATTTTGCTATATCTGTGATGTGTATATACTGTATGTCTACACAATTTATGATGTGTATATAAACTGCATTATGCTATTTATATGTACTGTTTATACCGTGTAACTATAACTTACCGGTGAGTGCCGCTCTGTTTTCTTTGAACTATTGATTTATGTTGCTACACTGCTTCAGCTGAGCACCACCGACCAGAGTGTTTTACTGGGCTTACCTCACCTGCCAAGATCCTCACCCGTGTCTACCGGAGTAGGAGAGTTGGGTCGTATGGTGCCGGGACACTTTGCTCTTTTCCCATTAACTTACCTTTGTGAGCATATAAATATTTTTAAGGGGTAAGGGGTCCCCATTCAGAAGTCTGATATGGGGCCCTGCCTCTCCTAGTTACGCCACTGATCTACACGTACCAGAAATGGCAGTAACAGGGCACCAAATTCTGTTTTGTTACATAAACGCCTCTTTTCAGACAGGCCAATCATATTCTTATAACCATCACTGTCTACCCCCCTTTTCTCAACGTTAGCTCCTGAGGTTGCTATACAAGTCCCCGTGGATACCTTTGCATTGTGAATCTGTACAAATATATGCCTTTACCAGAAAATAAAAGCTAATTATTATATCAATACTTTCTCTAGCCCCGTCTTGATTTAATTTCTATAAAACAAACTAAATAAACAAGAGTCATGGGATGTTTTAACCTGTCATTTAGGAACTTTCAACAACAAAAAGAGGCAAAGAAGTATTATGGACTGAATAATGCACAATCTTTATTAATGAATCAAACATCAGTATACAAATGTCAACAAGACCACATATAGATAAAAACACCTAAAAAGTACACCATGCATGGTGTACACAACCTCCCAGGACCTGGTATGCCCTGGGCTCCCTGACCCAAAACTGACAAATAAGCAGTTCTATCCTCAATGCATGAAAATCATGGTGCTAAATACAGCTACAGTGGGAACACTCTGCATATATGAGGTATGTGCACCAGTAAAGTGACCAGTGCAGAAAATATATGAAGCAGCCCTGTTGTATTGATGCCTAAAAGCCTAACATATACGATACCCAATGTACGTCCGCATGGCCAGGTACAGGAGGCAGGTTTTCATGGTCAGAGTGGGGGGAGAAAGAGGAGCGAGCGAACCCCACGCGTATCGTCACAAATCCAGTGACTTCCTCAGGGGTAAGTCATTTAGGAACTTTGTCACTTGCACTACTTTTTTCTTGATCACAGCACTTTATTACTGAACAGATTTTGTGGCTTCTTCTTGTCAACTATAATGTTTCTCAGTATAAAGTTTCATAGTTATGCACAAAGCATCTCTCAGAACGTCTACAGAGCAGAAGTCTTAAGTGAAAATAACTGTCTCATTTCATGTTAATTACTTCTGCTAAGTTAAATTTATTTTGAGAGTGTGTGTTCTTTGCAGGTATCACCCTGTGGTCCTACGTCTTAATATGCCATCTGGATGAGTACCTTCCCATTAGTCAAAAGTAACTATGTGTTAGTATTTGCATTTATATTGCATTTTGCTGTAATGCATCTCACAGCTCAGAATAGCAGTCGATAATATGCTTGCTGCTACCCCCGCATATTACACTTTTGAAGAAACGGCTTTATTCTTAATCAGAGGATTTGCTGGCAAAGTTGCCTCAGCCAGCAGAATTTTAGTGGAATAAATGTAAAGTTGTATGAAGTATTATGTAATTACATGTTGAGAATTACATCTTCCAAACACAGTGTATTATTAGCAACGGCCCATTGATCAGGGCTCTTCTGTTCTCAGAGCAGTGATGATGCTAATCATTGGGTTCCCTCTATGTGTCCACATGCTTTACAAATCACATCTCTCAATTAATGTATTCTAAATGCTGAATTATTTCCTCTGTGAAGAAGACCTGATGACACAATTGTAACTAATTTGTTCTTATTATTAGTTACACATATGTGGAAGTAGGCGCCGTATGTCATAATGATATAGGTAGACTGTTATTGGCTAAATTACTGCTGTTGTAGAACAGTATCATTATTATTATTATATATTAGCTCTCAGTTTGCAGTATTTATCTTATTTATATATCGATCAGCTGCATACATTTTAATTGATGACGAGAAGATGGCTCTACGAAGTTAACAATGGCAAGAATGAAGCTGTATGAAGCCATCAGCTCTTTTCTATATTAGAGGAAGCCTACAATCACAACTGCTTATTTTAATGATACCTTATGCAGGGTCTGAAGGGAGGAGCATGACTCCAGGTTCTAGGAATACAATGAAAAGAAAGTCATGCTCCTTGTCACTGTAGAAACTGTATGTAAACAAAGATTGGGCAATGCACACAAAGGACTTTGATTTCATGAAAATGGGTGAGATTATTTAATAAGATAGAATTAGTGAAGTGATAAGTGTGGGGAGATAAGGTACAGTTTAATAAATCTTTGTCACTGGACAACCCCTTCAAGTCATATCTTTCTCCAAATGGGCACCCCACCCATGCAATAAATGGCACAACTATCAACAAAAAAAAATAACAAAGAAATATTAAGTAAAAATTATGTAATTACAATCCAAAAGTTACCCTTAGGCAACCAAAAGAGCCTATTGGTCAATTATATCTAACTTTTATTAGATAGTTTAATACAAAACGTGTAGTGAAGGGATTATGTACAATGAAAGTGATTAAAATTGGAGTGGCAGGATTAGTGATTAGATCTACAAGGTATGGCACTTTCATGCATACAAGGGTGTATTATCATTCTTCGTATAGTCCTGGGCAATACTCTCTAGTGAAAGAGTGTAGGTAGTAGAGTTATACAGCAAGCGAAAGTGGAGAGGATATTTTTATATAGGAAAGAATATATCTGAACGATCAGAAAGTGTCCAATTTATACTGTATAAGGACATTTAGTCAGGAACCAGTCTGACAAGTTGTTACACTTTCCTAATGTGGCTACAATTTCTTCCATTATACAATTGCCCTGTATATAAAGAACTAACATTAGCATCACTCAGTGTGCTTCAGACTCTTGCCCTACTGTATACATAAAGGGCTGACAATAGGAGCATTCGATATGCTTCAGGCTCCCTATCCACACTTGAATTACATCCTATTTTCTTAATTTGTAATATTGCTAAATTTAACTGGGTGACTTAAAGGGAACCTGTCACTAGGAGACCCATTTTTAGCACCCCCCCCCCCCCCCCGTAGAGCATAGTACATACACTGCCAAAGTTGTATACAAAATAGGTTTTACAGAAAAAAAGATATGTTATATTGTACCTTTCATTAGCATCTGCTGTGTGACTAGGCAGTTGCCAATTAGGAGGAGTCCTCCCCCCCACCCTTGGGAAACATTAATTTCTTGGGGAGGGGAGCTTGTGGGGGATATCAATAGCTGGGGGAGGGGGCCATCAATTGCTGAGAGGGGCTGGTTGGGGAAAATTCCATTGCTGGGGGGCATCCGTGCTTGGAGGCTGGCGTGGAATATTAATTTTGTGAGGCAGGGGAGGCTGTGGATGACATCCATTGCTTGGGAGGTAATGGTAACATTAATTTCTGGGGGGTTTGTGGGACACATAATTTGCTGAGTGAGGGGTGTATCAATTGCTGAGGATCTCTGGGGCTCATCCATTGCTTGCTGGGGGTGGGGCTGAAGACAACATCAAATGCTGAGAGGGGCTGATGAGGGTACATTGTGAGGGGAAGGGGGGAACATCTGTTCCTCAGGGGTGGGGGGGTGGGGTGGAATATTAATTTCTGGGGGGGCTATATATGACATACATTGATGGGGAGCTAATGGGAACATTCATTTCTGGGGGGATTTATGGGAGACATCAATTGCTTGGAGGGGGGAAACGTCAATTGCTGGGTGTCTATGGGGCACATGCATTGCTGGGGGTGGGGACAACCATTTCTGAGGGGCTGGGGGGTATTCATTGTTGGGGTTTTGGGGGGATATCCCTTTTTGAAGAGGTACATCAATTGCGGGGGGGCTTTGAGGGACACCAATTACTGGGATGTGATGGGACGACATCAATAAGTGTGAGGGGCAGGAGGGACATCCATTGTTGTGGGGGCTGCAGAGAACATGCATTTCTTTGGGGATTGTTAATTGCCCATTATATACACTCACCGGCCACTTTATTAGGTACACCTGTCCAACTGCTCGTTAACACTTTCTCGAATAACGAGCACCCGAGCATTTTAGTGTTCGCTCATCTCTAGATATTACCTGACACTTTGAAGGCTTGAAGGTTCAAGATCTTTTACAAAAAATTCCAGTTTGTAACTAATTTTAACCTTTAATAACCCTTTCAGTGCAGTACATTTATAAAGGACGCAATTTTGATGCTTTTTATAATGCAGAATAAATAAACTCTTTTTTTCCTGTGTCAATACGAATACAATAATACAAAAATGTATTAGATAAAAAAAATATCTACCGTATATTTTCAGAATTCAAGGGGTTTTCCCACAAATCAAAGTTAGGCCCTATCCACAGGATAGGGGTTCCATTATCTCCGTCAACTCCATTGAGATGCATGGAACAGAACGGCCGTCTGCTTCATTACTCTCCTCGTTTTTGAGATCTCTTGGGGTCTCATCACTGAGACCCCCACCAATCAGCAAGGTTGATTTGTGGGAAAACCCCTTTAACCCCATAAGGACGCAGGGTTTTTCGGCTCATTTCTCGCTCTCCAACTTCAAAAATCCATAACTTTTTCATTTTTACGTGTACAGACCTGTGTGAGGGCTTATTTTGTGCGTAACAAATTTTACTTTCCCGTAATGTTATTTATTTTAACATGCCGTGTACTGCGAAGCTGAAAAAAAATTCCAAATGTGGAAAAATTGAAAAAAAACGCACGTCCGTCACATTCTTGTGGGCTCAGTTTTTACTGAAAACTGAAAAAAGAAAAAAAATTTTTTGCCATCTTCTGATGCTAATAACTTTTTCATACTTTGGCGCACGGAGATGTGTGAGGGGTAATTTTTTGTGAAATGAGGCGACGTTTTCATTGCTACCATTTTAAGGTCTGTGCGACATTTTGATTTTATGTTATGTAAAAAGGTGTAAAAGTCGCATTTCGGACATTTGGGCGCCATTTCCCGCCTCGGAGGTCACCGCCGCCCATAACCGTTTTTATATTTTGATGGATCGGGCATTTTGGGACGCGGCGATACCTAATATGTTTGTGATTTTTACTGTTTATTATGTTTTATATCAGTTCTAGTGAAAGGGGGGTGAATTGAATTTTTAATATTTTATTAATTTTTTTTATTTTTTAAACTTTTTTTTTCTTTTTTTTTCACTAAATCTTAGACCATCTAGGGTACATTAACCCTAGATGGTCAGATCGCTCCTACCATATACTGCAATACTTCTGTATTGCAATATATGGCATTTTTGCAGCACATTCATTACAATGAGCCACTGGCTCATTGTAACGAATCTGCAGATGCCAGATACTCTTGGGTCAAACGAAGACCCGAGGCTACCATGGCAACCGATTGCCACGCCCCCGAACGTCATCGGGGGGCGCCGTCTTTTAAACGCTGCCGGCGACTTTGCCGGCGGCGTTGAAAGGGTTAATTAGCGGTGGGGGTTTGCTGCAATATGCAACAACCCCCACCTCTGTATGAAGAGGACTCAGCCCGTGAGCCCTCTTCATACATCCCTTATACCTCTGCGCCGTAGAGCGGTTAATTTTTTTTTTCTGGAAAGAAAAACTTATTTCATCATTGCTTTCCATGAGCCATAACTTTTGCCATCTTTTGTCAATGAAATTGTGCAAGGAGTTATTTTTTGCATGAAGACCTGTAATTCTCATTTATACTACTGTGAGGTTCACAACATTTTTTTCACATTAATGTTATTTTTGTGTGATGTTTAAAGAGGACCTGTCACCAGATTTTGACCCCCCTGACTTACAATGCCTGTTGATAAAGGGTCCTCTCCATATCATCTAAAATTAGATGCCAGTGGGGCAATGTACCTTAATTATAGATGTTTTTCTGATATGCAAATCAGCTTTTTTGAGTCGAGTCGCCTGGCTCGGACTCTTCTCCTCTCTCAGGCTGGCAGTGAACCACACCCCAATATTCTGTCTGACAGCTCTATGTACAGATGGGAACAATTTTTTTACACAGTGCCGTGTGTTACATTTGTGACCAGTGACATCATAGCAGGTGTCACAGCCTTCTAAGAATAGCAAGTTGTATGTATGTGATCACATGAAATTACAGCAGCCACCATGGAGGACGAGGAATAGTAGAAGTCCATGGAGGCTGCTATGATTTCATGTGGTCAGGTGCATGCATGGGGTACAGTTTGCTATTATTAATACGCTGAGGGACCTGACATCATGTCACTCTGGTCACATGACATGAACTGTTACCAGTAAGGAGGCATAAGGCATGGGGAGGATTAGATGGGAGGGGCCGGCCAAGCAGGATACGCCCCCTCTGATGCCAGGTAATATAAGATAAAAGGTGATTTATGTGGATGTAAGCAAACAATTTTCGGCTAAAAGTAGGGGGTCAGTCAGTTAATAGAGCTCTATAGCAACCTGTCACTGGCTGTATATGTGAAAATGTGGTGACAGCTTCCCTTTTTTTTTTAAAGGATTTTTGTTGTACAGTAATAATGTTATACCCTTCCAGTCTGTGATAGCATGAGTGTGGAAATACCTAAGCATTTTTTGTGATTTTACAATTTTTTTCTAATTATAGACTTTATTTATTTTTAATTTTTTTGCATAAAACTTTTTAAATTATCTATTACTTTGTTTCACAGGGTGAAATATTATTCTGTCAGACCTGACGGACATTCTATTAAACATTGCCTCTGGGTGGTGCCTCTGGGGGGTGTCAATGATTGACAGAGGGAACTCCCTCTGCTGCTACTTACACAGCATGTACATGTTTGACCTCCGTGTCTAAGGATAAGCACCTGAGATTGGTGCTGATGTGGTCCCGAGTCTTGACCAAGGTATTATGTTTGCGATAAAACAGCCCAACACAAGCGACTCCAAGATGCTACCTCATGCAAACTTCTTCTGATGAGCTACTGTAGAAACCCAACACATCGGATACAATCTGACATCTCTCTAGCTTTATGCAAGGTTTAAATTCCTTTTAAATAACATTGTTTTTGTGCACTTTCATGATGCTCACTGTCAGAACTCTTGGAATGGGTCCTGGTTGAAGGCTTCAGAGCTTGTCAGACACATCCAGGGCTGTCTTTGTGGAGCTGTGATTAACAGCTGCCTTGCAGTATTTATTCCCTGAAAAGCTGGGTGGCTTCATCTTGTTTCTGAGCTGGTCCTGAGCTAGGGGTGAGAGTGGCATCCAGATATGCTTTAAATATTTAATCTTCAGCTTAATCAGTGCTGATTATGCTTCATTTTGTGATTTTTAGTGTCTGTTGCAATTTGCTGGATCTGCATCCTGCAACCTATGCCTGAGCCAAGTTCCACCCTGTTTCAGAACTTTGAACACCAGCCTAATCTGGAATCCTAACTCTGAACACTTTGCTGGGCTTTAATTAACCCTAAACCTGTAACTGAACCTGTTTCCTGATTTTCTTGTGTCTGTATATTTATCTGCTTGCTTTCCCTTTGTTCATTCTCCTTCTGTTCTGAGCACATTCTTAAAGTAGGGATTGTCGACCAGTAGTCCCTTTCCACTAGGGTTTGCAAGGATATTAGGCAGGGAATTGGGATTGTGGGCGTGTTCAGGGCCTGCAACCCTTTCTCTCCCTTGACACCATCTGATATCTAACCAGAACAAACATGTTTACTTTATTGATATGAAGCATGCCGCCATATAAACATAACAGGGGGAGGGGGTGTTAACGTAATTAGGCTCATCTATTACTTCAGCTAATTTTCAGTTCATTGGAATACAGTAGTATCTGAAAGAGGACAAAATGGGGCTTACTGGGTGCGCTAGTAACCAACTGTTTGACATGAGACTGAGTCGATAAATCAACTCTTATTTATCACAAAAGACAACCCAAATTTCCATTGGAAAAGCGTTTCGGGTATGTATCCTCTGTCAGAACAAGTTTATGAAGTAGTAGTAAGCGAGTACAGCAGGTACAGTGGACGCTGTTGCTACTTGCTATACAGTGCAAGGGTTAAAACATACTTATTGCAGAATTAACTTTGTGTATCATATATAGATATGATGTTTAACCCCCTGTATAATATATGATGTACCATACTATGTCTCCCTGTGGATACATATGGTGTTATTGTCCATTGTTTACTGTTTATTGTTTACCTTTTGTCTTTTGTCAATAAAATGATTCAACATATATAGATATGATGTATGGAGTTCTGTCCCCTGCACTTCTCATGGTGCCTGATCATGGACCAATCATGACAAGTGCATTTTAGTCCTTATATATAATTTTGTTTTTCTGATGTTTATTTATCATCTTTTTGTAGGTGTAACAGGGAAAGTATCCAACTGTATTATCTTCTGCTACAGTAAAAAATATTTTGGAATATATCAGATGTGTCATTGGCATCTTTCAAACTCCTTGTGCTCTACAGGGTAATGACTTATCTTTCTTATTAGACCATTTCTCCTTTACTTCATCCACAAGTGACACCACATCTTGCCTCCCTGCTGCTGGTAATACATCTGTGTGAGGCATGAATAATTAGTCAGTGCCAGTGCTTGTCACCTACTAATTAATTGATTTATGGCTGGCAGCAACATGACCAAGAACTATCCCAATCATGCCTTCACTGTCGGGTAATCACAACTCATCATCACCAGCCAAAATAGCCCCTGCCCCTGATGCTAGGATTTAAAAAAAAAGTATGGCCATCACTATTGTTTTATGATTTCTTATTTACATCTTCTCTATACGTGGTAGAATAAATGTTAGAAGGTTTTATAATTAAAAGGCAATTGATAACAAGGTCTTTTGATAATAATTAATTGTAGGACTCCCTCATTGAAGATAGTTCTGGGTTTTATATGACTTTTAATAACAAACAAGTCAAGTGAATAACTATATTTAGAAGCCATTGCAGCCATTTGATCTGAAGGGTTATTCTTAGAATACAGAGTTTTGTTTGATGTCTTCCAATAGTAAGATCTGAGCTTGCGTTACTAAAAAGCCCTAGCATTTTAGAAGTGAAATCTGCCATAAACCAATCCTCTGGTCATACACCTTTCATGAGCTTAGAGGCCATTTTTTTTTATTAAACTTTCGGTTTCTTCTTCTTCTTTCTACTCCTCTTAAGATAAAAAGATTATAAAAACACAACAGTGTTGAATTGCCCAGAGATTTTCTCTGAGAGACCAGACCATAAGATTTGGAGTGTTTCTAAACAGAATGATTATTCTGCCTCACAGAAGAGCATGTACGGTCTTTAACCCGGGCAACATATTCCCTTGTTGGGAATAAGATACTTTGGTGGATAAGATGCTTTTTTATAAAGCAGAGAAATCTAAGCAAACCAGGATTTATTTCCCTGATAAGTACTACACAAGGTCACCAAGGTCATAGATATAGGCGAAGGTTATCATTGCCACAGATCCTGTGGTGTATAAAATCTCTTTTTTAGTGCTTTGACTTTTATTTTCTACATATGGTATCACATCCAAGCTTCTCTAGAAGGGAGGGGGGGGGGTCAATTCTCTCAGCTATCAGATGAAGGATAGCTGGCACACATGCATGAGGTTTTCAGGACTGGAGGTCCTTCCCTTCCCTAATGTCGTGACATGGCAGTATCAAACTAGGTGGGTGATTTTGGTGGCCATGGGCCCCATGGAAGCCTTTGAGCTGGTGTGGCTCCCCAAAGTGCCCAAAAATAATTGTCTACTGCATGGATGGATGCTACATCCATTGCTATAGGGGTTGGACTCTTAAATGGGACTTGGGATGTATATTGATTAGCTAAGATGATTTCATCAGACAAACTCTTAATTTACAGGGGTGTTCTTCTTATGCAGTGATTGATATCAAACTGAGGTGGCCCAAGAGAAGACAAATAAACTATTCACAGAATGATAGAATCCAAGGCTATGAAAAGATTGCCTAAAGAATGGTTTGAGGAGCATATAGAGATACCAGAGGACACGTTCAAGGGGCCATGGCTCAATGACATAGTGTTTATGGCAAGGGGTACCTGCAAATTACTAGGCAGGTTGTTTTAAGGTTATCAAATAAGGTGATCATAGGGAGTTCGAAGGAGCATCCCAGAGTTTCCTACATCATGTGTATAAAATCATAAATACAGTAGATGCAGGGTGGACATCTACGGTACAGCTTTTGTGGTTTATTTACAAAATTAAGCTTGCTTGATATGATTGATAGTGTGATCTATTTACTCTCAAAAGCAATATAAGTACTTCATTATTCTTAATTACTAGCCCGCGGTGGCAGCCGAGGTCGAGGTACCTTAACGGAAGACAGATTTGTGGTCGGGTCCAGGCACAGAGTCAGGGCAGGCGGCAGAAAGGCTAGGTAAAGTCCTAATCCGGGGTCAGCAAGAGGAGGTCCAGGCAGATGGGAACGGGAACACAAGCACACGGGACACAGGATACAGCAACACAGGAACACAGCAGGAGGAACTCTGGTAACACAGGAACAGGGAGGGACTCTGGTAACACAGGAACATGGGAACACAGGACTCAGGAGCAGGAACACAGTGGAATGCAGAAATACACAAGAATGCAGAAATACACAGGAACGCAGGAATACACAGGAAAGCAGGATTATCACTGGGGAGCTTTCTCTAAGGCTGTGAGGTACAAAGATCCGGCAGGGAGTGGCAAGCTTTTATGAAATTCCAGGTAAATGGCCAGCTTCAATGAGTTGTAAGCTGGCCCTTTAAATCTTCGAGCCTTGACGTGCATGGCCCCGCCCAGGTGCTCACGATTCCTGGGCGGGAACGTGGAGAGGTAAGGCAGTACAGGGGGCGATGGGGGCCGCGGAGGTGCCGGGGACCCGAGCGAGACACTAATATACCCACAACTGGAGAAGTGGATCGCGGGGACAACCGTGACATTCTCTATACATCAATGCTTGACTTAAAAGATGCCTAGCGACATGATGTGGGATGATAGCCAAACCAATAAGTGTAAATGCTTGAGGCTGAGAAGTAATTTCAATGTAATAGCCACATGTATGGGTTAAACAGAAAGAGTATTTCTGAACAAAATAAAGCAATATAGTAGAATCTCTTATATACCACTTCAACAAATGCAAAACACCTTCAGATATAACACATGAAAACTGTCTCCAACCAACCTGCTTTTATAATATACGAGATAAACAAAATGACTTGCTATATCATTGTATGTGGATTATTTATCAAATAGTGACACTTAGACACATTGATGAATAAGCTCCGGAACCTAAGAATGTAGCAACTTTAAGCCAATTACATTCCCTCTTCAGATAGTAACACACCACCATTGTCAGAATGGGCATTTTCAGATCACTCATATTGTTCACGTCTTTGCTTGCATCACTCTTTAACACAAGCTTTACTGGCTTTACTGTCTAAAAAAAAATCATTACTAATTGATACAACTTAATGGCCTGAGAGCTTTTAGAGTAGGGTGGACCCAGGAGAAATGCTGAGGGGAAGATATTTGATTCTAATTATGCCTGAGTATGAACAAGCAGAGAGGCGACTCATCGTGACAGCTATATTATTGTCAGATTGCCATACCTTGGTTTTCCCATAATTTGACATTGTTACAAAGCATTGCTTCAGTGAGCATTTGAAAGGCATACTCTTTATCAAGCGGCTGTCTTAGGAACAAATATTTAGGTGTAAAGGACACAATAAGTGATTCCATTTGTCATGTCCTTGCAGTGGTAATGCCCTAAGCTATAATATGTTTATTTAATAAGTACATGTACACATTGTGCTGGTGCTAAATGTATCATTCTGTTCCAAGTGAAGATTCATCGCTCACTTACAGCTCCCTATAACATTTTAACAATGAGACCTTATACTATATGGACAATTCAAGCACTATATCAGTATATCAGTTTTTAAACAGGTTTTCTTCAAAGTATTTTAATTAATTAAGTAATAAGTTTTATTTTAAGTAATTTAAAATCTTCAGACAGAGTTACATCTTTTATTTCTTATGTTTCTCATATATTTTAGAAATATGTAGCAAAATTGAAAAACTAAAACATGCTAATTAATTAATAGCTTGAATAGTCATGAAAAAAAATCAGTGGCTGAGCATGAGTAAAGGTCTACACTATTTAGAATACAGGACCGGCACTTTTTTGGAGGAGGCATCAAGTTAGATTTGTTTTAATTCCTTTTTTTCATGAACGCAGTCTGTCAAATTGTGAGTTATCTTTTCTTGCATAACCAAATTTTGCTCATTTAAATATAATAATAATATAATATCATATCTTTCATTTTAGGTTTTATTGTGTATGCAACCACTCCCGTTGGAAGTACTCATCGGTTAGAAGGGACTTCTAAATTCACTTGCATGTTGCACGCCATAGATGAACACTAAGGTAGGTATGCCGAAACCGATCAATTTTTTTGTTTATATCATGTTGTTTACAAAAAAGTAAAGATTGGAAGATTATTGAGCAAGTACAAAGTCTTGGGAATTCCTCCCTTCTGCTACATTCTGTACTTATGCTGAAAGCCTTTCTGTGGACCTGACGGATCACAAGTGGAGCTGTGAGCTGGCAGCTTGTTGAAGAATAAGCTGGTTGCACTATGTGAAAAAGAGTGTTCACAATCACATGGTATCTCATCACAGCTGCTTGGAGATGGTCCTTTGTCATTGGACTATGTTGGCGTACATAGGTCACCACCTTGCACAAATTAGTTCGTCAAGTTTTCTTTTCAGTAAGCATTATGCCATCATACATTTTTTTTTTGAGGGGGATACAAAAATAACAGGAGAAAATACTAGGGGCATATGTCAATTCTTGAAATCAAGTGTCTATAAATAAATCAGTAATAGAACCACCTCATATTAGTAAAAGACATTTAAAGGTTAAAGGAAACCTGTCATCAGAAATTTGCCTAATAAAACCACTACCATTATGTTGCCAAGCAGTTGAACAGCTTCTAGATCATGTTTCTGGCAATAACATCCCATTGTGGTGGCATTATCCAAATAATCAACTTTGAAGTGAGATGTAAGTTGGATGTATAACATCAGGGAGGGGGAGAGGTTAGCACTAAAGTCAAACTCATCCCGCCTTTCAAGACCTTCTCCATTGTAATTGACATCATGTGCCAGGAGTCAGGAGATCTAGTTATTGATGTCTCTGGATGAAGGATCATTAATTACAGTGAGGGGCCTTTTAAAGGAAGGAAAAGGAAAAACTCTCAGCCTCCTTGACTCCTAAAAATAAATCTCAATTCAAAGTTGATTTTGTGGATGATACCACAACACTGTATCCTGAAAGAAACATAATCTAGAAAATGCTCAGTTGATTGACAAAATACTGGTAGGGGTTTATTAGGCAAATTTCTCATGACAGGTTCCCTTTAAATTACAAATACTATATAATCTTTAACTTCAAAACTATAAATCAACCTAACCAACTTCTCCTGCTCTATAACATGCTACTCACAGCTTAGACTGTATTTGACTTGTGACATGTTGCATTTAAATTAATGAAATAGAAATCATTATTAATGTTATACAATATATTGCTCAATTTGCCTTCAAGCTCTCAGGATACTTTCTGATAGCACAGGGAAATACAAATATATAGTACAGTACGTGTATGCTCCATGTTCCTTGGAGACCTAGTCAAGTTTCTAAGAACTTTAATGCCAAGCTTTGTAGACTTATAATATGTTTTCATTTCTTTAGTTGGAGTCACAATGTTCTTTGCAAGTGAAGTATATAAATAAAACCTTTTGTAATTTGCAGTTTGCAAGTGTGGTAGTAAAAGAGTGTGTTGTATAATGTATTAAGTTTGACTATACCCGTTGAAATACTGTTTCTATTTTTCCATCTGACCTCGCTTAATATAACAATAAAATATAAATTAAGTCTTGGCAGGAAGACTACAGGGAGATGAGATGAATGTTTAAGTTTTACAATCACTTGGACTATAATGTAATAAAAAGTTTTTAATGCAAACTATGGGATTTCTAAGTGTCTTTCTACTGATTAAAAAAAAATCTTAAAGGGTAAAAAGAATCAAAGCTGGATTTATGTTTCATAAAAATATTTTGTATATTTACTGTACAGTAGTAAGAAATCTTGCTCTGTAATACCAAATGAAAAAGTTAAACCAAACTGCATACTCCCGCAACTTTTTTCAGATCATTGTGTGCTGTTGCTCTCATAACTTTTAAAGATTATTTGTCAAGCTGCACATAAGATTTCCTAAAACCAAAGAAGCTGTTTTAGTCTACTCAGCTTTACAAACAGGTTGAGCAAGAAGCATTGAGCAAAACAAGCTACCCTGTTTCCCCGAAAATAGGACAGTGTCTTATATTAATTTTTGCTCCTAAAGAGGCACTAGGTCTTATTTTCAGGGGATGTCTTATTTTTCCATGAACATAAGTTTACATTTATTATTGAACGAAAAATCTACTTCTCTAACATCCTTATGACTCTCCAAACTCTGAATTTCATGCTGTATTTCTTATGACTCCATTTCTATTAGAATCATTGGCCCCAATCTCTCATGTTTAGTAAAAGCACTTTCCATAAATGACCCTTCTTATCCTGGTAGCTGCTGGTATCACATTTGCAGCACAACATCCAGTGATTTACTTCCATGAATTCTTCCCCATGTCACAACTTTCTGCAGCATCTAAAAAATTGACTAAAACTGATGTATGGCGGAGGGGGAGCTGCTGCAATGGCGGCTACTAGGTCTTATTTTCAGGGGAGGCCTTAAATTTCTAAGCCTGAACAAAATTGTACTAGGTCTTATTTTCGGGGGATGTCTTATTTTAGGGGAAACAGGGTAGGATCAGAAAGAGACAATATAAGAGAATACATATCATTACAAAGTAAACTTTGTAGAAGTCAAACAGAACCATAGGCAACAGGAAAAAAGAAAATGCATTGTCCGACGATATTGCACTCAGCTGAATTCACTTAGATTGTGCCCCCGATATTCTGCATGTGTTGCTTCCCCGCTCAGGTCCGCCGGAGTTCACCTTCTTCATGGTGCATGTGAATTTGAAAGTTAAATTCCCGCACTTAGTCCAAATCAGTCGGATTTTCCGACGACATGCCCCCGATCGCGTTCGACACAATCCCAGCACAGACACCTGTTGAATATTTGTCAAAGCTGCACAAATCCTGAAAACGTTGAACAGTCCGACGAAGGTGTGATCCGTGACCCTTAGTAAATAAGCCCCATAAAGTTATAGGTGGCTACAAACAGGGCCTCCATTTACACATTACTAGTGGTACTAGTGGGGCATAATCCCATTTCCTCAGTGCTCTGACAAAATACTTTAGTACTCAATATGGGCAAAACAGACCACTTTAGTGCTAAATTGTGATTACCGCCCTCTCCCAAATAGGTGAAATCCCAAACAGGTGAAACACTTTGTCAGTGACTTTTTGGGTCAGAACACCCCCCCCCCCTATTTATTTTCCTCTTGGACCTCTTTGAAAAAAGGGATCTGGGTGATTCATTAGAGGATGGAGCCTTCCCCTCCTTGCTACAACATAGGGAGTGGTTACCTCACTCCTGTGTTCACACCCTTATATACTCTTAGTTGGGAAAAAATTCTACATGACCTCACCTGGTTTGAGAAATTGGTCACCTCTACCCCTCCAATGAATAAACTGACGTCTACAGTGTACAAAGTCTTCCTATCTGACAACTCCAAACCTAACACTTTATTAAGGCATTAGAATGGGAATTGAACTGCTTATTTGAGGAAAATTGCTTGGTACCTTCTACCCTACAACAGACCTGCTATAAGTGAGTGGTTGGTACAAGAATTCACCAGGTCTCCATCACTATGATACTAGTATTCCTGACCAATGCTGGAGAACTGCCCTGATATCCTCTCCTTCTGAAGCTAAGCGATTCTACATTCTGCACCCTTAACTTCTCAGGTTGACAGCGACAGCTGAAACATAGACAATTAGTTGTACAAAGACAACACAATAGTCAAAGTTAAATGGTACAAGAGTATGAGCATTAGTTAAGGTTGGGCAAATGGCAGGGGATGGCAGAAAAATAAACCAGTTCATAACAATAGACAGCAGAAGCAAATGCACACAAACACAGCCTAAAACCAAATGGATCCTATTGCTTTGGGACATAGGACAAAAAGTACACTTATTGAAAATTTAGGAGGCATTGGGTATATACTGACCCTTTCAGGTCAGTGTAATGGTGTAAATGGTTTACAAGCAAAGTAATGCAAGGCAAGAAGAGTTCAGGAGAATACTGGACACCATGAAGGCTGAGTCTCCAAATTGTTACAATATAATAAAGAGAATTAAAATAGACCGAACGAGTCCTTGACCCCTTGTCGCTCTGCGGCGTATCATTACAACGTGGGCTCCCGCTATTCGCACACATGGTGCATTGCATGTCACCATATCACATGACATAGTAATATTGCAAAGGGACTCGGGTAACAGAGGCAGGGGAAACTGACTGACTGGCTTTGGGGCTGAAAAACAAGTTCTACCTCCTCCCTCCAGCGGCACCATTTCGTTTTGGTATCGCTGGAGAGAGGAGCTGAGCTTTACTGTCACACCAAAATCACTATTACACTGTCTGATCACACTTGTCATCTGTTTTTCCCATCTCCTGTCTGTCCCTTCTGAACCCAAATACACTTTTCAGTGCACTGTGTTAGCGTTGTTCTACACTCGATCCACTTTTTAGTGTGCTGTCTGAATAGCGCTGCATGGTATCTTTACTGGCAGTTAGGGTGTCTTAGGGCAAGCTAAGTGCATCAGTAGCATCTTTTTGCATAGTACACATAGGTTTGTTTGTTGTTTTCCAGAGCATCCGTAGGTATACCCATAGTTAGGTGTAGTTATCTAACTTTTTCTGTGTGCCGGCTAGGCAGTTCCGTGTGGTTGGTTGCACATTATCTAATATTTCTGGTGCACATTATCTTATTTTTCTGGATACAATGTATGAGAAGACATACACCATGTTGGAGGCATATAACATGTTGGCCTCTGACAGAGTCAGCTAGTGGGTATGATGTCCCCTTCACCTCCTCTCTTCCTCATCTTTCAGTGACCTGGAAGAACCCCCGAGGAGGCGCCATAGAGTTTGTGCTGGAGAAGTGCCTCAGACTTCTGCAGTTTATGTGAATGGGGCTTCCACTGACCCCAAATGGGTAGCCCCAGATAATTATACCCCTCATAAGGATGCGCTTTGAAGCCATCCATAAGTTTTTGCTTCACACCGACAACACACAGTGCCAACCCAGAGATGACCACAGTTATAATTGTTTAAGGTCAGGCCCATATTAGACCATTTTAGTGCCAAGGTAGCCCAAGCATGTACCCCCCAAAAAACATGTGGCCATACACAAGTCCCGGGTACATTTTCAACGACAACTTTAGCTTTGCCAGTACCTGCCCAATAAGAGGTCAAAGTATGGCGTGAAGAGGTATAAGATGTGTGAAAGTACATCAGGGTATATGAAGGGAAGGACTCCACTATTGAGTCCCAGAATGCCCGCCCCTTCCTAGGTATTACTGTAAAGATAAAGTGGGATTTGGCGCACCCACTGCTGGACCAGAGCTACCACCTCTACCTGGACAATTTCTACACCAGCACTACCCTGTTCAAGTGCCTTGCTTCCAGATATACTGCGGCATGCTGCACTGTACGGAGAAATTAGAGAGGTCTCTATAAGACGCTGCTTGGCCAAAAAATTAGAAGGCACGAGAGCAGGGCACTATGCAGCGACTCTGTATTGTGTGTTAAGTACAAGGACAAGAGAGAGGTCCTTGTATTAACAACAATACATGGGCACACCAGCACCCATGTCCTAGTACAAGGTACCAGTACAGAAACCCCCAAACCTGACTGCATACTGGATTATAATAAGTAGATAGGAGAGGTTGACTTGTTGGACCAGGTGCTTCAGCCATCAAACGCCATGTGGAAATCAAGGCTGTGCTACAAGAAGCTGGCCATGCACATCAATCAGATAGCACTATATAATTCTTACGTATTATATATCTCTGTGCAGGCCGGAGGGGAACTTTCCTGGAATTTCAAGAGGTGGTTATTAAGTATTTTCTTTTTTGGAGACCAGGAAGGAGGGAGTGCTAGCACTACTGGAAGCAAAGCCACAACACGTATTGGGGCAGCACTTTCCAGGAGAAGTTCCCCAAACTTCCAAGAAGGTAAAGACTAGAGATGAGCGAACATGCTCGTCCGAGCTTGATGCTCGGTCGGGTAAGATCTGAGCTTGCGTTACTAAAAAGCCTAGACATTTTAGAAGTGAAATCTGCCATAAACCATCCTCTGGTCATACACCTTTCATGAGCTTAGAGGCCATTTTTTTTTTATTCAACTTTTGGTTCTTCTTTTCTTTTCTATCCTCTTAAGATAAAAAGATTATAAAACAACAACGTGTTGATTGCCAGAGATTTTCTCTGAGAGACCAACCTTAAGATTTGGAGTGTTTCTAAAACAGAATGATTATTCTGCCTCACAGAAGAGCATGTACGGTCTTTAACCCGGCACACATATTCCCTTGTGGAATAAGATACTTGGTGGATAAGATGCTTTTTATAAAGCAGAGAAATCTAAGCAAACCAGGATTTATTTCCCTGATAAGTACTACACAAGGTCACCAAGGTCATAGATATAGGCGAAGGTTATCATTGCCACAGATCCTGTGGTGTATAAAATCTTTTTTAGTGCTTTGACTTTTTTTCTACTATGGTATCACATCCAAGCTTCTCTAGAAGGAGGGGGGGGTCAATTCTCTCAGCTATCAATGAAGGATAGCTGCACAACATGCATGAGGTTTTCAGGACTGGAGTCCTTCCCTTCCTAATGTCGTGACATGGCAGTATCAAACTAGGTGGTGATTTGGTGGCCATGGGCCCCCATGGAAGCCTTTGAGTGATTGCGGTCTCCCCAAAGTAGCCCATAAATAATTGTCTACTTGCAGGATGGATGCTACATCTATTGCTATAGGGGTTGGACTCTTAAAGGGACTTGGGATGTATATTGATTAGCTAAGATGATTTCATCAGACAAACTCTTATTTACAGGGTGTTTCTTCTTATGCAGTGATTGATATCAAACTGAGGTGGCCCAAGAGAAGACAATAAACTATTCACAGAATGATAGAATCCAGGCTATGAAAGATTGCCTAAAGAATGGTTTGAGGAGCATATAGAGATACCAGAGGAACCGTGCTCAAGGGGCCATAGCTCAATGACATAGTGTTTATGGCAAGGAGGTACTTGCAAATACTAGGCAGGTTGTTTTAAGGTTATCAAATAGGTGATCAGAGGGAGTTCGAAGGGATCCCAGAGTTTCCTACATCATGTGTATAAAATCATAAATACGTAGATGCAGGGTGGACATCTATGGTACAGCTTTTGTGGTTATTACAAAATTAAGCTGTTGATATGATTGATAGTGTGATCTATTTACTCTCAAAAGCAATATAAGTACTTTATTTTGCTTAATTACAGCCCGCGGTGGCAGCCAGGTCGAGTACCTTAACGGAAGACAGACTTGTGGTCGGTCCAGGCACAGAGTCAGGGCAGGCGGCAGAAAGGCCTAGGTAAAGTCCTAAATCCGGTTCAGCAACAGGAGGTCCAGGCAGATGGGAACGGGAACACAAGCACACGGGACAACAGGAGTATGCAACAGGACACAGCATGAGAACTCTGGTAACACAGAACACGAGGGACTCTGGTAACACAGGAACATGGGCAACACAGACTCCAGGAGCAGGAACACATGAATGCAGAAATACAAGAATGGCAGAAATCACAGAACGCGGAATAACACAGGAAGAAGGAATATCACTGGGGAGCTTTTCTAGGCTGTGAGTACAAAGATCCGGCAGGGAATGCAGGAAGTGGCAAGCTTTTATGAAATTCCAGGTAATGGCCAGCTTCAAGAGTTGTAAGCTGGCCCTTTAAATCTTCGAGCTGACGTGCATGGCCGGGGCCCTCAGGTGCTCACGATTTCCTGGCAGGAACGTGGAGGGTAAGGCAGTACAGGGGCGATGGGGGCCGCGGAGGTGCCGGGGACCCGAGCGAGACACGGTGATACCCACAACCCGAGAAGTGGATCACGGGTGACAACGTGAATTCTCTATACATCAATGCTTGACTTAAAAGATGCCTAGCGACATGATGGGATGATAGCCAACCAATAGTGTAAATGCTTGAGGCTGAGAAGTAATTTCAATGTACAGCCACATGTATGGTTAAACAAAAGAGTACTTCGAACAAAATAAATCAATATAGTAGAATTCTTATTACACCACTTCAACAAATGCACAACACCCTTCAGATATAACACATGAAACTGTCTCCAACCAACCTTGCTTTTATAATATACGAGATAAACAAAATGACTTGCTATATCATTGTATGTGGATTATTTATCAAATATGACACTAGACACATTGATGAATAAGCTCCGGAACCTAAGAATGTAGCAACTTAGCCAATTACATTCCCTCTTCAGATAGTAACACACCGCCATTGTCAGAATGGGCATTTTCAGATCATCATATTGTTCACCGTCTTTGCTTGCATCACTCTTAACACAAGCTTACTGGCTTGGTCTAAAAAAAAATCATTACTAATGATACAACTTAATGGCCGAGAGCTTTTAGAGTAGGGTGGACCCAGGAGAAATGCTGAGGAAGATATTTGATTCTAATTATGCCTGAGTATGAACAAGCAGAGAGGGCGACTCAGTGACAGCTATATTATTGTCAATTGCCATACCTTGGTTTTCCCATAATTTGACATTGTTACAAAGCATTGCTTTCAGTGAGCATTTGAAAGGCATACTCTTTAATCAAGCGGCTGTCTTAGAACAAATATTAGGTGTAAAGGACACAATAAGTGATTCCATTTGTCATGTCCTTGCATGGGTAATGCCCTAAGCTATAATATGTTTATTTAATAAGCACATGTACACATTGTGTGCTTGTAAATGTATCATTCTGTTCCAAGTGAAGATTCATCGCTCACTTACAGCTCCCTATAACATTTTAACATGAGACCTTATACTATATGGACATTCAGCACTATATCAGTTTTTAAACAGGTTTTCTTCAGTATTTAATAATTAAAGTAATAAGTTTTTATTTAGTAAATTAAATCTTCGGCAGAGTTACATCTTTTATTTCTTAGTTCTCATATATTTTAGAAATATGTTGCAAATTGAAAAACTAAAACATGCTAATTAATTATAGCTTGAATAGTCATGAAAAAATCAGTGGCTGAGCATGAGTAAAGGTCTACACGTTTAGAATACAGGACCGGCATTTTTTGGAGGGTTAGATTTGTTTGAATTCCTTTTTTCATGAACGCAGTCTGTCAAATTGTGAGTTATCTTTTCATGCATAACCAAATTTTGCTCATTTAATATAATAATATAATATCATATCTTTATTTTAGGTTTATTGTGTATGCAACCACTCCCGTTGGAAAGTACCCACGGTTAGAAGGGACTTCTAAATTCACTTGCAGTTGCACGCCATAGATGAACACTAAGGTAGGTATGCCGAAACCGATCAATTTTTTGTTTATATCATGTTGTTTACAAAAAAGTAAAGATTGGAAGATATTGAGCAAGTACAAAGTCTCGGGAATTCCTCCCTTCTGCTACATTCTGTACTTATGCTGAAAGCCTTTCTGTGGACCTGACGGATCACAAGTGGAGCTGAAGATAAGTGGTTTGCACTATGTGAAAAAGAGTGTTCACAATCACATGGTATCTCATCACAGCGGCTTGGAGATGGTCCTTGTCATTGGACTTGTTGGCGACATAGGGCACCACCTGCACAAATTAGTTCGTCAAGTGTTTTCTTTCAGTAAGCATTATGCATCATACATTTTTTTTTTGAGGGGGATACAAAAATAACAGGAGAAAATACTAGGGGCATATGTGCAATTCTTGAAATCAAGTGTCTCATAAATAATCAGTAAAGAACCACCTCATATTAGTAAAAGACATTTAAAGGTTAAAGGAAACCTGCCATCGAAATTTGCCTAATAAAACCACTACCATTATGTTGCCAAGCAGTTGAACAGCTTCTAGATCACGTTTTCTGGTAATAACATTCCCATGTGGTGGCATTATCCAAATATCAACTTTGAAGTGAGATGTAAGTTGGATGTATACCATCAGGGAGGTGGAGAGGTTAGCACTAAAGTCAAATCATCCCGCCTTTCAACACTTCTCCATTGTAATTGACATCATGTGCCGGATCAGGAGATCTAGTTAGTGATGTCTCTGGATGAAGGACCATTAATTACAGTGAGGGCCTTTTAAAGGACGGAAAAGCTTGACTCTGTGTTAACTCTCGCCTCCTTGACTCCTAAAAATAAATCTCAATTCAAAGTTGATTTGTGGATGAGCCACAACACTGTATCATGAAAGAAACATAATCTAGAAAATGCTCAGTTGATTGACAAAATACTGGTAGGGGTTATTAGGCAAAATTCTCATGACAGCTTCCCTTTAAATTACAAATACTACATAATCTTTAACTTCAAAACTATAAATCAACCTAACCAACTTCTCCTGCTCTATAACATGCTACTCACAGCTTAGACTGTATTGACTCGTGACATGTTGCATTTAAATTAATGAAATACAAATCATTATTAATGTTATTACAATCTATTGTCAATTTGCCTCAAGCTCTCAGATACTTTCTGATAGCACAGGAAATACAATATATAGTACAGTACGTGTTATGCTCCATGTTCCTTGGAGACCTAGTCAATTTCTAAGAACTTTAATGCCAAGCTTTGTAGACTTATAATAGGTTTTCATTTCTTTAGTTGGAGTCACAATGTTCTTGTGCAAGTGAAGTATATAAATAAAACCTTTTTGTAATTTGCAGTCTGCAAGTGTTGGTAGTAAAAGAGTGTGTTGTATAATGTATTAAGTTTGACTATACCCGTTGAAATACTGTTTTTTTTTCCATCTGACCTCGCTTAATATAACAATAAATATAAATTAAGTCTTGGCAGGAAGACTACAGGGAGATGAGCTGAATGTTTAAGTTTTACAATCACTTGGACTATAATGTAATAAAAGTTTTTAATGCAAACTATGGGATTTCTAAGTGTCTTTCTACTGAAAAAAAAAATCTTAAGGTAAAAAGAATCAAGCTGGATTTATGTTTCATAAAAATATTTTGTATATTTACTCTACAGTAGTAAGAAATCTTGCTCTGTAATACAAATGAAAAGTTAACCAAACTGCATACTCCCGCAACTTTTTTCAGATATTGTGTGCTGTTGCTCTCCAACTTTTAAAGATTATTTGTCAAGCTGCACATAAGATTTCCTAAAACCAAAGAAGGTTTTAGTCTACTCAGCTTTACAAACAGGTGAGCAAGAAGCATTGAGCAAAACAAGCTAGGATCAGAAGAGACAATATAAGAGAATACATATCATTACAAAGTAACTTTGTAGAAGTCACACAGAACCATAGGCAACCGAACACGGAAAGTGCATTGTCTGACGATATTGCACTCCAGCTGTGATTCACTTAGATTGTGCCCCCGATATTCTCATGTGTTTCTTCCCCGCTCAGGTCCGCCGGAGTTCACCTTCTTCATGGTGCATGTGAATTTGAAGTTATTCCCGCACTTAGTCCAAATCAGTCGGATTGTCCGACGACATGCCCCGATCGCATTCGACACAATCCCAGCGCAGACACTGTTGAATATTTGTCAAAGCTGCACAAATCCTGAAACGTTGAACAGGTCCGACGAAGGGTGATCCGTGACCCTGACCCGAACATAGACAATAGTTGTACAAAGACAACACACATAGTTAAAGTTAAATGGTACAAGAGTTGAGCATTAGTTAAGGTTGGGCAAAGGCAGGGGATGGCAGAAAAATAAACCAGTTCATAACAATAGACAGCAAAGCAAATGCACACAACACACAGCCTAAAACCAATGGATCCTATTGCTTTGGGACATAGGACGAAAAGTACACTTATTGAACATTTAGGAGGAGTTGGTATATAATGACCCTTCAGGTCGGTTGTAATGGTGTAAATGGTTTACAAGCAAGTAATGCAAGGCAAGAAAGAGTTCGGAGAAACACTGGACACCATGAGAGGCTGAGTCTCCAAATTGTTACAATAATAAAGAGAATTAAATAGACCGAACGAGTCCTTGACCCCTTGTCGCTCTGCGGCGTATCATTACAACGTGGGCTCCCGCCTATTCGACACATGGTGCATTGCATGTCACCATGTCACATGACATAGTAATTGCAAAGGGACTCGGGTAACAGAGGCAGGGAAACTGACTGACTGGCTTTGGGCTGAAAAACAAGTTCTACCTCCTCCCTCCAGCGGCACCATTGTTTGTACGCGGCAGAGAGGAGCTGAGCTTTACTGTCACACCAAAATCACTATTACACTGTCTGATCAACACATGTCATCTGTTTTCCCATCTCCTGTCTGTCCCTTCTGAACCCAAACACACTTTTCCAGTGCACTGTGTTAGCGTTGTTCTAAACTAGACCACTTTTAGTGTGCCGTCTGAATAGCGCTGCATGGTATTCTAATGGCAGTTAGGGTGTTCTTAGGGAAGCTAAGTGCATCAGTAGCATCTTTTTGCATAGTACACATAGGTTTGTTTGTTGTTTTCCAGAGCATCCGTAGGTATACCCATAGTTAGGTGTAGTTATCTAACTTTTTCTGTGTGCCGGCTAGGCAGTTCCGTGTGGTGGTTGCACATTATCTAATATTTCTGGTGCACATTATCTTATTTTTCTGGATACAATGTATGAGAAGACATACACCATGTTGGAGGCATATAACATGTTGGCCTCTGACAGAGTCAGCTGTGGGTATGATGTCCCCTTCACTCCTCTCTTCCTCATCTTCAGTGACCGGAAGAACCCCCGAGGAGGCGCCCTAGAGTTTGTGCTGGAGAAGTGCCTCAGACTTCTGCAGTTTATGTGAATGGGGCTTCCACTGACCCCAAATGGGTAGCCCCAGATAATTTACCCCTAATAAGGATGTGCTTTGAAGCCATGCAGAAGTTTTTGCTTCACAACGACAACACACAGTGCCAACCAGAGATGACCACAGTTTGTAATGTTTAAGGTCAGGCCCTATTAGACCATTTTAGTGCCAAGGTAGCCCAAGCATGTACCCCCCACAAAACATGTGGCCATACACAAGTCCGGGTACATTTTCAACGACAACTTAGTTTTGCCAGTACTGCCCAATAAGAGGTCAAAGTATGGCGTGAAGAGGTATAAGATGTGTGAGAAGTACATCAGGGTATATGAAGGGAAGGACTCCACTATTGAGTCCCAGAATGCCCGCCCCTTCCTAGGTATTACTGTAAAGATAAGTGGGAGCTGGCGACCCACTGCTGGACCAGGGCTACCACCTCTACCTGGACAATTTCTACAACAGCCACTACCCTGTTCAAGTGCCTTGCTTCCCAGATATAATGGGCATGCTGCACGTACGGAGAAATTAGAGAGGTCTCTATAAGACGCTGCTTGGCCAAAAAATTAGAAGGCACGAGAGGCGGGCACTATGCAGCGATCTGTATTGTGTGTTACGTACAAGTGAGAGGTCCTTGTATTAACAACAATACATGGGCACCCCAGCCCCCCTGTCCTAGTACAAGGTACCGTACAGAAACCCCCAAACCGACTGCATACTGGATTATAATAAGTAGATAGGAGAGGTTGACTTGTTGGACCAGGTGCTTCAGCCATAAAACGCCCATGTTGAAATCAAGCTGTGGGTACAAGAAGCTGGCCGTGCACATCAATCAGATAGCACTATATAATTCTTACGTATTATATATCTCTGTGCAGGTGGAGGGGAACTTCCTGGAATTTCAAGAGTGGTTATTAAGTATTTTCTTTTTGAGACCAGGAAGGAGGGAGTGCTAGCACTACTGGAAGCAAAGCCACAACACGTATTGGGGCAGCACTTTCCAGGAGAAGTTCCCAAATTCCAAGAGGTAAAGACACAAAAAGTGGCAGGGTGGTGCTCCAAAGGAGGAATTCTGTAGGACACCATTATTATTGTGAAACATGCTCAGAAAACTGTATGAAAATAATTCCACAAATTTATCACACATCCCTGGATTTTTGTAAATCTAAGAAAAAAGAGGGGAATTGTATTATCTGGCTTACGTATGAATCTAAGAATAATCATTATATTTAGAAAAAATTTATATTTGAAATAGGAATCTCACATTGTACAAACATTTAAAACACTTAAAAAGCACAAAAGTGTTGTGCCTGATATCAAGCATAACCCTATTTGGGTTGTGTAGGGTATGCAGCACTACCTATCCCCAATGTGCTTGTTGGTATCGGTGATGTATACGTGCTGTATGCTATAGTATGAGCGCATGTATTGTGTAACAATATTAAGAATGAACAATGTCTCTGCTCTCAATACAAATAGTGCAGCACTAAGTGAATAAGTAAATCTTGTAATGTGAATAGATCAACTTACACCGTATCCATAGATAGGGATAGGGGCTCAGCTCCCCACGCGTTCGCTCACCATCTGGCTTCCTCAGGGTGAATGTGTATATGTCTATGTAGAGCTGTATTTAACCTCCAACGTGGAGTTAGTTAAGGGTCTCACCTGGGTTAGTGTAGGCGCTGGGACCGGTGATTGTATGCGCGGGATGGGACTCTCGCGCATGCGCCGATCGGTTGGCTCACGTGGAACTATCGGTCGGCTGCCTCGCACCGTGCCTGGTTCCGCCTCCGCCCGCCCTGAGGGGCTCGCCCGTTGGACCACAGCCCTCCGTACCCCGCCGTTTCGCAGCTATGTTTCTACCATGGCGGCTTTATTCGTTCGCATCCCTTACCTGGCCTCTGCTTTTCCCTACTTGACTCGCATCGCGTCGACAGGGTGCTCCTGTGGCGCCATGGTCATCATGAGCTTACAGCTAACGTTCCGCCTCCGCCGGGGCCCAGTCCCCCGTGCAGACCTGCCCGGCCGCTCGGCTGCCACTAGGCGCGTAACGAGCGGGCACCTGTTCTTGTCGCCCTTACGGTATTGGTCGGGCCGCCGCCGCCCTAGACTCACGCGGATTGCCCCGGACAATGGCGTCCTGGCCATGCTCTGGTTTAACAGCACCAGGGTTCCGGACGCGCTAGAGGGTAGCGGTCGAACCCATTAGCCCGCTAAGTCACCGACCCTCCGTTCCCCTTGTTCCCGGCCCCGCAGAGGCTGTCCGCCGCGGGTCATACTTCACTTATGCGCGGTCGCCTTGCCCATTTTTTCGTCCGTCGGTGCTGCCTTGACACTTCAATCCGCCTGTGACGCGGGTTGACCCCCGCTACGTCCGCGCACGCTTCTGTTGAAATCGTATGTTTCGGCCGCCGTTGCCGGGCCTCGGTTGTTGTCACCTCTGCTATGGCCGCTTTCAACCCCATCTTTGCCGCCGTTAGCCCCCACCTGCCCCTTGGTTGTCATCGGAGACCTCCTCCCCTCGCCTTCCGGTCCTACACCACTCCCCTCCCCAGTGTAACCCCCAAACAGTGCTCCCCTCATGCCCTCTACGCCAGCCCACGCGGGGTTCATGGTCCAGGCTGTGGTACGGGGTGCCCTCCCAGAGTTCACTCCAGCTCACGAGCATCACGCTACGCCGCCCGGGGCGCAGTACCTGGCTATGCAGACCCCCGCCCTGTCGCAGTCGTAATACAGACCCGACGTATATTACTTCCTCTCCCCCCCTGCTGAGGCTCGACGAGGTTCTCGGGAGCATCAGGGGGTGTGGCGCTCATGTCCCTTAAGTGACGTCCTTAGCGTTGGCCCATACGGCGAACCTCCTATGCCGGGAGGGGGTGAGAAGGAGGGCTAGGGTAGAGGGCTTGTGCTCGACCTCCGTCTTGCTCCCCCGGCCTGCCCTCTCGCATCTCTCCCCCTTGTCATAAAATGCGTGGCTGCCTCCCCTCCGGTCGTTTCTAAGTCCGGCGATACCACCCCCTCCCGACCCTTTGTCGGTTTCCCGAATCTCTTGTTCCCGCTCACACCCCGTCGACACCAGCATCTTCTGCGGGACCGCCGGGCGCACCGTATGATCGTTTGCGCTGTCCCCGACCATTACCCCCAGTGTCGCGCAGTCCTGGGTGGGGGGCGCTACGGCGTCCCGTAGGCCTGGCAAGGAGGTCAGCTGGGGGCCCGTGGGTCGGTCAATGTTTGTGTTTTTAACGCGAGACGACGCAATCCTCCAACCTCCTGCTTGCTCCGCCTCAAGCGTGACCCGCCGAGATCCACCCGACGGTCCCCCTCCCGCTTGTATGTTGCCTGGAAACGGAGTGTTTACACTGTGTGTGTGAAAGACTCCTACTGGAAGGATATAAACAATATATGGTGGAAACAGTGTGCATTCTTAAAGCTACAGGTAACAGTATCTGTCAGTGATAGAACTAAGATGTATGAATGTTTTGGGTCAGTAATATCCAACTTTACGACAAACTATACTCACGATTCTTTAGTGTACAGGTCAATTGCAGATCTCGGAGACCTCATATGAAGCAAAGTATACAGCCCTACCATATTCACAGTGGTACTTCAGGGGTTAAGTAGCTGTTAGCCATTACAAGTTTAAAGGACCTAGAATAGACCCAGCAAGTACGTATAGAACTATCTTCTCGTAGGTCTGGATACATATAATTATGGTTAAACCTTGAATCATAAATTCTTCTATTACTTTGTGCAGAAAGTGAACCTAATTTAAAGCATAAAAGTTATTACGTGATTTTTTGTGATGTGTCTTCGTGTATATTCTCTGTTTCTTTTGTGGTTGCTCTTCATTAGTGATTATTCCAAATTTTATCGATAGCTGTGTCGTGGTTCCTTACTTCTTTTGCGTGTCCTCTGATAGTGATGTCTTCTAGTCGGTGTGTCTTTGTTGTGGTGTCTCTGAAATCAAATCAAAATGGTGAATATTTGTGCAAAACAAATCAAAATATAGATTGAAAAACTTTGAACCGTGCAGACCAATCTTACTTATATATTAATTTTGTGCTACCACAAGTTTATGCTAGATGAGTGTGCTTATTACTATATGTGATTATAACGTGGATTTAGGTGTTTGTTCCTAACATCTGGTTGTGGTGCCTTTGTGTATAGTGAAGCTCGTGTACTATATAAATATGTGATATATGAGATGTATATCTATTCTATCCAGATCATGAGATGTGTATATTAATATTGTGGACTGCATATGTGGGTTATGCATAATGTATTTATACCTGTTTTAATATCCTGTAAAAGCCATTCTCATTAAGGTCCTGCGGTGTTAATGTTTCTAGGTCATAGATCCCCTTGATTCCCTCTGTAATAAGATGGGCGTCATCTTGCCTCCCTGCTGTAGTGGTGACTTTTTCTAGACCATAGATTTTACGTTTTGTAAGAACTGTTAGATATTTCAAGAAATGCATTGCCTAACTGAGGTTAGGTGCTTTTCCTTCTTGAAATATTTTCCTGCTGTGTTTTTATGTTGAAAAATGTGTTGTATTCGTTTTTTTAGAGGTTGTGATGTTTGCCCCACATAGGTTTTTGAGCACGGGCATACAAGGGCTAGATAACATTCTTCGTTTTGCAATTTATGTAGTCCTTCGCTTTGATGTTCCTGTTGTTGAATTTATAATGTATCCGTGTTGGCCATATGTTGCAGATGTTGCATTCTCCCACATGAATATGTTCCTTTCAATCTGTGTCCTCCTGTTGTTGTACCTGTGGGTTGCACAAAATGACTTCTT
The DNA here is from genome assembly GCA_019512145.1 of Engystomops pustulosus. Lineage (NCBI taxonomy): Eukaryota > Metazoa > Chordata > Amphibia > Anura > Leptodactylidae > Engystomops > Engystomops pustulosus. The sequence continues at coordinate 37,635,314 of CM033650.1, forward strand.
GTTAGTTTATCTTTAAGATTTTTAGCCCTTCTTGCTGTTAGAGATGGTTTATTACTGATAAATTCTTGTATTTTGGGGTTCACTTTGAGGATCCCCCAATTTTTGTCCAGTAATTTGTGTAGTTCTTGCCATTGATTTATATGTTGATATGAGTCTTACTTGGTTCTGGACTGTATCTCTTTTGGTTTTTGGAACAAGTAGCTGCTCTCTGTTTATTTCCTTGGCTCGCATATAAGCATTAGAAATGATTCGTCGGGGATAGCCTCTCGCTTTTAGTCGACTTGTTAGTTTTGGGCACGAGTTTAAAAATCTTTTGGATTTTGACAATTTCTTTTTTAGTCTGAGGAATTGACTGTACGGTATTCCTGTCTTGAGGTGTCGGGGTGAAAGCTTTCGACATGCAGAATGTTGTTGGTGGCTGTTTTCTTTACGATGTAATGAAGTTACAATTCGATTTCCTTCTTTAATGAGTTCAGATCCAAAAATCAACCATCGTGTCTGAAATGTTGGGGACCAATTTTACGTTGATATTGTTTTGAATTCAACTCTTCTATGAAGGTCATGCGGTCTCTGGATCCCTGCCATAGGAATACATGTCGTCAATGATCTGAACCATTTTTTGACTCTAGTCTGGAAGGCCGTCAATGGCGCACGTGGGTCCCCTCCACCACACCAAAAATAGGTTTGCGTAGAGGGGGCACACCGTGCGCCCATCCGCCGTCCCCGACACCTGTCTATAGAAATTTTGTTAAGACAAAATAGTTGTGGTTCAATACAAAAACGTAGTTCAAGAATAAAGGAGACATGCTTACTTTCCATGGTCGTTTGGTTTGTAGAAAGTATGTACCGCTTGTAGTCCCCAGGTTATGTGCTATATTCGTATATAGCGACTCTACTCCATTGTCAATAAGCGTTTCTCCATCAATTTCACATTTGTAGTTGTTTCTATGAGGTGCATAGAGTCTCTGATGTAAGAGTCCAATTTAAGTACTTGAGGCTGTAGGAAGAAATCCAGATAAGTGCATGCTCTTTCACACAGAGCCCCCCTATGCCCGCCACTATTGGTCTACCTGGTGGTTGTTGTAGCGATTTGTGCACTTTGGGGACCAAATAAAAAGTTGAATAATTGGAGTTTGTACTGTTAGATAGGTTGCTTCTCTTTTGGTTTGATGTTCTGTGACAGTGCCTCCGAAATCAGGCGGTCCAATTTGCGTTTGAACACATCTGTGGGTCTGCTGGTAATCTGGATAGAAAGTTGATTATTGAGTTTTATTTGCTTCTGTGATGTAGTCTTCCACTGCCCATATACTATATACACTCCTTTGTCTGATTCCCTAATTATGAATTTATCATTCTTTCCCAGTGAGACGATAGCTCTTTGTTCCTCCTTGGAAATATTATTGCCCTTGTATTGCATTGGGATTGTTTTTGTATATCTCGTAACACTGTTTGGAAAATATGTTTATTGCAGGACAAATAGTTAAAGATGGAGTAGATTGAGAAGGCAGACGACTAGGAATATGTTACCTCGTATCGATTGTGTTCCTTCAATTTCTCCAGTAAATCCATTAGATCCATGAAGACCTGTCGTCTGTTTCGCCAAGTGTCCAAAGAGATGCTGTCGGTGTAGGATTTGAAGGTTAGTTGGCGGCGAAAAATACAGGTCTTTGATAAATATAAATTTATCCAATTTCTGCATGGGAGAAAATGTCAAGCCTTTTCGTAAACACTGGTTTTCTGCTTCCGTTAGGATATGTGAAGATAGGTTGACAATTTGAAGTTTTTGATCATTACTCATCATCTTACCTGTCTATCTACATCGGTAGTTGCTCTTTCTTGATTTTGTCCTGGTGATGCATCTCTGTGTTTGGGACCTCTTTTGCGTGTGTTTTATTCTGTCTGGGCCTGTATCCACATCGCTGGCATCCGTGGATAAAAATCGCTTGATGCTGATTCTGATGGTCCCTCTGCCGTGGTATGTTTATGAAATTTTGTTTGTATGGAGCAATTTGCGTGGCCCTCGTCTGTTGCCTTTATGTATCCATTTGTATTCTTTTTTGGTTAAATAGTCTTCCCTATCCTCTATTGCATTTGTTTCTTTTCCCTCTTTTATTTCCTTTCAATCTTCTCCAAAGTTCTCTAAGCTTGTTTGAAATGGTATGACCTGACTTTGAGAGTTAAATTGTAACATTGTGCTTCTGTTTTCTGTATTTTGTCTTTGATTTGACTCAATAGATTACGGTCATGTGTGAGTAGCATTTGAATTAAGATGATTGAGCACTGTGTAAGACCCTGTCCATGTTTTTCGAAAGACTCTTCTACTTCCCAAGATGGAAAAATTTGAATGCGTAGGCCTCTCGGCATAATGCCTTGTTTAAGGTACTCCTTAAGCTTTATGTTCCACCAGAACCTGATGTATGATTTTTGTAAGTCTGTCAACTCTTTGTTACATATGTAAAGTTGGGTCTGTACTGTTGTCATTATACTCTGGAGAATACTGAGGCTATTTGAGTGTTCCATAATGTTTCCCTCGCATTCGGTCCAAGCCATATTTGTAACCCTCTCACTTGTGTGATTTATCCTAGGTAGATGTTGTTTTTGTTAAATAGTCTAGAAATGGGATCACATGGGTATAATACCGGTGATCCCTATAAGCAAACTTGATGTGTGCTAGTGGACTAATATAGCCACAACTCCCTAATGAATACTTTGTAAATCTAGAAGAAAAAAGAGGGGAATTGTATATCTAGGCTCTACGTATGAAATCTAAGAACTAATCATTATATTTAGAAAAAAATTTTTTTATTAATTGAAATGGAATCTCACATTGTACAACATTTAAAAACACTTAAAAGCCAAAGTGTTGTGCCTGATATCAAGCATAACCTATTTGGGTGTCTGTAGGGTATGCAGCACTACCTATCCCTCAATGTGCTTGTTGGTATCGGTGATGTATAGTGCTGTATGTATAGTATGAGCGCATGTATTGTGTACAATAAGTTAAGAATGAAACAATGTCGTCTCTCCAATACCAAATAGTGCAGCACTAAGTGAATAAGTAAATCTTGGTAATGTGAATAGATCAACTTCCACCGTATCCATAGATAGGGATAGGGGCTCAGCTCCCTATCAGAGGACATAGAAAAGAAGTAAGGAACCACGACACAGCATCATCGATCGAAAAATTTGGAATAATCACTAATGAAGAGCAACACAAAGAAACAAGGAAATACACGAAGACACATCCAAAAATCACGTAATAACTTTTCTGCTTTAATTAGGTTCACTTCTGCACAAAGATAGAAGAAATTTATGATTCAGGTTTAAACCATAATATATGTATCCAGACCTCTGAAGAGAGTTACTATACGTACTTGCTGTGTATTACATAGTCCGTTAAAACCTTGTATGTATTTGCTAAAAGCTACTTACCCCTGAAGTGTACCACTGTGAATATGGAGGGCTGTATACTTTGCCTTCCATACTGAGGTCTCCGATATCTGCAATATGACCTGTACCTCTAAGAATCGTGAATAATTGTCTGTAAAGTTGGATATTTACTGACCCACAACATTCATAACATCTAGTTTTCACTGCAGATACTGTTACCTGTAGCTTTAGACATGGCACACTGTTTCCATATATTGTCTATCTCACTTCCAGTAGGAGTCTTTCCCCACACACAGTGTAACACGCCGTTTTCCCAGGCAACATACAAGGGGAGGCGGGACCGCTGGTGCTCCGGTCGGGTCAACGTGAGGCGGACGCAAGCAGGAGGTGGAGGATTGCGTCCGTCTCGCTTGACATCGATCGGCGAATGCGCGAGAGTCCCATACCGCCGCATACAAGCACCGTCCACCAGCGCCTACCACAACCCAGGTGAGACCCTTTGAACTAACTCCACTTTGGAGTGTTAAATACAGCTACATAGACTTACAGATTCACCCTGATCGGAAGCAGGAAGTGGCGGAACGCGGTGGGAGTGAGACCCCTATCCCATCTATGGATACGTTGAAGTTGATCTATCAATTTACAGATTAGCTTATTCACTTATTGCTGGCATATTTGTATTGAGAGCAGAGACATTGTTCTTCTTAACTTATTTCACACAATACTCTGGCCCCATACTTAAGCATAAACACGTATACATCAACCCGATACAACAGCAATTGAGGGATAGGTAGTGCTGTCACCTACGACAACCCAAAATAGGTTATGTGTTGATATCACCAACACTTTTGTGGCTTTTTAGTGTTTTTTAAATGTTGTACAAGTGAGATTCCTATTTTCAAGTAATAAAATTTTTTTAAATATATATTAGTTCTAGATTCTACGTAGAAATTATGGGCAACAGCATGGCCATGACAGAGTGACCGAATGAGGCTTGATAGCATCTAAAACATCCAATAATTGACCCTGACACTATAGGGGACGGCATGCAGAGCAGCGGCAGGCTAGAGAGTGTCATGGCAACATACCCTAAATGGACTCAGGCTTCAAACCAATGGGTGGCAGAGAGGAACCAAAGGAGGTGAGCAAGAAGCGCTCAGGCATAGTAGGCCTGAAACACCTGGACCGAGGTAGGCCCCGCAATCCTCTGCGTCGGGGGTCAGACCCAGGGTCAGACTCGGTCCCAGCCTGCACCAAGTTAAGTGTAGTAGCGTTCTTATAAGTTTGGAATATGGCGGGTGAGGGGAATGTAAACAGATGCGCAAGAAGCGCTGAATGCCTGCTCGCCTACTCTCCCTCGCTACTTGTCCCGCAGAACTACGCCGCTAGCGCTGTCAGAAGGGAAATAGTGTTTCAGCTTGTGCACCAGGGCCTGCTGGTATTCATGCATTTTCACACTCCTTTCCTCTCCAGGGATGAGAGGGGAAAGATTTTGCTTGTACCGTGGGTCCAGGAGAGTGAACACCCAGTGGCGAAGGGCGAGGATCACTCGCGGGGCCCGTGGTCGATGAGCAGTAGGGGGGCGCAGAGGCGACGGGGGACGAACGAAGCGCCGGGCGAGGGGGGCGGACAGTGCCGGGCGGGGGCAGCGTGGCCCAGGGGCCATGCGCCAGTCCGAGCGGTCAACACGCCGAGACGAAGACCGGCGGGGCCCGCAGAACGGGGGCTAGAGGAGGGGAGCGTATTAAGGGCCGGACCGGGAGCGCGGAGAACGACCTCGCAGACTCGCGGGGGGGCGGGAAGCGGGGTCGGACACCCAGGGGGAAGAGCCGAAGCTACCACAACCAGGAGGGACCACAGGGGAGCCAGGACCGGCGGCGAGGAGCTCAGTGGGGCGACAGGATCGACGGAGACAACGAAAGCCTACAAGCTCGTGCCAACACTTGGAGCCCCCGGAGTGCCCACAACCGAAGGGCGCAGCCAGACAACCCGATGCAAGGGACTCGGGACACGAAACCACAAGGGGCCAGAGGTGGCCCGGCGCGGGAGAGAACGGTTAGGGCAAGGGAACGGGCGGGCACAGAGACGCTGAGGAAACGTGAAAGGCGGAGAGACGTGAAGCGACAAGGGGGACAGTATGCGCCGTGCTACGCGATGGCCGGCACCAGGGGGGGAGGAACGGGAGCCGAACGCACGCGCACGGGGGACAGCGGTATCACAAGCGCACGACGAAAACACCTCACACGCCCCTTGGAGCAACTAATGTGTGGTCCCCAGCCAAGGAGACCAACACCAACGGTGCATAACGTCGGAAAGACTTGTAGGGTGGGCCAAGACTACCAAGGAAAAGGGGGGGGGGGTAGAGGGAGAGAGGCGTCCGTCTGGTGGCTGGTATAGGCCTACTTTAAGAAAAAGGCCAGGGGGGAGGCCAAGGGCCGAGACTTGCACCCGAACGGGAATGGTCAGGGAAGGGCAGGAGAATGGGTCTGTAGGAGGGGGGGCAGGAGTGTAGGGGCTGGACGCAGGCCATAGAGCCTACAGCACATAGCACAACGGGGGGCAAATGGGGACCAAAGAGTGGGCTGGTGCGGGACAGAAGGCGCACCGGAGGAAAGGCACGACCATCATAAAGGCCCGCGAAAGTCCCGAGGGTCACGAGAAGAAAGGAAAGGAAGCGCACGGGGGCTAGAGGCTCCCTATCATAAAAGGAATGGCCAGCAGTGGGTTCAATACCGGGGCACAGTAAGGCACTGGGGCTGGTAAAATTATGGTGCAATAGAAAGCGCACGGAAATAAGAGGGCGATACCTTGGGGAAGGTCGAGAAAATCACAGGAGGTTGAGATAGGCGCCTTCAGCCGAAATACGTATAACACTGAAAGGAGGACTTTCACCCATGAAATGGCTGGGCCAGGCTGTCCGGCCTGCGCTCATGTAACACAGTACACCAAAGCCCGATGGCAGGCCCGTGAGGTCTCGGAACACAAGGGACATCAGGCAGAGGAACACGACCCTCCAGTGCCCACAAGACAGGGGATTCTAGTACCAGAGTCGAAGTGATCCGGACTGGGAGGGGCACAGACAATATTCATACAGCCGCAGGCCCCTGGGAGGTCCGAAGCCACCCCTGACTGTAGGTCCTTCGCGGAGCCAGCAATAAGATCAGAGGGTTGAAAATGGCGGCGTCACCCACCAAGGGACGGGAGGGCGGGAGCCAGTCGTCAACAGGAAGAGGACAGAAAGGCCAGCTCGAGGAGGGTGCAATACACGATGGTAGAAAGACATACCACCAAAAAACCCCCCAACAAGAACTCATGCAGTGGGGGATCACGATGGCAGCGGCAAGGCAAAGGTAGGGTGCACAATGGGAAGGGACCTACACGGGGCAGATGTACGTGCGGAGCACCACATACGGTGATGCTGGGGAGGACGCGATCCCATAACAGGGCAAGAAACAGAAAGGTAAGAAGGTGAACACGGAAAAGTGTGGCAAGGGGGGCAGGAAGATGGGGGGGCGAAGGCAGGGTGCCGGTCGGTCGCAAACCCAGAGGGCGGGCCGCGAGAGGGGGATCGAGAGGTGGGGTCAAGCAAGGTTGCGGTTGGGACAAAGTAAGAAATGGAGAGGGGAAATCTTGGAAAGCGTGGAAAAAAAAGGGGAGGGGGGGGGTAAACGGGTTGGGCACAAAGAGCAGAAGGGGGGATATGGGGGTTGGATATCTCACAAATGTAACACAGAAGTCTGGGGTCAGGGGGGAAGAGAAAAAGAAATGAGATTGGTGAAAATGTTGCTGATCTTGGAAGGCAAAAAGGGGCCGGAGGGCCCGGCCGACTAAAACTCGCGCAGGTGATGCGATGACCACAAACGCGCTTCACACTCGCATTTACCCTGCGGCTAGACATACGTGAGCGCGGCCCAACGCGGGAACTCAGAGGACTCACATGGCAGCGGGACGTGATCCGTTGGCACGTGCGGGCGGGGGCCGACCTAACACGGGGCGAGGGTGATGTCCAGCACTATGGGCGAGCAACTGTAGAAGAGGGCCGGAACCTTAGTGTACCCAATCCTGCCCCTACCACCACCCCGGATCTTACTGGCCAGTTTGTGGGAGTCCCCCGGCTAGCCAGAAAAGTCACAGATCCGGTAGTACATGGCTGGAGCTCCGGGCCAACAGAGAGATGGGAGTAGAATGTTAAGAAGAGACAATTAGCTGACGTGAGGGGCACGCGGGACAGAGATCTAAGACACAGCGGGAAGGGAAACAAATTCAGCCATAGAGAGGAAGTACAAAAAATGGGGCGGTGACCGAGCGACAGAAAAGCGAGATATCAGAAAGGAGCGGGCGGGTAGCAGTACGAGCAGGGCGGCGGGAGCGGGAAAAACGGGCAAAAGCAGCGGAAGAGGCGGAAGGCGGGAGAGACAGAATAAGGCGGAAGCTACGCCGAGATGTGGAGGGCTCGAGGGCCGGGACAAGGGAAACAGGGGTGGGCCCGAGGGACGGGAGGGTCCCTGCCGCCGAGCAGGGGACGCGCTGGCACGACCTAATGGGGAGAATCATCAAGTCGGGAGGAAACTGCAGACCCATGGCAAAACAATCAGGCCAGCTTTCATTTGATAAACAGCTGGGGGAGAGGAGGCTGAGCGCGATTGGCCATGGGGCTACGAGAAGCTGTTCAAAAGAGACATGAATAAAGCCCCCGGAAGTTTAGGGAAAACAACAACTGTAGAACCCAGCAAAAGAACATTTAGTAGCTAAAGTGGAGTATAATCACGGCAAAAATTAAAAAGGCACCTTATGGACGGGCCGTCCAACCATCACAAGCCATACAGATAAACACTGAGCCAATCAGAGGGCATTTTCCGCTCAAGGACAGGAACAGGAAGTATGGACCTGGGCAATGATGGCCGGGCATTGACAAGGCAGGATAGGTTTCTATTGCCATTGTGAGGCCTGAGGCCACCGATGTCTGCTGGGAAACTCTTTTTGTTCAATTAAAAGTAGTTTCCCAAAATTGAAAAACCCCACATGCGGGGCAGGGTAAGAAAAAAAAAGATTCTACAAACCCGCCTTAGTTTCACATTCACCGAACGCTAACTGAGCTGGTGCTTTGGCGGTCACAGAACCAGCTGGGAGAAACATTGGCCTCAGCAGGTCACAATGAGGTCACTTTTGAAACATGGGCTGTCTGTAGAGAGATGCATATTTGTAGCCGGTAGCATACCCATGCCTTGCATTATGGGTACATTATCGGCGTAGTTTGCCGCCCCGAATTGAGTAATATAAGATATTAACTTATCATCTCTGAAGGTAAAGCTTTTCAGCAGTGAATCAGCGTGCACATGTCCATGGCAATCAAATTCTTTAGAGTGGATCAGTGTCATAGAGACAATAGAAGAAAAGAAGAGAAAAGAGAAGACAAAGATAAAAAGCAAGGGAATAGGAGGTGAGTATACTAGGGTGATACCATGGATAAGGTAGGAAGCCAAAACTTTGGTATAGGGATCCCGGAGATAATCTGATCAGCTCCTGGGATCAGTTAGAAAACTTGGGGGGCACAAGGTTCATCCCCTAAAGCACCCCGCAGGGTAATATACATATATACACTTCTAAAGGGGGTTTCCCCCGAAAGAAAACTCACATCATCAACCCCAGTGATGATGTCAACACAATAAAAGATCATTAAACCCTACTTACTTTCACATTACACTCAGTGTTATTGCTGTTTTAGCTCCTATCACTCTTTAGGCTGCTCAGTGCAAAATCCCAGGGTGTGGCAGGCCTCCTCTCAAGCAGACACAGGGGGGGGTCATTTACTAAGGCCCTGATTCGCGTTTCCCGACGGTTACCCGAATATTTCCGTTTTGCGCCGATTTCCCTGAATGAATTGCCCCGGATTGTCAACGTCGGATCGGATTGGGGCGCATCGGTGCTGGCATGTACGCGACGAAATCGGGGGCGTGCCGAACAAAATCCCTACGGATTCGGAAAAAACCGCCGGATTCGGAATATCCCTACGGATTCGGAAAAGGCCCCCGAGCCGGGCTGAGTAAAGTAAGTGCAGAGCTTGCACTTACCTTCACTCACCCGGCTCGGGGGAACTCCACGCGTGCCGATGCTTTAGCCAGTGCAAGCGCAGCGGCAACCTGGTGGACGGCGGAGGAACCCCTTAAATAATCCATCCCGGCCGGACCCAAATCCAGCGCAGGACACGCGGCCGCGGATCGCGATTGGACCGGGTAACTAAATCTGCCCATTATGATCCAACTAGTGCTTATGGTTACAAACTGGTTTCGATAACAGTACACGTGTAAATACACTTTCATCATCGGGCTTCTCACATTGTACTAGTATCGAGACACATAAAAGAGATGAGACGAGATGCGAGATGCATAAGATTACACATAGGCTAAAGACACAGCGTACAGACTTTTACACTGTAGCTCTGTACATCTCCACAGACAGTGCCCGCCCCCCCCCCCTTCTCCGAATCACTTATCTCCTGGAGTTTTAGTTTGCAGACCTCTCCCTCACGATCTCCTGGCAGGAAGTGATCATGAGTATCTCTGCGCTCTGTGCAGGGGGCGTGGCACAGACACAGAGCAGAGACAGACAGAAATCGCATATGCACATCTCACACAGAAATCCAAGATGAGGACCCCCGATCCTAAGTTCACGTTACAGGGTCATGTCTAGGGCAACAATGGTGTGTACAGCAGGACTGTAGAGACAGATTGGACTATATCTGTGATACTGTATTTTTGTTAAGTAACAAGTGAATAGGAGAAGTGTGTATGGTTATCCTGAGTACATATAAGAAACTGGTCTCATGGGATACCCCTTATACGTGCTAATTTTTACAGAGGAAGTAACACTTTAATTAAAAAGGTGTTTTTTTTTTTGGGGGGGGGGTTCTTGAGAAGGAGGGGTGTTTTTGAACCCTTTTTCTTTGATGGAAGGTGATTGTCTTTGCTGGAACGACTCTTTTAATCTTGTATATATATATATCATATTTTTTTCTGATTAGTATTCAGGTACCTTCAATATACAAGAGAGAGCTTCCAAAATTACGAGACTGCAAAACTCCCAATCCCACTTTATGAACATGGATCTTCTAACAAATAAAGAGAATTGACCCAAGGGCATGTATTGTCCAGGGGTGCTCTTAGGTAGGTGGCAATGATAAAAGTTGTGCTGGCAACGAGTGCATTGGGGCTAACTTTTAACAATGTATAAGTAGCTCCTTGGTCTTACTCTTTAACCTTAACCCCTATCTCGTTTCATCCTGGAAACCCACCAGGTCGCTCTTGTGGAGTGGTTTCTCTGGTCGAGGAAAATTAGGTAGGTTGATATTAAAGGAAATCTATCTACTACTTTAAATAGTTTCCCCAATGCATATTGCCTAATGTTGTACAATGTGAACCGGTTACTGACACTTGCTCTTGCGCAGGAACTCATAGACTTCGGCTGGTTGCGCCCGGCATTGAAGTTATGCCCATAAAATCCTCTTTCGCCTGTCTGGATGCGGCGCATCTGAAGTCATGAGCTACTCACTTGCCAGAGCTCTGTTACTTCCATACAGCAGTAAGTTTTAATTCATAAGCAGGAGGGGGGAAAAGCGGCTACTGGGCACATAGAGTAGCCCTTTGCCCCCGAAGCTTTCTTAGCTAACTTCTGCTCCCAGTAGCCTCTCCTCGGATACCATTTGCATATTCACGGATGAATGTTTATTTTGGCCAAACAGCTGCTCCAGGATTAAGCCACAAAACGGGATTCAGTTGCTGCAGCATTAGGCAATATGCATTGGGAGCACTTAAAGGACACTACACCACCAGGATGAAGGATTGCAAACCAAGCACCACGGACATCCGGGTGCAGGATCTGCTTCTCTTTTACCTCTTTGCTTTGCCTAGTTTAACGTCTATGGAGCGCGAGCCCCTCATTGCAAATTTTAATAAGCATTTCGGAAAAACAGGGTACGAAGCAAAAGAAGAGCAGATCCTGCCAGAGGGGGCGCACACCAGTATGTCAGTGTGCTGGGTTACAATCCTTTCACAGGTGGTAGATGTCCTTGAAAAGTAGTTTTCCAACGCAGATTTCCTTTAACAACAGTACAAATGGACAGGCTGAAACATGGTCAAGGGAAAACAAACCAGGTCAACTGATGGTTCAGCAAGGATTGTACCACTGCACCCAAGGTTTGGAAGAGAAGTACAGTGAGAGGGAAGACCAGGAAGACCACACACTAATATCTATGAGAGTTTCCCAGTTTTTCAGTGAGTGCAAAATCAATCAAAAGTACTTGTTAACTAATTTACTTATGACACTTAGTAAGAAAACTTTGCATTAGTCCTCCCTGTTTTATTACTAGCGTATCAAAACTAAGCTTCTTTTATTCTAGTGATAACCGGGGCACTTACTCATGATATCCAGGCACCCCTGACTGTGGTAATCCTCTTATATTTTGTTATCCATGATGATCTCTTTCCTTCTAAAATCAACTTAAATGATTATCTAATAAGGTACTGTGGCAGCACGTCTCAGTCTTACCTCCCCCCGAACTTTCCTGTAATACTCAGCAGCAGTGATGACCACAGTGGAAGGGGGGGAAGTGCTCCTTCAGAAGTAACACCTGTGAAGCTCCAGGAGGGCTCTGATAGGACACCCATAGTCTTTCTGGCTATTAACATTATCATTAAAATTGATATTTGAAGGAAGGCAGTCACGGTGCCTGGTCAATATGCAAGTGCCCTGGTTTATTGTGTGGATTTTAATGTTAGGTTTTCTTAAAGGGGGTTGTACATGGGAATAGCAAGATACATTTATAAGTAAAATAATCATAAGTTTTTGTAAAAACCAGAATTGCTTTAGAGGGAAACAACCCTTCCTTATTATACACTGATATCTGTTTATTTTCAGTCTTGTTACTATTTTTTGTTTTGTTTGTTGTGGAGACTGGTGTGATTGATGTCCCCCAGTTTTATGGGATACATGATTATATTAGAGATAGCGAGCACTAAAATGCTCGGGTACTCATTATTCGCGAGACAAACTTTCCTCGATGCTGAGTGCTCGTTTCGAGTAACGAGCCCCCATGAGGTCAATGGGAGACTCAGCATTTTTCAAGGGGACCCAGGCTCTGACAGGAAGCTTGGCTAAACACCTGGGAACCTCAGAAAAGGATGGAAACACCACGGAAATGACAGGAAACAGCAGGGGCAAGCTGCATGGATGCCTCTGAGGCTGCTTAATCGCACCATATTCCAAAATTATGGGCAACACATGGCCATGACAGAGGTGACCGAATGAGGCTAGATAGCATCTAAAACATCCAATAATTGACCCTGACACAATAGGGGACGGCATGCAGAGGCAACAGGCACAGCGGAAGGCTAGAGTGGCAGGGCAACATACGCCTAAATGGACTCAGGCTTCAAACCATGGGTGGCAGAGAGAACCAAGGAGGTGGGAGCAAGAAGCGCTCAAATAATATCGGTACATGATAAAATTTTTGCCCAGTATATTTTGTGGATTACACCAGGGTGGCGACAAAGTTAACATGGAAGCCATGAAACAACCCAAAATTGCTGCCTGACACAGCTCGTTGATAAGGGAACATGTATGGAGTGCAGTGAACTAGATAGATTAAGGTGCTGCAGTTAAAACTATGTTAGTTTGGATCTTGGCATGAGCTGGCGCTCCGCTGCCAGGCGAGCTTTTCGCCAATCCAAGCCCCTGTCTCTAGGCTACTCCCCAAACAGCACTTCTAAAAACCTTTGTAATAAGATCAAGTGTAGTAGCGTTCTTATAAGTTTGGGATTATGGCGGGTGAGGGGAATGTAAACACATGCGCAAAAGCGCTGAAATAAATCCTAAATGAAAAAAGTTTTCACAGTATATTTTGTGGCTTCAACACAGCACGGTGGCGACAAAGTAACAAGTTTGATGTGGATGCCCTGTAATCTCTTGGGCGGTGTGCCTTTTATCACCTAGGCTCAGCAGTTTGACACCGCCTGCTGTCGCTTAGCGACGGCACTGCTGCTGTGCCTAGAGTACCGACTGATGGCGCCATGCCCACGGATGGTATTCGGAGAAGGAGGAGGTGGAGGAGGGGTGGGAGGAGGAGGAGGCACTAGTAGGCCTGAAACACCTGGACCGAGGTAGGCCCCGTAATCCTCCTTGCGTCGGCAGTATGACCACCCCCAGGGTCAGACGCGGCCCACCGGCACCAAGTTAAGTGTATTAGCGTTCTATAAGTTGGAATGGCGGGTGAGGGGAATGTAACAGAGGCGCAAGAAGCGCGAGAATAAATCCAAAAAGGGTAAAAGTTGTGCCAGTATATTTGAGGATTACACAGCAGGTGGCGACAAAGTAAACAGTTTGTTGTGGAAGCCAGAAACAACCCAAAATTCTGCCTGACCCAGCACGTTTGATAAGGCGGCATGTTGGAGGCAGTGACTAAAAATAGTAGTAGATTAAAGGTGGCTGCAAGTTAAACTATGTTAGTTGGTTCTTGGCATGGAGCTGGCGCTCCGCTGCCAGGCGAGCTTCGCCAATCCACAACCCGTCGCTAGCTACTCCCCAAACAGCACTCTAAGAACCTTTGATAAGATCAAGGGAGTACGTTCTTATAAGTTAGGATGAATGGCGGGTGAGGGGAATGTAAACAGATGCGCAAGAAGCGCTGAATAATATCCGTAAATGGTAAAAGTTTGCAGTGGTATTGTTGTGGATAACACAGCAGGGTGGCGACAAAGGTTAACAACTTTGATGTGAATCCATGGAAAAGCAACCCAAATTTCGCTGACACCCACCTCGTTTGATAAGGGACAGATGTATGGAGGCAAGCTATATGGACGACTTTTGGAGTAGCAATGGAGACAACGTGGTGGAGCTGCAAATGAGACAATTAAATTTGGATGTGCCTGATGTGGCAGGTCCAAAAAGTTTCAAACCCGAGGAGCAGGTAGGTGGCCCTCCAGAAAAATGGATAGATTAAGTGCCTGTATGGGGCAGTCCCAAAAATGTTTTCAAACCAGAGAAGCAGGTAGGTGGCCCCCAGAAAATGGAATAGATTGAGTGCCGTGGTAGAGTGCTCCAAAAAAGTTTCAAACCAGAGAGCAGGTGATGGTGGCCCTCCAGAAAAGAGGAGAGTTGGTGCCGGTAGTGGCAGTCCAAAAAAGTTTTCCAAACCAGAGGAGCAGGTAGGTGGCCCTCCAGAAATGGAATGATTGAGTTCCTTATGGGTGCGTCCAAAAGTTCAAACCAGAGAGCAGGTAGGTGGGCCCCAAGAAAAATGAATAGATTGAGTGCCTGTATGTGGCAGTCCAAAATTGTTCAAAACCAGAGGCAGGTAGGTGGCCCTCCAGAAAAACTGGAATAGATTGAGTGCCTGTAGTGTGGCCACTCCCAAAATTGTTTAAAACAGAGGACCCGGGTCGGTGGCCCTCCATAAAAATTAATGCTAAAGACTGATAAAGCTAGAGCCAGTGGGCCCCTGTCAAAAATAGCCAATTTCCTCGCTTACTGTGAACAAAGAGGAGGATAAGGAGGAAAATGAGGAGGAGGAGGAGTGGATAAATTATCAGGTTGAGCTTCCTTCACCTAGTGAGTTTGGAAAATTAGGAGAAATCCAGGCTTTATTCATCTTGATAAGCGTCAGCCTGTCCGCGCTGTCAGTCGCAGGCGTGTACGCTTATCGGTGATGATGCCACCAGCTGCACTGAAACCCGCTCGGACACAGACGCTAGCCGGCAGGGCAGGCAAAGAACCTCCAAGGCGTCAGCGCCAGTTCGTGCCACATGTCCAGCTTTGAACCCCGTAGTTGTAGGAGCGTGGTGATCATTTGAGCCATGGTAGGTCAGCTACGTACTCCTCACCATCTTTCGTAAAATATCAGCCTACTCTGCCGAGACTGGGGACAGGTGACATGTCTTGCTGGGGTGACATAAAGCTGGCAAAGCCTTGTAAAGCGTCCCCTTGCAGTGCGGACAACTGCCTGCTCGCCTCTACTCCTCTCCTCGCTACTTGTCCCCCAGAACTACCCGCTAGCGCTGTCAGAAGGGAAATAGTGTTTCAGCTTGTGCACCAGGCCTGCTGTATTATGCATTTTCACACTCCTTTCCTCTCCAGGGATGAGAGGGGAAAGATTTGCTTGTACCTTGGGTCCAGGAGAGTGACACCCATTATCGGTACGGAATAAAGTTCTTCTTTGAAAGCCCCTGTCTCTAGGCTACTCCCCAAACAGCACTTCTAAGAACCTTCTGTATAAGATCAAGTGTAGTAGCGTTCTTATAAGTTTGGGATATGGCGGGTGAGGGGAATGTAAACATCTGCGCAAGAAGCGCTGAAATAATATCCGTAAATGAAAAAAGTTTTCCAGTATATTTTGTGGCTTACACAGCACGGTGGCGACAAAGTTAACAAGTTTGATGCGGAATGCCCTGTAATAGCTCTTGGGCGGTGTGCCTTTTATCACCTAGGCTCAGCAGTTTGAGCACCGCCTGCTGTCGCTTAGCGACGGCACTGCTGCTGTGCCTAGAGCTACCGACTGATGGCGCCATGCCCACGGATGGTAGTTCGGAGGAGGAGGTGGAGGAGGGGTGGGAGGAGGAGGAGGCATAGTAGGCCTGAAACACCTGGACCGAGGTAGGCCCCGCAATCCTCGGCGTCGGCAGTATATGACCAGCCCCAGGGTCAGACTCGGTCCCAGCCTGCACCAAGTTAAGTGTAGTAGCGTTCTTATAAGTTTGGAATATGGCGGGTGAGGGGAATGTAAACAGATGCGCAAGAAGCGCTGAAATAATATCCGTAAATGGTAAAAGTTTGCCAGTTTTTTTGTGTTTTTGAGTTTTTAAAACCAAACGATGCTATCCTATTGCTATGGCTATTTTCTAGCCAAGTATGAAAGCACACTGCTATGCCAGATGAGATGACACTGAGTTATTAAAAAAATAAACGTAAAATAAAAAAGGAAATGGCAGACTGTGCCTAATTGAAATCCAACCCCGGGCCCTAATAAATTTTCCCACTTCGGTCTTTGCGATGGATATGTGCGTCACTAAGCGCAAAACACAGTGGTCGCAAGTCTCACTCCAAATTGCTCACAATTTGCTAGTAGATGCACTGCATTTATTTAAAAAAATAAACGTAAAATAAAAAGAAACTGGCAGACTGTGCCTAATTGAAATCAAACCCCTAATAAATTTTCCCACTTTGGTGTTTGAGGTGGATATGTGTGTCACTAAGAGCTAAACACAACGGTAGCAAGTCCCCCTGCAAATTCCTCACAATATGGTACTAGCTGCACTACTAGTGCCAGCAAGCCCAGCCACAAGCAAATAAAAAAAAAAAGTATAACGTTATTGTAGCCCTAAGAAGGGCTGTTGGGTTGTTGTAGAATCACTCCTGCCTAACAGTAAGCTAATAGAACACCCTAACGCTTTCCCTGACCAGCAGCAGCTCTCTCCCTAGCGGCATCCAGACAGAGAATGATCCGAGCAGCGTGGGCAGCGGCTAGTCTATCCCAGGGTCACCTGATCTGGCCAGCCAACAGCAGCTAGCGTACTCGAAACTGCTAGCGCTTTGCCGAACGAATCATTCCCCCAAGATGATTCCCGAGAAAAATGGCAGCTCCCGCCGTTTTGCTTTTTGGCGGCCAGAAACAGAGCCAATCACAAGCCAGGAGACTCTGCACTCCCCCAGCATGAACGTGGTACCCTTACACGTCGATAGCAGTGGGTTGGCTGGCCAGATCAGGTGACCCCTGGGATAGACTAGCCGCTGCCCGCGTGCTCTCGGATCATTCTGTGTCTGGATCCGCTAGGAGGAGAAGCTGCTGCTGGTCGGGAAAGCGTTAGGGTTTCTATTAGCTTACTGTTAGGCAGGAGTGATTCTCCAAGAACCAACAGCCCTTCTAGGGCTCAATAAACGTTATACTTTTTTTTTTTTTATTGCAGCTCAGTACCATATTGGAGAAATTTGCAGGGGACTTGCTAACCGTTGTGTTTAGCTCTTGTGACACACAATCCACCTCAAACACCAAAGTGGGAAAATTATAGGGGTTTGATTTCAATTAGGCACAGTCTGCCATTTACTTTATTTTACGTTTATTTTTTATAACTCAGTGTCATCTCATCTGCATAGTAGTGTGCTTTCATACTTGGCTAGAAAATAGCCATGGAGAATCCAAACGGCTTACTTACGCCTACAGTAGGCGTTATATATATTGATTTCTGGTTGATCTGCTGGTGGCTGTACTGCTGCAGTGCATCTACTAGCAAATTGTGAGCAATTTGTAGTGAGACTTGCAACCGCTGTGTTTTGCGCTTAGTGACGCACATATCCATTGCAAAGACCGAAGTGGGAAAATTTATTAGGGGGGATTCAATTAGGCACAGTCTGCCATTTCCTTTTTTATTTACGTTTATTTTGTTTAATAAACGTCATCTCATCTGGCATAGTAGTGTGCTTTACATACTTGGCTAGAAAATAGCCATAGGAGAATCCAAACGGACTTACTTAGCCTACAGTAGCGTTATATATATTGATTTCTGGTTGATCTGCTGGTGACTGTACTGCTGCAGTGAATCTACTAGCAAATGTGAGCAATTTGTATTGAGATTTGCGACCGCCTGGTTGTTGCCGCTTAGTGACGCACATATCATTGCAAGACCGAAGTGGGAAAATTTTTAGGGGTGGATTTCAATTAGGCACAGCCTGCCCATTTCTTTTATTTACGTTTATTTTTTTAATAACTCAGTGTCATTCTCATCTTGCATAGTAAGTGTGCTTCATACTTGGCTAGAAATAGCCATAGAGTAGGAGAATCAAAACGGCTTTACTTACGCCTACAGTAGCGTTAATATATTTTGATTTCTGGGTTGATCTGCTGGTGGCTGTACTTGCTGCAGTGAATCTACTAGCACATTGGAGGTCAATTTGTAGTGAGACTTGCGACCGCTGTGTTTTGCGCTCTTAGTGACGCACATATCCATTGCAAAGACCGAAGTGGGAAATTTATTAGGGGTTGGATTTCAATTAGGCACAGTCTGGCCATTTCCTTTTTATTTTACGTTTATTTTGTTTAATAACTCAGCGTCATCTCATCTGGCATAGTAGTGTGCTTTCATACTTGGCTAGAAAATAGCATAGGAGAATCCAAACGGTTACTTACGCCTACAGTAGCGTTATAATATTTTGATTTCTGGTTGATCTGCTGGGCTGTACTTGCTGACAGTGCATCTACTAGCAAATTGTGAGCAATTTGTAGTGAGACTTGCGACCGCTATGTTTGCGCTTAGTGACGCACATAATCCATTGCAAGACCGAGTTGGGAAAATTTATTAGGGTTGGATTTCAATTGAGGCACAGTCTGCCATCATTCCCTTTTTACACCTATTTTACGTTGTATCTTCTGTTTAATACACACCCTCCACGATATCTCTCTGGCAATAGTAGTGTGCTGTTTCATACTTGGCTAATAAATAGCCATAGGAGATCTCCAAACGGTTACTTACGCCTAAGTAGCGTTTATATATATTTGATTACTGGTGATCTGCTGTGGCTCTACTTGCTGCAGGCATCTACTAAGCAAATTGGTGAGTCAATGTGTAGTGAGATGCGGGACCCTTGTTTTGCGCTTATGACGCCACATATCCATTGCAAAGCACCGAAGTGGGAAAGTTAATTAGGGGGGATTTCCAAATTAGGCACAGTCTGCAATTTCCTTTTTATTGTTACGTTTATTTTGTTAGAATCAGGTCACTCATCTTGGCCTAGTAGTGTGCTTTCAATACTTGGCTAGACGAAATACCCATAGCATAGATAGCATCGTTTGGTTTTTAAAAACTAAAAAAACACAAAAAAAAAAATAAAAAACAAAAAAAAGTTAAAAAAAATTTAAGTATAACTTCATTTAAAAATGTTTAACCAGGGGCTAGGGGTAGAGGACGAGGCGGGGACGTTGGCGTCCAAACTACTGCAGGGGTCAGAGGCCGTGTGTCGGCTGGGGTGAGACTGACCCACCTGCTTATTTGAGGGGCAGGGGAACAGGAACGCCGAAGAGCTACACTCCTAGGTTCATGTCTGAATGTTACTGGGACTGTGGGTAAGCACTGTTGAGGCCAGAAGGTGCGAACAGGTGAATGTCGTGGATTGACGACAATGCTTCGAGCAATTTCGCCACCAGTCAGTCTTCCACGCAGTCTCCACCATGTCACCGAAATCGGCAACTCCTCCAGCTCTGCACCTCAGGCCTCCTACCCCCAGTGCCCTCCCAGGAAATTGCCATTTTGAACGCATACTCTGAGGAACTGTTTTCGGACCCTTCCCAATCACAAACCACTTGTCGGTTGCTGCTGACAATTTTCCGATGCCCCGGTTTTCCACCAGTCGCAGTCTTGTGGGTGATGAGTGACCTTCTTGACGTAGTGGAGAAGGTCTAAGAGGGTGTCCGACGATGAGGAGACACGGTTGTTCAGACAGTGGGGAAGTTGTTGTCAGGGCAGGAAGTCCGAGGGGGGAGCAGACTGGAGAGATATCGGAGGATGATGAGGGTGACAGACCCAAGCTGGGTTGATAGGCCGGGTGAAACACAGTGCTTATGAGCAGAGGAGAGTCCTCGAACAGAACAGGTTGGAAAGCAGGCAGTGGTGGGGCCAGACGGAGAGGCAGGGCCAGAGCTGGTGCACAGCGCCAAATGTGTCAAACTAGTGAAGCTCCCGTGGCGAGGGGCTCCGCGGCGAGAGCTAGAGTTTTCAGAAGTCTTGGAGGTTCTTTTTGAAGAGGAAACAACGGATGACCGACGGAACTGGTGTCAACATTGCCAAACCAGGATCACTGGGTCACCAACTATAGTTAACTACCACCAGGTAATGCGTCCCAAAAGGGGGGGTGCATATGTATGCCTAAAACCCCCACTCATGGCAACAAGCCCTTCACCCCTCGGCCGGCACACCAATGCTCCTTCCCCCTGTGTCAGCTGATAGTCAGCCACCTGCCCAGACCCTGCAAACAAAAACCCCCATCGCGCCTCAACGATCCTCCACAGCATCCACCCAGCGTTTCAGACCTCCATCCCCCGACGCTGGAGCGGGAAAACCAAATATAGTGCACCCACCAGCACCGCAAGCCCTTAATGTCCCACATCTCCCAGATGTTTTAGCCTGGAGATGCTGTCCTATAGGCTAGTCAAGAACCGAGGCCTTTCGCAAACCTCATGGCTGGCGGCCGCCCCTCGGGTATTCCGGTCCACAGCCGCCACTACTTTTACCAATGTGCCGTCCAGTCCCGCACCAGCAGCTGTTTCAGACCACATCATCCGTGCCCTGAACACGCGCCGTTTCGACAAAGGTACACCTGACACGGACACGGACGAGTTGCCGGGCAGGGACACTATATAACGCTGACGGCACATTTGGGTGTAACTTGGTGGTGGGAGGGCTGGGACCGAGTCTTAACCCTGGCGGCTGGTCATTACGCCAGACGCCGAGGATTGCGGGCCTAACTCTGTCCGGTGTATCTCAGGCTACTATATGCTCCCTCCTCCTCCCATCCCCTCCCCCACCCTCCTCCTCGCCTCCGAATTTACCATCAGTGGGCACGGCGCATCGTCGTAGCTTAAGGCACAGCAGCATGCCCGTCGCCTAAGACGACAGCAGCGGTGCTCAAACTGCTGAGGCCTCGTATAAAAATGCACAAAACCGCCCAAAGATCTATTACAGGCATCACGGCGCAGACTGATCGTGTGGCTGGCACCCACTGCAACCTGAAGCCAGGCCGGTGTGTTGACAACGGCCGTAACTGGTGGCGGCTTGCAAATCGGAACGACTGACACATGTGCCATCCTGGCCCATGTGTTAAATCTGATAGTTCAGCGTTTCCCCTCAAGATCTACCCCATCTGTTGATTTGGCTCACGAAGGTGCGCCGATCTGTGCGCATTTCAGGAAGTCAGCAAGATGCTGCCACTCTCAGGCCCAGCGCACGCGCCCGCCTCTAACCTGCCCGCTATCACCGACCGTTTGTGCGAACGTGCCACGAGGGGAATTCAAACTGACCATGTTATCCAGAGTTTACCAAGCAGCCGACCGAGCGATTTGACGCCAGATGTCAACTTCCACCACCAAATGTAGTCAGTCCAGTCAGCTTCCTCAATCTAACAAGAGGAGTGGCGTGGAATGTCGGATATCTGTAGGTGTGAGTACTTGGGAGTCCAACAACAGAGTGTCATGGCGATGCCGACCACCATCAAGAGCCTCACCAGCCGCGCGCGTGGCTTTGAAAACATCTCTGATCAGTCATTGAAGTTGGAAGCTTTCGGCTCGTCCACCAAAGACGGGAAAGAAGATTACCTGTTGATAGCCAAACAAACTCCTTAGGTCGTTTCTCAGCGCAATCGGAGTGAGGGTGGAGGTGGAGGAGGATGAGGAGAAGAGGGGAGAGAGAATGTTGTGCGAACACAAGAAGGGGGACCATTGTGAGGCCTTCATACTAGCGTGTATGGGCAGAGAAGAAGAAGAGGAGTGGAGGAGGATGGAGGAGGAGAGAATGGGGACAGTTCAGGCCAGGGTGGAGTGAATTCTTCCGCGTGGTACATCTCTGGGAATATGGCAGATTTCATTGCTGAGGACTGCCTATCCACGTGACCCTCACGGCGTTTTTTTTCAAAGAATTTTATTCAGCAACATTACTGGGGTTCATCTATCCTGACACACGGGTACAAGACAAAATCTTTCCACTCTCATCACGGAGAGGAAAGGAGTGTGAGAATGCATGAATACCAGAGCCCTGGTGCACAAGCTGAAACATATTTCCCTTCGACAGCGCTAGCGCGAGTAGAGCCTAGATATACAATTCCCCTCTTTTTTCTTCTAGATTTACAAAGTATTCATTAGGGAGTTGTGGCTATATTAGTCCACTAGCACACATCAAGTTTGCTTATAGGGATCACCGGTATTATACCCATGTGATCCCATTTCTAGACTATTTAACAAAAACAACATCTACCTAGGATAAATCACACAAGTGAGAGGGTTACAAATATGGCGTTGGACATGAATGCGAGGGAAACATTATGGAACACTCAAATAGCCTCAGTATTCTCCAGAGATAATGACAACAGTACAGACCCAGACTTTACATATGTAACAAGAGAGTTGACAGACTTACAAAAATCATACATCAGGGTCTGGTGGAACATTAAGAGCTTAGAGGAGTACCTTAAACAAGGCATTATGCCGAGAGGCTTACGCATTCAAATTTTTCCATCTTGGGAAGTAGAAGAGTCTTTCAGAAAAACATGGGAACAGGGTCTTACACAGTGCTCAATCATCTTAATTCAAATGCTACTCACACATGACCGTAATCTATTGAGTCAAATCAAAGACAAAATACAGAAAACAGAAGCACAATTGTCACAATTTAACTCTCAAAGTCAGGTCATACCATTTCAAAACAAGCTTAGAGAAACTTTGGAGAAATATGAAAAGGAAATAAAAGAGGGAAAAAGAAACAAATTCAATAGAGATAGGGAAGACTATTTAACCAAAAAAGAATACAAATGGATACATAAAGGCAACAGACGAGGGACACGCAAATTTGCTCCATACAAACAAAATTTCATTAAACATACCACGGCAGAGGGACCATCAGAATCAGCATCAAGCGATTTTTTATCCACGGATGCCAGCGATGTGGATACAGGCCCAGACAGAATAAACACACGCAAAAGAGGTCCCAAACACAGAGATGCATCACCAGGACAAAAATCAAGAAAGAGACACTACCGACGTTAGATAGACAGGTAAGCATGATGAGTAATGATCAAAAACTTCAAATTGTCAACCTATCTTCACATATCCTAACGGAAGCAGAAACCAGTGTATTACGAAAAGGCTTGACATTTTCTCCCATGCAGAAATTGGATAAATTCATATTTATCAAAGACCTGTATTTATTCTGCCGCCAACTAACCTTCAAAATCCTACACCGACAGCCATCTCTTTTGGACAACTTGGACGAAACAGAACGACAGGTCTTCATGGATCTAATGGATTTACTGGAAGAAAATGAAGGAACACAATCGATACGAGGTAACATATTCCCTAGTCGTCTGCCTTCTCAATCTACTCCATCTTTAACTATTTGTCCTGCAATAAACATATTTTTCCAAACAGTGTTACGAGATATACAAAAACTAAATCCCAATGCAATACAAGGCAATAATATTTCCAAGGAGGAACAAAGAGCTATCGTCTCACTGGGAAAGAATGATAAATTCATAATTAGGGAATCAGACAAAGGAGGTAATATAGTACTATGGGCAGTGGAAGACTACATCACAGAAGCAAATAAACAACTCAATAATCAACTCTTCTATTCCAGATTACCAGCAGACCCCACAGATGTGTTCAAACGCAAATTGGACCGCCTGATTTCGGAGGCACTGTCACAGAACATCATAACCAAAAGAGAAGCAACCTATCTAACAGTACAAACTCCAATTATTCCAACTTTTTATTTGGTCCCCAAAGTGCACAAATCGCTACAACAACCACCAGGTAGACCAATAGTGGAGGGCATAGGGGGGCTCTGTGAAAGAGCATGCACTTATCTGGATTTCTTCCTACAGCCTCAAGTACTTAAATTGGACTCTTACATCAGAGACTCTATGCACCTCATAGAACAACTACAAAATGTGGAAATTGATGGAGAAACGCTTATTGTAACAATGGATGTAGAGTCGCTATATACGAATATAGCACACAACCTGGGACTACAAGCGGTTACATACTTTCTACAAAACCAAACGACCATGGAAAGTAAGCATGTCTCCTTTATTCTTGAACTACTGTTTTTTGTATTGAACCACAACTATTTTGTCTTTAACAAAAATTTCTATAGACAGGTGTCGGGGACGGCGATGGGCGCGCGGTGTGCCCCCTCCTACGCAAACCTATTTTTGGGTTGGTGGGAGGGGACACACGTGCGCCCATTGACGGCCTTCCAGACTAGAGTCAAAAAATGGTTCAGATTCATTGACGACATTGTATTCCTATGGCAGGGATCCAGAGAAGACTGCATGACCTTCATAGAAGAGTTGAATTCAAATAACGAGTACCCGAGCATTTTAGTGCTCGCTCATCTCTAGTAAAGACACAAAAAAGTGGCAGGGTGTGCTCCAAAGGAGGAATTCTGTAGGACACCATTTATTATTGTGAAACATGCTCAGAAAACTGTATGAAAGATTGATTCCAAATTTATCACACATCCCTGGATTTTTAGATTACCCTGATGTACTCTCCTCAGCTTATACATCATGCCGCGTGCTGCACCTTCCCTTATTAACCCTGTCATATGCCCCTCCTGTAGATTATTGCCCCATATAGGGTATCTCCATACCCAGAAGAACATGCATCATGATATTTGGGGTGTTTGTCTCCAGTGGCAGGAGCTAGGCACAAAATGACATAATGGACATGTTTTACTATGCACTATCCATTATGCATTTTATTTGGGCTCCACCTGTGGGGTTAAAATGCTATCTATTCCCCTGGTTTAATTCATGGAGGGGTGTAGTTTCCAAAATAGGGTCAGATTACATTTGTCACTTCAATGGAAATGCCATTTTTACCCTGCGCCATTCACAATGTATTACATTTGAGACAGCCTTTTAGGGGTTACATTGCTCATACAACCCTAGATACATTCTTTGAGAGTTCCCTTCTTGGAGGTTCATATCCTGCAGTTTATTGCCTACGGGGGATAACCGAGATAACCCGTAGAATACTTTTTGATGTTTTTTTTTTTCACCAGTGGCATAAGTTGGGCAAAATACATTTGTCACCGCAATGGTGTAAAGGGGCTCCTGTAATTTTATCAATTATTATGCCGTACAACGGTTAATATCACTAACCTTCCTCGTTGTGCTGGTTATAATGTTCTATACCTTCTGTTTCTAGTCTCTGGGTTGTACACTATAATTTACCACACTCAGGGTTAATACAAAAAATATTTATTAACACACTAAAAGTATACAATGTTAAAACACAGTACCCACAGAATCCACCCCACAACAATGCATGCAAACACATCCACACACATATAATAATCCTTAGACCTAACTATCCCTATCCCTATTATTACAGAAAATAGAGGGGAACAGGGAGATTCACAGGAGAACTGAGATAGGTTAACCCCTCAAGGACGCAGCCATTTTGTAGCTTAAGGCTCAGCCCCATTTTTTGGATTCTGACATGCCTCACTTTTTATGGTTATAACTTTTGAACACTGTTACTTATCAAAGTGATTCTGAGAATGTTTTTTCCCCACATGTTGTACTTCATTTTAGTAGTAAATTTAGACTGATAAGTTTTGCATTTATTTAAAAAAAAAAAAAGAAAAAATGATGATTTTTTTGAAAAATTTGCCATTTTCGAAATTCGAAATCATTGCGTTTTCAGGCAGATAGATTTACCACCTAAATAACTTGCTGAATAACATTTCCCATATGTCTACTTTACATTTTCATAATTTTGAAATGTCTGGATAATTTATTTTGATGTCATGTGGCTTACAAATCGAATAACGATTTTCTGGATTTTCAGAATTGACTATTTTGGGGATAAATACAGTTTTGAATGAAATTTACATATTTAGCATCAAACCCCCCCTATATAATCAACCCATTTTCAAATCTGCACCACTCAAGCTATCAGAAACAGCTTTTAGGAAGATTGTTAACGCTTTGAGATCTTCATAGTAAATGAATCAAAATGGAGGTGAAATTTAAAATGGTCAAATTGTGCTGGTTATACGTTTGTTTAGCCCTAAAATTTACACATTTCCGAAAGATAAATAGAGAAAACCCACCATACAATTTATTCTACAATTTCTCCAGAGTGCAGAGACTTCCAACATGTGCTCGTTTCTTGTTTTATGGGTGCACAGCGAGGCGCAGAAGGGAAGAAGCACCCTGCAGCTGCCAGGATTTTGGTTTCCTCATTGGCCCCTTTTGTAGGCTGCAAAATTTTAGCTTTTGCGTTATTGGGGCCATGAGACAGTACTTTTTGTGTGAGGAGATGCTTTTTCCAGTGTTACCATTTTGGGGTTGGTATCCCCTATTGTTGAAAATTTAGGAACTTTTTTTTGAGGTTAGTAGTAGAAAAGCATCAATTCTGTACTGGATTTTTAACTTTTTTTTTTTTTGGTGTTCACCGTATAGACTAATAAAAATGTTATCTTTATTTTACAGGTTGATACGATTACGGGGATACCAGACATGAATATTTTTTCTTACATTTTACTAAATTTGTCAAATAAAACCCTAATGTGTCTTCCAAGTGGCATAACATTGTTACTTTTTTGGCTACGGAGCTGATTGATGGCTTGTTTTTTGCGGGCCATGTGGTAAAATGAATAGGTAAAAATTATAATTTTTGGAGGGTTTACAACAGTTTATTTTAAAGGCGGTTATCGTGTGGGTTCAATAATTATTTACTGTTATTCTACGGGTTGTTACAGACGTTATGATACTATAAAATGTGGGGTTTGTGTTATGATTTGGACTTTTTTGGGTTGTATGTCTCTTTATATGTTATGAGGCTTTTGGGCTTTTTTATTGATTTCTTTCTTCTTTTTTTTTATCGGATCACTTTTTTTTTTTTTACTTGTTTCACCATGGGACATGAACAAGCAATCATGCTTGTTCATGATAAAACTCTGCAATACAGACTCATAGACGCCATCTTACCAGCAGTTCTTACAGGCAACA
Organism: Engystomops pustulosus; assembly: GCA_019512145.1. NCBI lineage: Eukaryota > Metazoa > Chordata > Amphibia > Anura > Leptodactylidae > Engystomops > Engystomops pustulosus. The sequence goes on from CM033650.1 coordinate 37,662,470, forward strand.
CTCGGGTCCAGATCGGACCCCAGTGATGCCACAGCAATGATCGGTGCCCCTGAAAATGGCTCGCGCGGGGGGGGGGGGCATCGTGGGGAAAAGACCCCACAAAACCAAGTTAAATTGGTTTAAATATTTAACCCCTTCCCGCCGCGGCCCTTTTTCAATTTTGCGTTTTCATTTTTCACTCCCCACATTCAAAAATCTGTAACTTTTTTATTTTTCCATGTACAGAGCTGTATGATGGCTTATTTTCTGCGTAACAAATTACACTTCAAAATGGTGGTATTTAATATTTCATGCCGTGTACCGGGAAAAAAATTCCAAATGCAGTGAAATTGGTAAAAAAAATGCATGTGTGCCGTATTCTTGTGGGCTTGGATTTTACGGATTTCCCTGTGCACCCCAAATGACATGTCTACTTTATTCTTTGGGTCGGTACGATTACGGGGATACCAAATTTGTATAGGTTTTATAATGTTTTCATACATTTAAAAAAATTAAAACCTCCTGTACAAAATTTTTTGGGGGGATTTTGCCATCTTCTGGGGCTAATAACTTTTTCATACTTTGGCGTATGGAGCTGTGGGTGGTTTTGTTTTTTGCGGATTTTGATGACGTTTACAATGTTATCATTTTTAGGACTGTACGACCTTTTAATCACTTTTTATAGAATTTAAAACATTTTTTTTAAATGGCAAAAAAGTGCCATTTTTGACTTTGGGCACGATTTTCCGTTATGGGGTTAAACGCAGTGAAAAACCGTTATCATATTTTGATAGATCGGGCATTTTCGGACGCGGCAATACCTAATGTGTTTATGATTTTTACTGTTTATTTATATTTATATCAATTCTAGGGAAAGGGGGGTGATTTGAATTTTTAGTTTTTTTTATTATAAATTTTTTATTTTAACTTTTTTTACATTTTTATTTTTACTATTTTTCAGACTCCCTAGGGTACTTTAACCCTAGGGTGTCTGTAAAATCCTATCAAATACTGCCATACTACTATACTGACAGTACATGGTAATGAATGGGTTAACCTGAAGTAGCTTCGGGTCTTCCTGATACCCGAAGCTACCATGGCGACGGATGGCCGCTCCCCGATGACGTCACAGGGAGCGACGATCCACGGAAAGATGGCGTCTTTTTGATGCCGCCGGCACCTTTGCCGGTGGCGATCAGCGGTAAAACACCCGCGATCGGTGCCGGCACCGATCGCGGGTGTTACCGGTAAGCCTTTGCTGCAATATGCAGCAAAGACTTACCGGCTATGGAGAGGGCTCGGCCCGCGAGCCCTCTCCATGTACCGGGACCCGTCATGTGACGTACTATTACGTCACATGTCGGTAAGGGGTTAACGGGTTAAACACTCACGATCGGAGCCCACTCCAACCGCGGATGTTACACTCGGCTCAGATCTTGAGCTGAACTGGCATTGGCTCTGCGTCCGATATAACGGACTCTGAGTGCAAAGTCACCGCGCTCAGCGTCCGATATATCGGACGCAGAGCAACAAGGGGTTAAAAGAGGAATAGATGAACAGGGATTAACAGGGAGATTAGCAGGAGAACAGAGATAGGTGAACATGGGAAAAGGGAGGTTAACAGGAGAAGAGAGGCACATAGATAGATAGGTTAGCAGGAGAATAGGGGCACAGAGAGATGGGAAGGGATAAAGGTATTCAGCCAACTCTGGGAAGGTGGTATGGTGTCTTCTGTGTAGTGATCCTCCTAGCTGGTATAATGGAGAGATTCCTTCTCTCTAGCTGGTATAGAGGGGAGATTCCTTCTCTCCCTATCCTTAACTCCCATCCCCCTATAAGTCTCTCCTTTGTATCTCCCCCCAAGATGGTGGACAACAGATGTTTAACCCTTCCTATCCTGTATACCCAATACAGGATGTGTATTTAGTCACCCATTCAGCCCCCCTCAGGTGGGAATAACAAAAGAAACTGGATACCAATCCTGGCATAGAGTTGTGAAGTGCCTCTAAATAACTGGCACTGGGGAGTTTGAATGACTTTCCCATCATTAAAAGGGGTTGACATTCTGTTGCCCAAAGATACACATTTATGAGATTGCCCTTGGCACATCCTGAGTAGAGAGCAAGTGGGCTCTTTCCCAGTGGAAAGGAATATGACAGAGGGACATATATATACACACACACATACATACACATATACATACAAATAACTATGTACATGAACATGGCATATTTCATGAATTGCAATGCAATATTTGTTCTGTACCATTCACTTTGTATTTCAGTTTGACCAGCATGTTGGGGGTTACAATGCTCACCACAAATTTTTTGAGTGGTGTAGTTTCAAAAATAGTGTCACTTCTCGGGGGTTTCTATTGTACTGATTTAAATAGTTTGAGATGTTAGGTTCATAAAATGTTACTTGTGCGGGTATATAGTACATAAGCCTTTATAGGGCTCTTCCAAACTAAATTGGTCACCCAAAATCTACCTTTTAGTCAAATCTCTTGAAAATTTAAGAACTTGCTGCTAAAACTATAAACCTTCTAACAACCGTTAAAAAAAGAAACGTAAAACAAATTATGGAAACATAAAGAAGACAAATGGCAAAAGGGTTCTACAAAAAAAGTTAATACCACAGGAAGAGACACAATGGTCAAATAAAAAAAAAAACAGGCTACGTCCTGTAGGGATTACAATGAATACAGAAGGGCTTTTTGGGGGAATCTGCTTTTCCTCCCTTAACAGAATTGAGTGGCCTACAAGACTGTCACAGAACACGAGGGAGCAGCTCAAACTTCATGTTTTATGTAAATGAACAGCTTAAATGAATAAATAAAGTTGTGGAAACAATAAAAAGAAGCTTCCATATCCGTCAGAGAGCGTACGTTCATTATAAGCAAGTTGCCTGTGATGAAAGGCTACCATTAAATTTACAAGGAATAGAGCTAAGGTTTTTTTTCTATTGCCATCCGCTGTCAGGAAATGTTATTTATCTGTAACGGGGGAAAGGAACAACCTATAAGTGAAGATTTATGTGTCCCATTATCATGCCAAATAAATGACAATGCTATAAGTCTTAAAAATCTGCTTTCATAGACTCTGTTTTTATTTTCCAGGTTTTATTGCACAATATTCTCTCTTTGTTCCCTGGAAGGATCAGGATTGCGGCAGAGTATTGTTCTTCAGGAGAAACGTATATCTAGGCTAGAATAGCAACCGACCATATCTAAAGCAGTAAATGGCACTGTCCTATTCAAGCCTTTTTGAGCAAACCTGACTCTTAGGAGTTCTAATTCAAATAAGAGAAGGTCTGTGTTTAGTAAAAAAAAAAAAAGAAAAATCTATAGAAATTGATTCTGTGCAAACGTGATGGATTTCTCTCTGCAGAAGACATAATAGAGCTGTCTGTGCTAAAATGTAACTCCAGCAAATCTGGTGTCATTGTGAAGTAGATCCCTTGGGCCCTCTAAGTGATCAGGACAGTCGCTGTCAGGTGAGTTTAACCAGTTGGGGATCCAGATCTGCGCATGCATCCTCATACTGATTCATTTCCCAGGCGTGCAGGAGTACATTTGTCATTTAACATTTTGACACAGAACATCGCAGGCTTTTATGTTGCAAGTGACATTTGAAAGGAAATCTATGAGATAATGGTTTGTAAAATGTATTCCAAATATACAAGCCCATTGATATATATAGAAATAAATCCCTCATTGTTACATATTCTTAAATCAGGCAGCTTTTGGCTGCTGGAGTTTAGAGACAAATTCTAAAGATCTAATCCTTAATTGTTATATGGGAAAGTACTATAAAATGAAAGATTCTAAAAGTATAAGATGTAATTTATAACCAGAAGTTCATAGAGTGACTACAGCTCGATCGTCTCTAAAGAGAGATACAAGGAAGTTAGCACTTATCCAATTAACTGCTAGATCAGTGGAAGTGCTACTGCTGGAACTTTACAGAAGGGGGGGGGGGTTGCATGTTTACCTCCACCTCAGGTTTTTTTTTAGTGGGTTGTACAACTGAAAACAAAAGAATACAAAACATCTGCCAACTACAGTATTCATTTCAACGAGTGGCAGACTGACACTTTTTGGGGGATCATTGTTTATAATGATAAGTTTAAGCTAATAGACTTAAATTTGACTTTCAAATACTTTAGTAGAGGAGTTTATGATCAATGATTCAATTATTTAATGGTGCTTTCAGGCCTGTGTCCCTAGGGCATTGGTTAAAGTTACTTCGGTCTGTGTAAAACTAGTCCAAATCATCACCCCTTCTACTACTTTGATAAACAGCTGGTATGAGGTATGTCTGGTGATTTGCCAACTACTGCTTTTACCAACTACAGGACTGTGCATCATGCCCAAACTTCTGCTCTGTGGTCTCAAGAATTCTTGTGGTTTGTTAAAAAAAACCTACCATGTGGAATCTACTATCTAGATAACCTCTACCCTAATCTGTAATTGGTAATCTTAATAATCCTGGAACCTAACCTAACATGTTCAAAACTTTATTTTAGTAATATGTAAATTAAGTGCAGAGGCTACTCTGGCATTTACTAGCCTGGCCGGGCTCTTGGAACTATGGCTACTTCACACCCCAGTAGCCTCTGCAGTTAATTCACATATTACTAAAATAAACTTTTTTAACAATTTAGGTTCCAGGATTATTAAATGACAGATTATGGCAGAGGCAGGCAGGAGGAATTTACCATGACATCTACTTCTGATAGGAGATTCCTCATGGTAGGATTCCTTTAAGATCTTCTTGAACTTTAGTTCTGCTACCATATTTTAGAAGAAAAGGGAATTTTCCTGGCAATCCTTCCAAAACAACCCTTTTGGACAAGCCATACCTAATTGCTTTTCTAATTGTAGTAACCTGAACTTAAAAATGTAACATGCTACTGAGGCTTGTAGGGTCTGAGATAATCTTACATTGCTGTTTGACTTTGGTTTGAATTTAGAGTGCCATCCAGTTCTGGAAAGATTGTTAACTGTTTTGAGTGTTTTGCATCTGCAAATTATTTATTTTGTTGTAGAATGATGGACTTCAAAAAGTACAAGAATTGCTTTACTCCCTCTGCCCACAAACCACAGTTCTCTTGTCAGTGTGGTCAGTGTTTCATTAGTGGAAGGAAGGCAGATGATGTGAGTAGCTTGTCACAATCACTGGAGGGTATATGCATAGCAATGTATCCGCAAATACAAATGGTGCATAGTTGACTCCAGTTTTGATCAGTAGTTTCCATATAGACCTCTACCGGAGGACAAAGCCACACACACAACAAAGTATAGGACCTGCTCTGAGTTTTTTTTTTAAGGGGCACTTGGCTTTTTTAAGGGGCACTTATTGTTATATTCTGATATGTAAAGTCATAAAGGGTATATTTTTTCTCAGACTGGTTATGCAAATTGACTAAATTTTAATTGAAGCCCCCAGGAAGTTTACATACAAAATGTATCATGGCACTCAAGGTCTATATTTAAATTATTAATAATATAATCATAAAATTAGTAAATATAATAATGAAAAAGTATCTTCAAATGAAATTAAAATTTAGCTTTACCATTGTTATTGGATATTTGCTAATTTCACATTATACAATTTTAAATCATCTTAAAAACCCATACAACTAAAACTACAGTACTGTCAGAAACTTTTCTGAATATCATTATTTTATTTTTCTACAATGGTAAAGCTGTGCATGCAAAATTTTATGCCAATGATATAGATTTAGGATCTATACTACAACCTCTCTTGGGGCTTATTCATCAACATTTCTTGGAAACTAAAAGTCATACAGGATAATGCAATGGATATTTTACTTGGAGCAAACAAGTTATGGTACAGGAATCACCTTAATCTTTTGTATTACTGCTGTCTGATCAAAGGTTGATAGTATCATCTAAGTGTCCTCTAAAGAAATCTGCACCATCGCTTTTATAATCCCCAAAATTTTGCACACCTGCTCCCTACGGCTCAGGGAATGTCATATACTAGGTTTTAAGCTGAACATTTTACCCCATGCTTTCCAAATTACACTTGTTTACTATTATATACAGGAACCATTGTCTGCTGGCAGTTAGCAACTAATCACAGCTCAGGTTCTATTTTGCCACAGGTCATTAATATGAGCTCTGAGGTTTGATTGGTTACTATAGGTAAAAAGTATAAGACAACTAGAGACATAGATATAGAGAAAAAAAGACAGAAAGAGACCTAGAAAGAGAGAGACAGAGAGAGAGACAGACATAAAGAACCAACAGAGCAAGACAGACAGAGACAGACAGCCAAGCCTCTCTTGAACATGTAAAAATAATTCTGCCATAACAGCCTCCTGTGGAAGAGAGTTCCATAGTCTCCCTGCTCTTACAGTAAGGAATCCATGTCTATGGTGATGGTAGAACTGAATCTCCTCTAAGTGTAGTGGATGCTCCCTTGTCCTGGTCACAGGCTAGGTATTAAAAAGTTCACTGGAGTGAACTTTGTACTGCCCATTCAGGTATTTGTACATTGTAATTAGATCTTTCTTTAGTTTTCTTTTTACTAAATTGAATAATCCAAAATTTTGTAATCTATCATTGTATTCTAAGCCCCCTTTGCCTAATAATGCACCAGTACAAATTCTACTAGGTCCTTTTTATACAATGGCGCCCAAAACTGTACACAATATTCCATGTGCGGTCTTACCAGTACTTCCTGTTAACGGTAAATTTTTGTTATATATTCTGCATTGAATTATTTTGGAGACCATTTTATTTTTATTGGAGCTTTGAAAGTCCTTCTAATAAAAGCTTAAATACGTCTTCCCATTTAATAAAATTTAGCCCTCAAACTATTCAAAACAGAATGTAGGAAGCTTTTTGACCTTTTACGTATGTTACAGACATGAAAACAATGTAGTACACATGTATTGCAGTGTATTTGTATTGTGAGCCAATGTACATGCATAGGCTGACATACAGACTGCTGGGTCCAATTAAATGTAAGATGTAGCAGTCATATGCAGAAGACACACATAGGGACCTTCACAATGCCCTGGAGGGTCCTGAAGAGGTAAGTAAGAGAATTACCTCTGTAGTGAAACCCTCTTAGATGCTGTGGTTGCTATGAACACAGCATATAAAGAGTCTGCCAGCCAACTCATACTTTTGTAAAAAAGAAGCCTAACACTAAATATATATTATGAACAACCGGTGGTTATCCATGGGACAGGCATTGTGGCAGTGAAGTCCTATAAGTACTTGGGTGTCCTCCTTAACAATAAGCTGGAGTGGGCAGAGAACATAAATGCACTTCACAGGAGGAGTCAGAGCAGGCTACACCTGCTGAGGAGGCTGAGGGCATTCAGAGTGCGGGGGGCTCTTCTTAAGACCTTTTTCAACTCTGTAGTGGCACCAGCCATGTTCTTTGGTGTAGTCTGTTGGGGAAGCAGCATCTCAGCTAGGGAGAGGAGCAAACTGGACAAACTGTTTAGGAAAGCCAGTTCTGTCCTGGGGGGTCCTCTTGATACAGTGCTGGTGGTAGCTGAGAGGAGGACACTGTGTAAGTTGAAGTCTATTCTGGAGAATAGCTCCCATCCCAGGCATGAGACTGTGGTGGCATTGGGGAGCACCTTTAGTGACCGACTGCTTCACCCCAAATGTGAAAGGGAGCGTTATCGTAAGTCATTCCTCCCCACTGCCATCAGGCTGTTCAACAAACAAGGCCCAAACAGAAGTAACCTGCGCCCCCCACCTAACCAGTCCCTGCAGGTCCCATCCACAGACTGAACATCAAACTGCCGATCATTGCTTGTCTCTTTTTTGTCTTTTTATCCCCCTTTTCTTTTTGTTCATTTATCCCTAATATTGTTGTTGTCATAGTTTGTACTTCACTCTCTGTACCCTCTCTGCTGCTGTAACGCTGTGAATATCCCCACTGTGGGACTAATAAAGGATTATCTTATCTTATTCTGCTTAACCTTTTGTATCATTGTAGATCTATAGTGTACTCTATGTGCTACTAACAGGTGCCCCAATGACAATGCATCCTTATAGGATTTCTATGTTACAATAGGTGGTACAAGAAGCACAGTTTGTTTTTTAAGAAATCAAATTTTCCCATATGACAACTGCATAATAAAGTTGACTCCGCCTGCTGTCATGGCATGGCACGGCATGACAAATAGTCCTCCTCAGGACTCTTCGCTAATCCATGCCATATTGCTATACTTTTGTTGAGACAGGTAGGGAAAATGAAGCTTGAAAACAAATTGTCAATAGCCTTTTACCTATGAGACAAGTGCACCGGACAACTTGCAATGTGCTACAGTGAATAAAATGATGACAACTTTATTCCCCAAGCTGGGCTGATTTGAAGCAATTCTCTAAAAGTAAGCAATAATTGGTTTAGCAAAGAACTGTTTTCACAGCTTCTGCAGTAAAAATAGTAAATCCCCAATAGATGCAAAGACTTTGTGTTGTGGGTTTCTCTTCCGTGTAAGATTTGAACAATGACGGATTACTCGGCCCTGACAGGTGTTAGGAAATCTTGGAGCAGAATGAACATTTCTATCGATTACCTGATACATGGGCAGAGTTTTTCCTGGCTGATTGTTTTCCACTAATCATTTTAGAGAGGACTGCAACATGCTCCAATATCAATTTCTTCTATTCATTTACCTACAGATCTTCTGTGTAATTTGACTATGAGCTTCTCAGTCCTAAATAACCAGCCTGTCACTGCTCGATTACTTATAGCACATGTCCTTTAAAGCAGTATTTTTAGTATTTTCAATGCATTAAGGTCCAAGGTTTTCCAACATTGTAAATATGTCTTCTACACACATCTATATCTTAAGATGTTTAGCTCCTAAACTTTTGTGGTATCAAAATAAAGAAGAGAATTTTATCCTTCAAACCTCATTAGATTTTACAGATCTACAGAACTGGAGATATAAGGAGGTAAAATAAAGCCGATTCTCTTTTAAGACAAAATAGACATACCTTCAAATCTTCTCACAGTGGAACAAGTTTGATATGTTTTAATACCTTTTGACATACCCTCTTACCTCACCCTTAACAATAGCCTCATTTAATGGCCACCAAACTGGAAAATGTCACCAATAATGGTGGTCAACTAATTAAACCCCCCACCCATTTTGCCTTCTTCCTATAGTTCTCCAACTAAAGTTAATTTTTACCTTACTTTTTGCAACCTCCCACCTCCATTGTACCAAATTTTATTCAACTGAATAGATCTTGTCGAGGTGTATGCAACGGTGGATCTTCATATAGGAACCTACATGAAGATCCGCCATCAGTATTCGTGCGGGCAGGAAGAGGACAAGACGGAGTCGGAGCTGTGCACAAGAAGCCGAAGGTAAGTATAGAGTTTTTATTTCAAGAGGGACCTGTTGTGGCCCTCACTGTATGGCCGTAGTGTTCCTCACTGTATGGCGGTAGTGTTCCTTGCTGTATGGGGGTAGTGTTCCTCAATGTATGGCGGTAGTATCCCTCGCTGTCTGGCGGTAGTGTTCCTCACTGTCTGGCGGTAGTGTTCTTTACTATATGGTGGTAGCGTTCCTCACTGTATGGCGGTAGTGTTCTTCACTGTATGGTTTTAGTGTTACTCACTGTATGGCAGTAGTGTTCCTCACTGTATAGTGGTACTGTTCCTCACTGTATGGTGGTAGTGTTCCTAACTGTATGACTGTATTCTTCACTGTATGGAGGTAGTGTTCCTAAACTGTGTGGCTGTATTCTTCACTGTATGGGTGTAGTGTCCCTCACTGCATGGGGGTACTGTTCCTCACTGTATGGGTGTAGTGTCCCTCACTGTATGGGTGTAGTGTCCCTCACTGTACTGAGATAGTGTTCATCACTGTGTGGCTGTATTCTTCACTGTATGGAGGTAGTGTTCCTCACTGTATGGAGGTAATATCCCTCACTCTATGGCAGTAAGGATAACAAATTTGCATAGGTTTAATAATGTTTTCATACATTTACAAAAATTAAATCCTCCTTTGCAAAACAAATAAAATAATTATTTTGCCATCTTCTGGCGCTAATAACTTTTTTATACGTTGGTGTACAGAGTTGTGGGTGGTGTCACTTTTTGCGACTTTTGAAGAAGTTTTCATTGCTATCATTTTAAATACTGTACAATCTTTTTGTTTTTTATTTTTTTCAAAATGACAAAAAAGTGCCATTTTCGACTTTGGGTGCTATTCTCCCTTACGGGGCTAAACACAGTGAAAAACTGTTATTATATTTTGATAGAACAGGCATTTTCAGATGAAGCAACAGAAGCAATAGCTAACTTGTTGATGATTTTTACTTTTATTTTTTTTTATCAGTTCTAGGGAAAGGGGGATAATTAGATTTTTTAAGTTTTTTTCATAATAATTTTTTATTATTTAACCCTAGGTTGTCTGATTGATCCTATCATATACTGCCATACTGATCGCACATTGTAATGAACGGGTTAAACCAAGGCAGCCCCGGGGGTGTGACGATCCTCGGCAAGATGGCGGCGCCCTTGCACCACCATCTTTTTGAAGCCGCCGGCAAAGCTAGCATCGACCACCGGTGTTACCGGTAAGCCTTTGCTGCAATATGCAAGAAAGACTTACCGGCTATGGAGAGGGCTCAGCCCATGAGCCCTCTCCATGCACCCACAACCGGCATGTGATTTACCGTTACGTCACATGCCATGATTCATTATGATTCAATTTAGTTTGAATCTAATTTTCTCTGAAGATTCGGCGAACCAGGTAGAATTGAATTTAGATACATTCGGCCATCTCTACTGTACAAAATATTCCATGCGTGGCCTGAACAGTGATTTTTATAAGGGCAAAACTATGTCCTTATCAATAGAATCCAGAGCATAGATCATTATCACAATGCTTGGCACAAACAAATATTCAGTTTTCTGATGCATCAATGTATGTAAATAGGTCATTAATACATGTAATGTTAATTCAGCACTCTGTGCTTTATAATATCCTTATTGCAGTTATTAAGGTTAAACTAGTTTGAAATTGATAGCTAGAACTTGCATATTTGCTAGAAATTAATGTTTCCACTGTACTTTTAGTGGGTCTTATTCTGCTGAAACAGTTAAGATAATTGCATAGTTCTTGAAACAAAGTACTTTAATATCAAATACAAAGTGACTTCAAATCATTTATAATTTGGTAATTTATTATTTATGTCAAGCAAAAACATAAAACTTAATTTGCATTACACTTTTCTCTAATGAGATTATTAAAAGCTGAGTAAAGTATTTTCCAGTTCACATCACCCCATTATCATTCCTGACTAATTGTGAGGGCCCATAGCTTTAGTATGAAGCCATGCTGAAATTACAAGTAGTCATTATATCCTAGGAGGTGATAAATGAACTGTTCAGGGGTCAAACTATTCTTGTTTCTAAAATACTCCCTTTGTATAGTGTGCAACACAAGGTGTAGTATCAGGGTTTAAGAGGCTGCTTTTGAAGGCAGTTATGGCACTTCCAAGTCTCTGCATAACTTAATCCTTTATTAACACTAATTGCAAAAATATGATAAAAAACACATAGCTCAGCATATGAGTATAAATCTAACTGATGCTCCACTTATGTTTTTAGCATAATTTACAATGCATCAGGCTATAATCTGTATCATTTTTAGGACAATTCCTCTTACACTAACAACAATTACAGTCAAATGTCAAGTTATGACAATAATAATACCTACTGTGACTTACAACGGCACCCAAGATGCGTCTAATGTCCTCACTTTTTATCATGTGTCGGTAAAAGCACCGTTGTAAGCTTTTCACGTTGGTACATGATTTGCTCAAGCTCTTTTGATTGGTACCGTGTAGTTGTGAAACTAAAATTTGCAAAAAAAACTGTGCTGTCATGGGAATAAGGATTATCATTAAAACTTCATAACAGACACCTTACAGCTATTCATTGCTATTCATTGCAGTAAAGTAAATCATCTAGAGAGCTTCACCAGATGTTGTAGTGGGCAAAGAGGCCCTTCTGTAAATAAGGGTGTCCTTAAAGAACATCTGTTAGGCTAATTTGGGACCCTAAACCCTACAGCCGGGATGTAATACACTGGTTTCACTTGCAGGCAGGAACGTGCAGGCATGAAGGGAACAATGAGACCAGGTGAGTCTAAATTTTATTTGATTTTTTTTTTTGTTATTGCTTAAACATTGAAAAGGTGATTTGGGACACAAATGCACTGGTCCATAAGGACATGTGGGTGGTTTAGTGTACCAAATGACCCTGACAGGTATTCAACATACAGAGTAGAAGGGTAGTTTTAAATGCCATAAAATAGATGTTGGTGCTGAGATTCAATTAAACATATAACAATGTCTGTTTTCTCAAATTACAGTGGAAAGGAATTTTCAATTAAAACTATGTTTAACTGTCAGTCGGAATACGTAATTTGTGTGATTGAATGTGTATGATTAAAATGTAAACTGCAGTCTGCTGGTAGAAATACCCAGCTATTACCGATACACTGCAGACTCAATCAACATAGCTACAATATTAATCAAGGCAATATGATACATGGTCTTTCAAAACATTATTAAAAGTATCACAAAAGTCATTATACTATGAGCATTATCCCCATTGATATCATTCCCAAATCCAAAACCAATAGATTAGTAAAAGAGGCAAAATCTGTACAGTAACTGTCACCTTAAACAACCTTATAGGCATGTTATACCAAGGATAATTTAATTGTATTATGAATACTGCTGTCCAAAAAAGCTTTTAATACAAATATATACACTCACCGGCCACTTTATTAGGTACACCATGCTAGTAACGGGTTGGACCCCCTTTTGCCTTCAGAACTGCCTCAATTCTTCCTGGCATAGATTAAACAAGGTGCTGGAAGCATTCCTCAGAGATTTTGGTCCATATTGACATGATGGCATCACACAGATGCCGCAGATTTGTCGGCTGCTCATCCATGATGCGAATCTCCCGTTCCACCACATCCCAAAGATGCTCTATTGGATTGAGATCTGTTGACCGTGGAGGCCATTTGAGTACAGTGAACTCATTGTCATGTTCAAGAAACCAGTCTGAGATGATTCCAGGTTTATGACATGGCGCATTATCCTGCTGAAAGTATCCGTCAGATGTTGGGTACATTGTGGTCATAAAGGGATGGACATGGTCAGCAACAATACTCTGGTAGGCTGTGGCGTTGCAACGATGCTCAATTGGTACCAAGGGGCCCAAAGAGTGCCAAGAAAATATTCCCCACACCATGACAGCACCACCACCAGCCTGAACCATTGATACAAGGCAGGATGGATCCATGCTTTCATGTTGTTGACGCCAAATTCCGACCCTACCATCCGAATGTCACAGTAGAAATCGAGACTCATCAGACCAGGCAACGTTTTTCCAATCTTCTACTGTCCAATTTCGATGAGCTTGTGCAAATTGTAGCCTCAGTTTCCTGTTCTTAGCTGAAAGGAGTGGCACCTGGTGTGGTCTTCTGCTGCTGTAGCCCATCTGCCTCAAAGTTCGACGTACTGTGCATTCAGAGATGCTCTTCTGCCTACCTTGGTTGTAATGGGTGGCGATTTGAGTCACTGTTGCCTTTCTATCAGCTCGAACCAGTCTGCCCATTCTCCTCTGACCTCTGGCATCAACAAGGCATTTCCGCCCACAGAACTACCGCTCACTGGATGTTTTTTCTTTTTCGGACCATTCTCTGTAAACCCTAGAGATGGTTGTGCGTGAAAATCCCAGTAGATCAGCAGTTTCTGAAATACTCAGACCAGCCCTTCTGGCACCAACAACCATGCCACTTTCAAAGGTACTCAAATCACCTTTCTTCCCCATACTGATGCTCGGTTTGAACTGCAGGAGATTGTCTTGACCATGTCTACATGCCTAAATGCACTGAGTTGCCGCCATGTGATTGGCTGATTATAAATTAAGTGTTAACGAGCAGTTGGACAGGTGTACCTAGCAGCCAACATGGCCAGACGTGTCTAAGAGCGCTCCGTTCAGACCCCAAAAGATCCTGTAGTTATACTGACCATCGGTGGATTCCTTCAGGGTACCCGTCACACCCCACAACACTCACCGGAGCCATAGCAGAGGAAACGGGGCAGCTGGACGAGAGAACCTGACGGCGCGGCCTACAAGCTCGGTAGGGGTGATAGCCTGACCGGAAGCTGACTCCTGTCCCTATCTCCCGGCGCCTGCACCCGCCGAAAGGGGGAGCGGAGGTGAGAAACGACCCACTAGCAGCGCAGAAGGAGGCCGGGAGGCCGGGATGTGCCAGTATATCGCGGTCTCCAAGCGAAGCTAACGACTGGCTGGAACAGCGAAGAAGATCTCCTAACCGCTGAGATGGCTTGAGTTATATGATGAGACTCATAATATCCTTTTCCTTGCAGTCTTTATTAAGTTTTAACAAAAGTTTCACTGGGGACTTGATCGCTTATGATTATAATAGTAAGGTTTAATGTAAATTGCGTATGAATCTTAGAGAGGACCTAAGAGGGCAGCTACTTAGCTGTACACACATGAAGCTTGGGCCTCTCTGGGAGTCTGCCAATAATTTAAGGGTCTTCAAGAAGGAGTGTATACTACATGCCTTTAATACAATCTATGAGGCATGAGTATCCCATAACGCTAGCCGATGAGGCTATGAACCCCTACACCCTGGAAGAGCGGCGACTTAGCTGCAGCCAGTGTGGAGGAGGATCTGCAGTGTTTATTTTACACAGTTGTAGTTACTGTAGTTTTAACGTTTTGTTTATAGGATGTTATGTCAGCAACATATCTTATATGAGTATGACAAAAATAGGTGCGGACCCTCAACCTCTCCCGATAAGACTATCCTACACATATATAATGGCGACCTCGCATGTCTGAGATCAAATTTCTTACATGGAACGTTCGTGGCCTAGGCACCCCTAACAAACGCCTAATGGTAGCTACACACATAAAGCAATTGAACCCTCACATTATATGTCTGCAGGAAACTCACCTCACCTCTTCCAAAGTACAGACACTACAAAAACCCTGGATCCAATGGGGCGCACACTCCTGCTACAATACGGCATCGAGAGGAGTCTCGTTATTAGTTCATAAAACAGTGAGATGGGAGGTGAAGGCGCAGGTAATCGACCCAGAGGGTAGATATGTGTTTGTACATGCACATATTGACAGCGTCCCCTACAATGTGATGGTGATAAACATCCCACCCCCTGCATCCATGCATGTATTACGCCAAGCGGCACTGTTTGCAACCTCCCACCCACAAGCGAGGAACATATGCATGGGAGACCTCAACATGCTATTAGATCAGGATTTAGACCGCTTCCACAGAGTGCAGACCCTTCTGACAGGACCACAGCGCAGCAGTTTGTCTCGGTTCTTGACAGAAATGGGCTGGGCGGATCTCTGGAGTCAAAGACACCACATTGCTAAGATATATTCCTGTTATAGTGCTTCGCACAGGTCCCTGTCTCGCATAGATTACATTATAGGATCCACAAATATAATTCCACACCTGCAAGAAATACAATACCTACCCAGAGGAATTTCAGACCACTCTCCAGTGACCTGTGTGATAGGACAACGCTCTACTTCTATAATGCACAAGATTATGATACACCCCTTTTGGCTAGAACTGATAGGAGCATCAGACAGACTGCCTGAACAGTTACAGACATTTTTCCAAGCTCACAGTTCAAACACCAACCATAAATCTATGTGGGAAGCAACTAAGGCCTACATGCGTACATGCCTGCAATCCTCTATCTCTTACATCAGGAGGGAGTCAGTAAGAAAGGAGACAGATTTAGCATCACAGTGCCAATCCCTTGAACAGCAATATATATCAGACCCATCAGAGACAAACAGAGCCAAATGGCTACACATAGGCCGCTTATACCTACATGCTCTAAAAGAAAAAGCTGACAACAAGTTATTCTTTTACAAGCAAACAGCTTTTGAATTAGGCAATCAGTCAGCAAAACTACTAGCGCACTTGACACATCAACATACAATGTCCCCACCTATCCTAGCTATTAACGATGAACATGGCACAAGTTTAAAAACCCACTCTGAAATATTGGCCAGATCCACTGAATTCTATACAGACCTTTATAGAACTAAACTAGAAGAAGAAGAATGAAGACGACATTTCTCTATTTATCTAGAAGACTTACAATTTCCTTCACTGACCCCAGAACAGAGGTCCCAATTAGAAAGCCCTATAACTCTAGATGAAATAGAAGAGGCAACAGACTGTCTGAACAATAACAAGGCATCAGGTCCAGATGGACTTCCTAAGGAAGTCTACGCTAAGTACAAAGACCTACTGATGCCACGTCTACTAGAGATGTACTCCGCTTCTTTTGAGGCTAGAACCTTGCCCCCCTCCCTATATGAGGCCACGATAGTATTAATTCTTAAACCAGGGAAAGACCCCATAGACTGCGGTTCCTACCGCCCTATAGTATTGCTCAACATAGACTATAAAATACTTACCAGGATTCTAGCGACTAGACTAAACACGGTAATCCTATCCCTGATCCACTCAGACCAGTGTGGATTTATGCCTGGCAAATCCACATAGGACAATATAAGAAGGGTACAGGTAGTGGTGCAGATAGGGAAAGTGACAGGAAACGATTGGGCCTTAGCCTCTCTATATACGGCCAAAGCGTTTGACTCCATTGAATGGGCCTTCCTTAAACAATGTCTACGGAAATTTGGTTTTGGACCAAGGTTCTCAGCGTGGATGGACATTCTGTATACCTCTCCAGTTAGCAAACTACTGGTTAATGGAGAATTATCTCCCCAATTTGCCATACATAGAGGGACCTGACAAGGGTGCCCCCTCTCCCCACTCCTTTTTGCCTTGGCAATTGAGGCATTGGCATTGAGACTCAGGCAGGACATAGTCTATCAAGGCATAAGCATAGGAGAAAGAGAGGACCGGGTTGGCTTATACGTTGACGACATGGTGTTATTCATGTCCGACGCCACAACTACATTACCGCATGCTATATCTATTATAAACTAATTTGGGAAGTATTCTGGGCTACTAGTGAACTGGACCAAATCGGTCCTTATGCCGTTGGGCTCCTCTCCCTGGACAGGGCCGGAAGTAGTATAAAGATTAAAAGTGGTCACAGATTTCATTTACTTAGGCGTCACTATACACAAGACATATCAAAACACGAGTAAACGAGTGATGGACCCACTACTGGCGTTCGCCAAAAACAAATACAAAGCATGGAAAACCCTTCCCCTCTCAACCGTTGGTAGAATTAATCTAGTGAAACTTATCATTCTTCCTAAATGCCTATACGTACTGCAGCATGCTGAAGTCCTGATTCCAAAAAGATTCTTCAAGACACTACATTCTCTCACAGGCACTTTCATATGGGGCACTTCTAGAGCTAAGCTCAGCCTCTCTACGCTGCAACGCCCTAAGGACGAAGCCGGAATGGTGTTACCAGATTTCTACCATTATTATATAGCAGGACAACTCAAATATGTGAGACAGTGGGTAGCAGGACAAACCTTACCAAATGCGGAACACCACCTGCAGCACCATTTAGGCTTTTCCAGCTTATGGCCAGTACTGGTACCCAATCCTGCCCTTGACCTTCCATTTCTCCCCCTACACAGACTAGCCAGACAGGTATGGCAGGCGGCGGCTAAGGTATCAAGATACACAGATATTATAGCAGACATGCCACTATGGAACAACCCATCTCTACCAGAGTTACAGAAGCTAGAGGGGGAACACCTCTGGAAGGCCAAAGGGGTTTACACGCTTGCAGATATATTTGAGACGAACGTTCTACATTCCTTTCAGGAACTACAACAGAAATTCGAGAAACATCTCCTAGGACACCTATCTCCTCATATCCGCTAATAGGGATCTGTAAAACACAGGGTTCTAGAGGCATTATATCCGCCTTATATACCCACCTCAACCAGGAGAAAGTGATAAGTAATAGTCTGCCGGTGTTAGACAGATGGAAGGCGCACATCCCATCCTTAGAGGAGGAATGTATCAATGACTTACTAGCTGCACACACCAAAGTATCCCCCTCTGTAAATCACAGAATGATTCAGCTATATTTTACTCACCAGGTGTACCTAACACCAGTGCGTATGGCAAGGATGGGCCGTGTGCCCACGACCGCCTGCCCCCGGTGTGGCGAGCTAGGGGCGGATTTCTGGCACATGAGCTGGACTTGCCCGCCTATACAAGAGTTCTGGAATAACATTACTAATTTCCTATCCACACTAATACACGTCCCGGTCCCTAAGTCACCTGAGGGATGCCTTCTAGGCCTACTTTCTGAAGAAGATTGGGAAGCTCTATTTATGGCCAGAAAATGCATTGCTTTAAGGTGGTACGATCCTAATACCCCAAGCTTGAACACGTGGAAGTCACAAATTAATCAGATTTTACCCTATGAAAAACTGGTGTACAAGCACCGTAAATGTCCTGATAAGTTTGAGCAGGTATGGGGACTTTGGTGCAACTCAAGAGATACTAACTACTTGGCACGCAGACTTAGACAAGAACTAAGAGATAGTACCTCCACTGGGTGAGATTAAATTGCAAAGCCGATAAGGTGACGTGTCCTTACAAGGTGGAAGTTGACCCTGGCTAGACTAGCGAACTAACACTAAGGGGATTGGGAGGAGAAGATGTGGCAACTTGGGTGTAGAGGAGAACCGGCCTATAATAGAATGCTGACAAATTTTTATCATGTTCCCTTTTAACAATAGTTAATACGCAGCCGAGACCGGAAAGGTTGAGTTATAGCTCTGGTCATAGCTGCGGGTCTTTACTCACTTAATACATGTTATAGCAAGATCTTTAAGGAAGACAAGAATGAGACGAGACTTGTAATAAACTAAAGGCAATAACTTTATTCAGAGTGATACAGCTGCACATGTTGAAATGAAAACTCTGTACCTACCTGCTTGTATAATGCTGTATGACATGCTCAATGTACATTACATGTATGATATAAATATGTTTCATAATAAAACCAGTTTAAAAAAAAAAAAGCAGTGTAAAACTTAAATTGCCATGGTGGCATCTTGGTTGAGATTGTCCTCCTCCCTCATGACCTCATCATAGGGATGGCAGCTGTCATAGAACAAGCTGTCTCCAGCCACGATCTATTATAGAAGCACCAAATAGACCGTGTACTGCAATACAGTTGTAATGTAGAATATTGTATGAGTGATCAAACCTGCTAAGGTTGAATTACCCTAGGGCAGTGGTGGCGAACCTATGGCACTGGTGCCAGAGGTGGCACTCAGAGCCCTCTCAGTCGGCACTCAGGCTGTTTCACCATTGGAGAGTTCGCCTGACAGAGATCCTCCTACAATCTCAGGACTTGCCATGTTTAGCGTTATTTTAATGTGGAGCATCTTGGTATACCTGCAGGAAGAGAGAGGTCTTGTGGACAGAGTCAGGTTATCATTGGAGACCCTTCTGGGTGACCCCAGAATCATACAAGGGAAACGACAACCCAAATTTCCTGTTTCCTGTTTTGGCACTATGCAAAAAATATGCAGGTTTTGGGTTGCAGTTTGGGCACTCGACCTCTAAAAGGTTCGGCATCACTGCCCTAGGGGATCAAAAAAATAAAAAAGATTAAAAAAAGGGATTAGAAAGATAAGAAAATATAAAAAAAACCTAAAGTTCAGATTATCTCCTCCCCTTTACTCTATAGTAAGTAAAGTAAATAAGTAAATAAAAATAGACATACAGTAATCATAAACATTTTTGGTATCTCCAAATCCTAAAATATAAAAAATTTTATCCCATGAGGTAACCCCTGTAATGGAAAAAAATTCCAAATATCAATACTATTTTTGCCATTTCACTTTTTTTTTCCAAGAAGTGATAGAAGGTCATACATTTCTTAATCTGGTGGCAATAAAAATGTCAGCTTGTCCCGCAAAACTCATACAGAGCTCTGAACACAGAAGTATAAAAAGTTAGAGCATGATTAGAGTATGGTGATACAGGTTTTAAGGTAGCATAGCACAAACGATATTCAATTGGTACCGTATCTACATGATTGTCTCATAGAAGAAAGATGCCATTTCGACCCCTAACTGGAACCTGTACATCAACAGCCCGTTAAAAAATTGGGGCAACTGCTTTTTTCATCATTTTCACCACTTTTTGATTTTTCCCCAGTGTCCCAGTACATTGTATGGGATATAAATTGGTGTCAATTTGTCTCACAGAAAACCAGCCCACATACAAAGTAAAAAACTTATGGCATTTGGGGGGGAGTGATAAACGGAAACCAAAGACACAAATGAGCTGAGGAAGCAAGGGGTCCAGGAGGTTAATTAATTTAAGCACCCATCATGGTTTCAGCACCATTTCCACTGATAAATCCATGCCAAATTAGAGTAGGGTGTTTTTTTCAGCATATTGAAGGTGTTTCGATAAATTGGGAATGTCATTGTGACATTTTAGGCAAAGGTAATAGCACGACAGTAGATCCAAATCTCTTTCAAACTATTTTGTCTTGTTTGATGGCTGCATTTTTATGCCATTTTGGCGCATGAGAACTTTTTGTGGCAATTTATAAATGACAAAACACAACTCATTTGAATCACTTTTAGTTACTTCTTATATGAGATTACATTATTTCTCTTATTTTGCATAGTTGCCAACTTGAAACTTTTGTGTTTGGATCTGTATATCTTACGTAGAATATATATGTATTGATGAATCTGATCTAAGTTTTCACTGTGAAATAACGTCTTGTAGACTTATTCGTATTGCTTTCAGGTACCAGTTGTTTTTCCGCTCTCAGCACATTTCAAGGATTTCCTATTTCCCCTCGAACATTCCTCCAGATTCTCCTGATTAGCTATGGATTATTGAGAACTGACTCCATGCTGACCCTAGAGATACAAAAATTAGATGCTTAGTTCTTCAGAATTCTTTGGTGCTTCTGAAGTGTAATGTCAGCTTGAGATGTGTATTTGCTTTCATAAAAGAGACAGTTTGACAAATAATCAATTTCCTATTTTCATACGAGAAAAAATGCCATGGGTTTTAAAGCCAGCCTGATGATCCCTGTAATGGAAGAGTTTCTCGATTTCATAGACACAGTTTTACAGCAGTTTGCTAAAAATGGTCTATGCTGGCAGGTGCACGGTTATGATAAGGAGAAATATAAGGAAACTTATTGTAGTGTAGCTGTGTCTGTAAATACAGTCATCAAACAGAGATTTTCTCTAATACCCAAGTTTTCAGATTAGAAATACCATTCGGAAAGCTAAATCCACTCATCTTAAAATATATCCATCTACTCATCAGGTGTATGGCATGGCAAAACATATCTAGAAATATCACAAATCATGTAACCAATGGCTGTAAGAATAAAGATACACATTTTATAAATAAATACAGATGAAAGTTAACCCCTACGCCTCTTCCACATCAAATTAGATCATACAATAAAATGTACTGGATGCATCAGGGGAACTGATGGAAAGTTGCATGAATGTCACTGTATACTGCCAAGCAAAAAAGGAATCCCTAATTTTAATGTTGAATGAGATTTGTGATCTCTACATCAGTATCGGATTAGTGAAACCCAAAACCCACAGGCAGCTACCAGTACCAGAACTCATTCGCTGGATAGTAGGGTGTATACAGGCAGTGCTGGAGTACTGTAGCTATAATAATAATAATAATCTTTATTTATATAGCGCCATCAAATTCTATAGCGCTTGTACATGTACTAATAAAATAAGACATTACAGAGTAATAGCAGTCATGTGGACAGTTCGCAAGAGCTTATAGTCTGTGAGGAAGAAGGGGATGACACAAGAGGCATAAGAGCTTGTATAATGGTCCACCCATTTTTATAAGGTAATGTAATAAAAAATATTTAATAAATAAAAATGCTCCTGCTTGAAACAGCCATCGGCTGTTATCTTATATAAAACAGTTAGTGGGACTGCAGAGAAGCCTGGAGCTTGGTACCTGACATTTTCTGGATAACAGACAGGGGGATTAACCAGAATTGGTCAATAAGGAGATAGTAAAACTTGCAATCAATTAAGGAGTGTGAAAGGTCTGCTTAAATAAATGGGTTTTGAGAGCATGTTTAAAGCTTTGGTGGATGGGTATTAGTCTGATAGACCGGGCTAGGGCATTCCAGGGAATTGGTGCAATTAAGGAGAAAACCTGGAGACGTGAGTGGGAGGTTTCAAATTAAGGAAGAGTATAATCTAAGATCACTGACAGATGAAAGAGCATGGGATAGGCGATACAGTAAGAAAAGAGAGGAGAGGGAGGTGCAGCATTAGCTGGAAGCAGAGCATAAAGGACATCTTCCACCAGAATGAAGGATTCTAAACCAAGAACACTTACATGCAGTTGTGTGTGTGCCCCACGCTTCTTTTATCTTCTTATGCCCTGCTTTTTAACAAAAAATGCTGAGGGGCTTTGGGCTCCATAGGTATTCGTAAAAATAAGGGCATGGGAAGTTTAAAGACGAGTAGATCCTGCAAGAAGTAGCACTCACCAGTATTTCAGTGTGCTTGGTTCACAATAATTCATCCTGATGATAGATATCCTTTCAGTGTTTCAGCACCACTGTAAGTGTCAGGATTCGGAGGTAGTGGATCCTCTGTACCACCACGAATAATGATGTAAGCTGACACCTAGGACCACAGTCTAGGTGGTACATGGTCAGGAACATGCAGGAGGTCAAGACAAGCAGCAAAGGATCGAAGTCGGGATATAGCGGAAGGTCAGGACAGGCAGCATGGGATCAGTGAGGCAATAACTGTTTATAGCCGTTTCGCAATCACTTTGGCATATACTTTCACATCTGAGTTTAATAATGATATAGGTCTGTATGATCCAACATCTTTTTCATCTTTATCCTTTTTAGGGATCACCACTATGTCTGCTTCTTGCATAGAGGGGCAGATATGTCCCACTCTCCTCACCTCACTGAACACCTAGAGTAGAAGGGGCCCCAGCACCTCCGAGTACTCCCTATATAATCTGAATGGGAAACCATCCGGTCCCGGGCTAGAATCCGATGAAGCCCCTATAGCCTCCATTATTTCACATAATGTTATCGGGGCCTCGAGTTCCTCTCTGTCCTTCGCTGTTAATATGGGGAAATCAATACCATCCAAAAAGGACTGAGTGTCAAGACTGGAGCTCTCACCCTCGGATCGGTAAAGATTTTGGTAATAGATCTTAAACTGTTCCAGTTTACCCTTTTCTGTCTTCTCCAACTCTCCCTCGTGATTATAAACTTCCTTTATTTTATTATTCTGTAGCCCTGGGTCTATAATAGAAGCCAAAATTTTCCCTGGCTTACCTATTTCCAAAAAATTCTTCTGTCCCCTGGAAAACATCTTTTGCTGTGCCTTATCATGCATAGGCATTCATTGCTTCCTTTGCCTTCCACCATGCTATCCTCTTCTCGCTTGTTTGGTCCGCTACTAGTTCCCTTAGTTTTTCTGCTGTTACTTTTTTGAGGGACCTTTCCCTTTTTCTAAATTCTTTCTTTTTCGCATCAATTTTATCCCTAAATATCCCTCTCAAAAATGCCTTCAAAGTATCCCAAACTAGTAGTACATCCGATTCTGGACTGTTTTGTTCCCAAAACTCTGTGATGAGTCCCAGGATTGCTCCCTTGTCGCCTATGAGACTCAGCCAGTGGGGGTTTAACCTAAAGGAGGGTTCTCCCTTCCCTCTCGCCATACCTTTCAGTCTCATTACTTCCGGGGAGTGATTTGATATTCTGATTGCCTCGTACTTCATCCTTCCAATTAGATCCAGGGCTCTACTGTTTACCAAACATAGATCTATTCTGGAGAAGCTCTCATGGGTCCGACTGAAGCAAGAAAAACTCTTTTTATCAGAATACAGGTATCGCCATTCATCATAAAACCCAGCTTCTTGACAGAAATTCCTTAAATGGGGAGTGCTGCTGTTCCCATAATCCCCCCTGTTACCGATCCTCATTTTATCCTTCTGCCCATCCAGGATGGCATTAAAGTCCCCCATAACAAAAACCGGGCATGGATCTCTCACCTCCATGAATTCCAGTAATTTCCCCAGGACTGAAAAATAGAATGGGGGAGGGATGTAAACAAAAACCAATATATTGACCTGATCCCTCCAGGACCCGTGAAAGAAAATATACCTCCCCAGTTTGTCAATTTCTGTTCTATACATCTTATACTCAATCCTATTGTGAAATAGGACCTTAGAGGCCCATCTTCTCTCCAACCTATACTTTGTTTCAAAGTATATTCCGGCAGCACTCAAATCTCCACACGGGTAGTACTGTTAAAATCTTCTTTTTTTGCATCATGCGATAAAAATAGTGGATGGATACAAAACGGACCTACGCGTTTCGACGCTGCTGCGTCTTAGTCATGATCCTAAATGACATAACACAAACCAACATATATATATATACCAACTTACCCAATCAACGATTTACCGTTAGGAGAGAGGAGGGGTAGAGTCTGGCAGGGACGTCCTCATCGTTCCTGAAGGCCTCGCGAACACGGGAAACCGGAAGTGACACTTCTCCGGAAGTTCCCACGGGTCACGTGACCCGTCATGTGATCAGTCACATGACATATAAAATGTAGGTGGGAACTCCGCCTCCCACAAAAACGTAAATCTACTACTTGACTGGGTAAGAAATACAAGTTATTAATAAAAAACAATTAAAAAGCAGCAAAATTGCTAAATGTGTTAGATTTTTTATTTCAAAGTAACCAAACAAGTATGGAATATGCGGCCAATGTAGACATCCATGGTATGTATCAGCATATGTATGTCACATCGATTGCTACTGGGTAGCTCTGGTGTTACCTCAATAAGCCCGCATCTGGATACAGTCGATCAATACCTCCATAACTCTTGAAAAACTATGTATATCTAGTGGGTTGTCTATAATAGCGACCAACTGATATCGAACGGAACACTCTAGAATAACTACGAACTATGCGGGTCGTGGGGCCTCCGTGTGCAGTATGTATTATTTAAATAATTACTGACAGATACAGCATAATAAAAATATAAATATATACCAAACATGTAAACCTGTATCGATTAGAGGATACATGTGCCTGCACTTCCAGGTATCAAGGATAGTGTCAGTGTGAATGAGTAAAGAAGTGTCCAATCTCCCCAAATGTAGGTTAACGTATGGTTGTTAAACCTAATATGTGGTTATGAGATCTAGTCTCTCATTTAAACCATCTGGATGACGACTGTTGAGGACGAACATCCAGAAGGTTTCCCTATTGTGGAGTAATTTCTTAATGTTTCCTCCTCTTTTTGGTGAAAAGATTTTTTCTATGCCACACCAGAAAAATCCTTTGGTGGATTTGTTATGTTTTTCTCGAAAGTGTCTAGAAAGTGTGGAGATATTGACATTGTCGCTATCTATATCTGACAGGTGTCTGCGTATCCTGATTTTTAATGCATTGGACGTGTGTCCGACATATTGCAGTCGGCATTCAGTGCAACCTGCCAAGTATATTGTGTTTTCTGAGTTACAATTAATGTAGCTTTTAATGTCATACGTCTTGCCCGTAAGAAAGGACTGAAAGCTATTTTGGACCTTAATGTAGGTGCAGGCTTTGCATATGCTATGGCCACACCGAAAGCAGCCTGGAAACCGTAGTCAACTAGGGGTCATATTATGGCCCCGCGTGCTGTCAAATAAACTGGGAGATACAACTGAGCCTACTGTTCTAGCCCGTTTAGCCACACATTTAATGCCTGTTGCGACAATGGGGACCATTGTGTCATCCTGTAGCAGAATTGGGATGTATTTGTTTATAACCTGTTTGATTTTGTTGAACTGTCTGCTATAGTTGGTTGAAAAAACTATTGAATGTGTACCTTGCAGATAACTGGATCTGGTAGCCGTTACCATGTTTTTGATCAACTAGGGATTAAAAACCTAAATTGGTCAATAGCAAAGTACTAAACATTGCAAGCAATTGTTGACTGTGTAAAGGGCACCTTCTGCTTAATATGGTTTGAGATCATTTTTCGCTTGTTTGTTTGGGGGGACTGGGTATAGGCTTAGACCGGTCAGGCACCTTGGAATTGGTGCAATGAAAGAGAAAACTGAACTTGATGTGAGTTTCAAGTTAAGAAAGTAAGAATTGCTAGCCGACACTGACCAGATGAAGAATCGATTGGTATGCTATACAGTAGAGAGAGGAAGGATGGCAGCATTAGCTGGAGCAGAGCATAAAGACATCTTCCACCATAATGAGGATTCCCCAGTCCTTACAATGCATGTTTTTGCCCCACCTTTTTTCTTCGTATGCCCTGCTTTTTAATCAAAAATGCCGAGGGCTTTGTGCTCCATAGGTTCGTAAAAGAAGGGCATGAATTTTTAAAGACAGTAGATTCCTGCCCGATTAGCACTCCACAGTATGTCGTTTGCTTGGTTCCAAATACTTCCTCCTGACTCTATGATATCCTTTGCATGTGTCGCCCCACTGTAGGTGTCAGGATGCGTAGTGTTGATCCTCTGTCCCACCACGAATAATGATTAAGCTGACACCCCGAGGACCAGCTATAGGTGTACACTGGTCAGGACATGCAGATCACGGACAATCAGCAAGATCGAGTCGTGATAAGCGTAATGTCAGGCCATGCAGCGATGGACAGGGCAATAACTGTTATGCCGTCTCGTCAATCATTGGCATTAGCTTTCACCTCTTAGTTTAATAATGATATAGTCTGTATTACCCACATCCTTTTTCAATCTTAATCCTTTTTTAGGGATCACCACTATTCTGCTTCTTGCATATAGGGGCAGATAGTCCCACTCTCCTCACCGTCACTGACCCCCCTAGTAGAAGTGTCCCACACCTCCGAGTACTCCCTATATCAATCTTGACTGGGAAACCATCCGGTCCCGGCTAGATCCTGATTAAGCCCTATCCTCCTTCTTTCACATACATTTTATCGGGGCCCTCGAGTTCCTCCTCTGTCCCTTCGCTGTTAATCTGGGAAATCACTACCATCCAAAGGACTGAGTGTCAAACTGATCCTCACCCTCTTAATCGGTACAGATTTTGTAATAGATCTAGAAACTCCAGTTTATACCCGTTTCTGTCTTCTCCACTCTCCCTCAGTGATTATAAACTTGCCTTTATTTAATTATTCTGCTAGCTCCTGGGTTCTATAATAGAAGCCAAATTTTTTCCCGGCTTACCTATTTCCAAAAAATTCTGCTGTCCTGGAAAAATCTTTTTGCTGTGCCTTATCATGCATAGGCATTCTTGCTTCCTTTTCCTTCCACCATGCTATCCTCTTCTCGCTTGTTTGTCCGCTACTACTATTCCCTTAGTATGTTTTCTTTCTTGCTGTTACTTTTTTGAGGACCTTTCCCCTTTTTCCTAAATTCTTTCTTGTTTCCATCAATTTTATCCCTCAATTCCCTCTCAAAAATGCCTTCAAAAGTTCCCAAACTTTGTAACAAAGCAGTACTGAATCGCTTCTGGACTGTTTTGTCCCAAAACTCTGTATGAGTCCCAGGATTGCTCCCTTGTCGCCTAATGAGACTCATCAGTGGGTTTAAACCTAACGGAGGGTTCTCCCTTCCCTCTCGCATATATAACCTGATTCAGCTCAATTACTTCCGGAGTATTTGATATCTCTATTGCCTTCGTACTTCATCCTTCCAATTAGATCCAGGGCTCTACTGTTTACCCAAACATAAACATCTATCTGGAGAAGCTCGCATAGTCTGTCTCGACTGAAGCAAGAAAAACTTCTTTTTATCAGCATACAGGTCTCGCCATTCATCATAAAAACCCCAGCTTCTTGACAGAAATTCCTTAAATGGGGAGTGCTGCTGTTCCCATAATCCCCCTGTGTACCGATCCCTTGCCCTCCATTTTAATCCTCTGCCCATGGCCCAGGATGCATTAATCCCCCATAACAAAAAAAAAAACCGGCATGGATCTCCATCCCTCTCCTGAATTCCAGTAATTTCCCCAGGACTGAAAAATAGAATGGGGGAGGATGTAAACAAAACCAATAATATTACCTGTTCCGATCCCTCCAGGACCCGTGAAAGAAAATTACCTCCCTTTGATCAATTTCTGTTCTATACCCTATACTCACAATCCTCTTGTGATGGATCCTTAGATGCCCATCTTCTCTCCACCTATTCTTTGTTTCAAAGTATAATTCCGCAGCACTCAATCTCCACAGACTTGTAGTGCTGTTAAAACTCTTCTGGTTTTGCATCATGCGCATAAAAATAGTGTATGGATACTAAACGTACCCTAGACGCGTTTCGACGCTTGCTATGCGTCTTAGTCATGATCCTAATTGACTAAACACAATCCCAACATAATATATAGTCTACCCATTTACCCAATCAACGATTTACCGTTAGGAGAGAGGAGGCTGTAGAAGTCCCCTGGCAAGTGGACTCCTCAATCGTTCCGCTGATATCGGCCTCCCTCGCGAACATCGGGAAAAAAAACGCTTAAGTGACACTTCTCCTGCAGTTTTTCCCACGGGTCACGTGACCCTCATGTATTCAGTCACAGACGCTACACTTTAAGGTTGGGACCGTTCCGCGCTCCCACAAAAACGTAAAATCTAACTACTTGACTTGGTAAGAACCATACAAGTTATTAGATAAAGACCATAAAAAAAAAGCGCAAAATTTGCTACAATGTGACTTAATTTTTTATTTCAAAGTTAAACCAACAATATGGATAAATATGCGCCACTGTAGGCATCCTTGTATGTATCAGCATATGTATGCACAATGTGGAGACCTCGTTGCTACTAGGGTAGCTCTGGTGGTTACCGAACTTTCACATAGCCCGTCTCCTGGATACCTCGCTGCATTCCTTCCTCCTCTTTCTAAAACTATTTATATTCTAGTGGGTTGTCTTAAATATCGACCAACTGATATCGAACGTGAACCTCTAGAATAACTAACGAACTATGCGGGATCGTGGGGCCCTGTATTCTCTCCTGTTGCAGTATGTTTATTTAAAATATTAACGACAGTACAGCAATAATAAAATATAAATATATACCAAACATTTAAAACCTGTAATCGACTTAGCAGATACTTGTGCCTGCATACTTCCATGTATCAAGGATAGTGATCATTGTACATGATAAAGAAGTGTCCCAATCGCCCCAAATGTGGATTACACGTTATGTGTGTTTTACACCTATATGTGGTTATGAATCTGTCTCTCATTTAACCACTCTGGCGACGACTGGGTTGAGGACGAACATCCAGAAGGTTTTGCCCTATTGTGGAGTAATTTCTTAGTTTCGTCCTTCCTCCTCTTTTTTGGTGAAAAGATTTTTTTTCTATGCCACCATAAAATCCTTTGGTGGATTTGTGATGTTTTGTCTCGAAGTTTCTCGAAAGTGTGGAGATATGCATTGTCTCTATTAATATTGACCAGGTTGTCTGCGTATCCGGATTTGTAATGCATGAGGACGTGGTGTCCTACATATTGGCCAGTCCGGCATTCGTGCAACCTGGCCATATGATTGTGTTTTCTGATTACAATTAATGTAGCTTTTATGTCATCTTCTTGCCCCGGAGAAAAAGGACTGAAAGCTATTTGGACCTTAATTAGGTGCAGCTTTGCATATGCTATGGCCACACGAAAGCATCCTTGAACCGTATTCCACTAGGGGCATATAGTATTGCCCGCTGCGGTCAACTAAACTTGGAATACAACTGAGTCTGCTGTTCTACAATCCCCGTTTAGCCCCACATTTAATGGCCTGTGCGACAATGGGAACCATGTGGTGTCCATCCGGTAGGCAGAAGTGGGATGTAATTTGTTTATAACCTGTTTGATTTTTTGAACTGTCTGCTATAGTTGGTTGAAAAAACATTTGAATTGTACCTTGTTTGTCGCTTATGTTTCTGCCAAGGTTATGTGTTAGAAGATCCCTTTGTTTTATTTTATCTATATTTGTTACTGGCTAATTTTTAAAGCTCTGGTTTATACTCCCTTTCTACCAGCTTGGAGTTAATGTCTCTTTTTCCTGCCTTCCTCCTCCCTGAATTTGTGTCCTCCGTGCAATTTCTGCGTACCCTTATCATCACTCCTACGGGATGTTTTTCCTACATGTGACGGGGTGGCCGGAACGAAGCCAGTAAGAATGGAATGTGCCTGCCGTGTCTTTCTAAAGGATTGTTATAATCCTGCCAGCTTTCCCCTCCAAACATAAGTCAAGAAAATTAATGCATTGTCCCGCCCAACTAGGGAACCTAACTTCATGTCTGTCTTATTGAGGATTACGAAACAAAATTTCAAATTGGCTCTTTTCAAATCCTTTCCAAATTCCACACCAAATCGTCTCATGATAGCGCCCCAGCCAACTATGACTCTCGCGTATGGATTTTGGTGGGGAACAGGGTGATCATATCCTCCCATTGCGACTATAATGTTGGCTAGAGGGGAAATTGCCCCCATGTGGTCCCCCTCCACTTGTAGTAATACGTTTATAAAATGGAAAAATTATGTTTCAATAGGAAATTAACCACAATGATTATATACTCCGTAAAGGTAGTGCTGTAAGGCTGTACTTTTTTCTAGATGACGTTTTAGAAAAGAAGGCCTCTCTCATGTGGGATGATGCATCAAAGCTTGTGAACATCACGGCTGCCCGTGTATCCCTCCTCCACTACTTAATGTGCTACTTGATTAACCATGTTTTCGTGTCCTGTAGATATGTTGGGTACTTGGTGAGTGGCTGAAGATACTGGTCCACCCATGGCACCCATCTTTCATGGCTCATCTCCACCAATGCCTTGCCACAATAGGCTACTGTTGGAGGGGAACCCCCTTTGTGGATTTCGGCATGAGTGGAAGATTGGTCACTGGGTGAAATTGACGTATAGATATCTTTTGTTTATTGGAGAATACCCCTGACTAGCCTTCTTCCAGACTTTCGTCTGCAATTTTGTTTGAAAAGATATGAGGGTTATCTCGTAGGGGTCTATAGGTCGTGATGTCACTAAGACATTTTCGTTCATTCTTTTATACAGAGAGGAGTCAAGTAGAACCACATTTCCCCCTTGTCCGCGACCTGATGGTCAGTGTCTTAATGTTGCTTAAGCCGTCCATAGCTTTCTTTCTCCAACGGAGAGGTTGTAGTTCTTATATGCTTGGTCGAGGAGGACTTGTTGTACAACTTGTCATTTTTAGTTTAACCAAGTCCCGTGTCATCACATAGTTCCTGGAAACTTATCCACGACAGCGGTGACCCACGGATAAAAGTTCGGGAATTGCTTGTTTTGAAAAGGGCATACAAAACATGATCATTGTTTCCCCAGTACATTACACATGAATTCACGTTAGCATAACGTGCTACACTTTGCCTGGAAGTCCAAATCCTTCAACCTTAGGGAATTAGTCCGTCCCACTAGTACATGTACTCTGTTTGTTCTTCTATCCGAAGGTGCTCTCTGAATATGTTTGCGGATTGTGATTGTTCTTGCAAGGGTTCCACATCAATATGGTTCGTTAATCAAAAATCACAGCCTCGGTAGAGAAGTTCAACGCCTGTTACTCAATACTGATTTTTGGTCGGCTGATATATAACTTGACATGTTGATAAAACTTAAGGCAGTAGCTCAGTTTGGTTATCTTCTCCTCTGTAAATGTGATTGCCTGGTTTTGATTTACCTATGTTTGGCGGAGCCTCCTTCGGCACGACCTACCCCTTTTTGAGAGGCCGTGTGATTCATTGGTTGCACGGGGTATTTGTTAGAGTAGAATAGGAAATGTTTCTCTCGTAGGAGACTGGGTTGATGAAGACCAGCCATTTAGGAGTGATTCCCCCGATCAGAGAAGCGACTTTTCTATTGTGTGTCCTTGTATCTCCTATATTTCTTGCCCGCGTCCTTTGTTTTTTAGGACGTGTTTGGGAGTGTTCTTCCCCTTCGGAATAATCTCGTGAGAATAGCCCCACGTATTTGGACCACTTCTCACATGTGTATACCTGGGATTTTTTGTAAATCCATTACGTCACGTTGGAACTTCTTCTTTTTGATTTCCATGATGCTCTCTAATGGTTCTAATGTTAGTTCTGGTCTCCTCCAGTGTTTGTCGTTCTTCTGATACAATTAAATCCATTAATTTTAGTGAGCATTCACTCAATATAGAATTCCATTAAAGAGGAACTCCAAACCTTAGTACCGGAACCTATATATAAAGAGAAAATCGCCTCACATGAACAAAGAGTGAAAAAAATGGAAGAGAGCATCATGGAAATCAAAAGAAAATTTCCACGTGATATTATGGATTACAAAGAAATGAATAGTACACTGGGAGAAGGTCCAGATCTGGGGCTCTTCCAGAGGATTATTCAAAGGGGGAGACACTCCCAACCATCTAAAAAACAGGATCGGGCAAGAAATATGGAGATACGAGAAAACAATAAGAAAGTGAGCTTTCTCTGATACGAGGAACCTTAAGGGCGGTCTTCATCAACCCAGTCTCTAGCAAAACGTTTCCATCACCCCTAAAAACCCCGCAACCAATAGAACAAGGCCCTTCAAAAACGGGGTGGCGTGCCGGAAGGAGGCACCGCAAACATAGGTATCAAAACCAGACAACTCTACAGAGGGAGAAGAAACAATGAGTAATGTAGTTATCAACATGTCAAGTTATATTATCAGCCACGACCAATAAATGTATTGGGAAAAGGCTTGAATTCTCTCCGAGCTGTGATTTGATTTATACAACCCTATTGGATGTGAACCGCCTTGCAAGAAACATCACAATCCGCAAACACTCTTCAAGAGCAACCTCTCCGGATAAGAAGACAAACAGAGTACATAATATGTGGACGGATAAATTCCCTAGAGGTGAAGGCTTTGGACTTCCAGGAACAAGGTAGCACGTTATGCTATCGTGAATATTGTGCAATGTACTGGGAACAATGATCGGATTGTTGTATGCCTTTCGAAACAAGCAATCCCGACTTTATCCGGTGGGGTCCACCCCCGCTGTCTGATAAGTTCAGGAACTGTGAACGGGACTTGGTTAAACTAAAAAATGAGTGTACACAAGTCCTCCTCGACCAACATCATAGAACTACACCTTCCTGAGAAGAAAAGCTATGAAGACGATAAGAACAATTCAGACCTACCATCAGGTCGTCGGACAAGGGGGGAAATGTGGTTCCTTGACTCCTCTCTGTATAAAGATTGAACGAAATGTACTAGTGACATCTACACCTATAGACCCCTACGGATACCGCAGATCTTTTCCAAAAAAATTGCAAAAGTCTTGGAAGAAGGGCTAGTCAGGGATTCTCCATAACTAAAGACTATCTATACTGTCAATTCACCGATGACCCCAATCTTCCACTCATTGCCGAAAATCCAAAAGGGGGTCCCTCCACCCTAGACCTATTTGCAGGCATTGGTGGCATGAGGAAAGATTGGGGTGCATGGGTGGACCATTATCTCAGCCACTCACCAAAGTACTCCAACATATCTACAGGACCGAAACAGTGTTAAGGATATAGACACATTAAAGTGGAAGGAGGATTATACACTGGGCCACCTGTGATGTACAGCTCTTATTAATATCCCACATGAGAGAGGCCTTTTTTTCCTAAAACGTCATCTAGAAAGTACAGCACTTACAGACTAACCTTCGGAGTATATCATCATTGTTGGTTGAATTTCCTTTGAAACAATTTTTTCTTTTGATAAGTTATTATCACAAGTGGAGGGGCCCCCATGGGGGCAAAATTTTCCCCCTCCCTAGCAACATTTATTGTCGCAATGGGAGGATTGTTCCTTGTTCCCCACCAATCCATACCGAGAGTCGTAGTTTGCTGGGCGCTATATAGAAGATTGGTGTGGATTTGGAAAGGTTGAAAAGTGCCAATTTGAAGATTTTTGTTCTACCAAAAGAACGACATGAACTTAGTTACCCACTGTTTTGGGTGGACCATCATTAATTTTCTTGATTATGTTTGGAGGGGAGATGGCAGGATTTAAAACTCCTTTTAGAAAGAGCACGGCAGTGTTCCATTCTACTGGTTCGTCTGCCACCCACATGTAGTGAAAAACATCCCGTATGGAGAGATATAAGGCTACGCAGAAATTGACGAGGACACAACTTCAGGGAGGAAAAGAGACCTAATTCAAAGACTGTAGAAAGGAGTATAAACCAGATATTTAAAATAGCCAGTACAAAATAGAAAATCACAAAGGCTCTAACACATACGTGGCAAGAACATAATCACAAACAGGGTACACATTCAATAGTTTTTTCAACCCTATGCAGACAGTTCAACAAATCAAACAGGGTTATAACAAATACATCCCAATTTGTACAGGATGACACAATGGTCCCCATTGTCGCAACAGCATTAAATGTGTGGCAACGGGCAACAGTAGGCTCAGTGTATCTCCCAGTTTTTGACAGCACGGGGCTAATTCACCCCTATTGGACTACGGTTCCAGGCTGCTTTCGGTGCTGGCCATAGCATATGCAACTGCACTCATTAGGTCCAAAAGCTTCAGTCCTTTCACGGGAAGATATGATTAAAGCTAATTAATTGAACTCAGAAAACAGTATATACGTTGCAGGTGCACGAATGCCGACTAATATGTCGGACACACGTCCAATGCATTAAAATCAGGATACGCAGACACCTGTCAGATATAGCGACAATGTCAATATTCCACACTTCAGACATTTCGAGAAAAAACAGTAAAAATCCACAAAGGATTTTTTGGTGTGGCAAGAAAAATCTTTTACCAAAAAGAGGAGGCAAACTTAAGAAATACTCCACAATAGGAACCTTCTGGATGTTGTCGCTCAAACAGTCGTCATCCATGGTTAATAAGA
The DNA here is from genome assembly GCA_019512145.1 of Engystomops pustulosus. Classification (NCBI taxonomy): domain Eukaryota; kingdom Metazoa; phylum Chordata; class Amphibia; order Anura; family Leptodactylidae; genus Engystomops; species Engystomops pustulosus. The sequence continues at coordinate 37,697,398 of CM033650.1, forward strand.
ACTAGACTCATCACCAATTAGAAGGGGTTAAAACATCGTTACTTACCATTAGTATACACTTCTTGTTCCTTATTGACAGTGAGGTAGTGCAGCACATTTCTCCTAATCGATACAGGTTACATTTTTGGTAATTTTATATTTTATATCTGTATCTGTAGTAATTATTAAATATACATAGAACACGGGTCCCACACCCGCAGGTACAAGTCCGTAGTTATAGATGTTCCGTTCGATATGTTGGTGACTATTATTGAAACCCACAGAAACATAGTTTTAAGAGCTTAGGAGGTTATGATCGACTGTATCCAGAATGCGGGCTTGAGGTAACCCAGTACACCAGTAGCATCATTGATACTATGCTATACTACCATGGTTGTTTAATTGGCGCATATTCCATACTTGTTTGGTTACTTTGAAATAAAATCTAACACACTCAGCAATTTTGCTGCTTTTTAATTGTTTTTTTATTAATAACTTATCTTACCCAGCGAAGTAGTAATTTCGTTCTTTGGGAGGCGGAGTCCCCACCTACATTTTATGTCATATGTGACTCAGTCACGTGACTCGTGGGAACTTCCAGAGAAGTGTCATTCCGGTTATCCGTGTTCCAGAGGCATCAGGAACGATGAGACGTCCTCCAACTCCAACCCCCCCCTCCACTAACGGAAATCGTTGATTGGGTAAGTTGGATATATATATGTTGTTTGTGTTATGTCATTTAGGATCATGATAAGACCAGCAGCGTCGAACGTGTAGGTCCGTGTTGTATCCATCACTATTTTTATCGCTGATGCAATAAAAGAAGATTTTAACAGTACTACCGTGTGGAGATTTGAGTGCTGCCGGAATATACTTTGCTCCATTTGGATCGCTGCGGTTATGATGGGAAGTCGTGCACCCCAGCACGGGATAGTTCATTACGAGAGGAGGGTCGTGATTGGGTGAGCGACCTATTATTTCTTTTATTTTTATACCATTTTATACTTTTGTCCGGGGTTAAGTTGGTGGTTACCAGCAGCACCAATATCCTGGGAGGGCCTTTTTTATCAGTCCTCCTACATGCATTTCTTTTTCGAGATCTCCCACCCTCTAACGTTCCATGTAACTGATCTGTATTCCATTTAGCGTGGAGTGATGAAAGAAAGGAACAAGAAAGAAAGGGGAGAAAAAAAACGAAAAAAAAACGAGTCACCCAAACCAAAAATTAAGAACAAAAAATAGAGCCCTGTATCCCCTCCAGCCGACCCCACCACAAAGATCCTTTGCCTTGTAGGTAATCTCCTTTTTTCCCGTAAACTTCTCAGAATTATTTCCCGTCTGTTTGAAGTTAAGTAGCTTTGCTAGGTATCCCCCGCGAGGGATTCCTGGTCCCCGTGTGGGCCATTCTATTGCAAGGTTTTGGATGAGTCCCTTACTTGCTCAATATGTAGGACCGCCCCCAAACGGGGGCTCCCCTTCCTTGTTTAAACACACAGAAATAATACGTGGTTATAATTGTAAACCATCTCACTGAGCACCGTGTTAGAGAAACCCTGTGCTATTACTGGATATTCCACAGACAGTTTCACCAGTAGACTGCCTCTTGGGTTTTTCGTTGGACTTTAGCCAAACTATTTTTAGCAAGCTGGGAAAAGAGGATGCGTAGAACGCCGAATAGTGGGTTAGACAGAGGCTGAGGAGCTTATACAGTTTAGTTCCGTCGGCCGGGGGAACCCAATTTTGGAAAGTGTGTATGCAGGCCCGACACAGCACCCGCTAGGGTAATACTAGAGATGTTTCCAAAGCGGGTCAGTCCACCAACGTGGACCGAACCATCAAGCTGGCCAGGATAAACACATCTCCTATCTGCGGGACATTTACGCCCACAGTGACGTTAGTGCAGACTGGGAAAGACCCACAAGAGGTAAGCAGTCAATAATGCATTCAAAACGAGTGTCTGAGAAGCGCCAGCTTACTGCCACATAACTCCTCCGCATGCCCAGAATCAGTTTTCCCCATCCTGAAGGGCACCGGCAAGTCAAAGTCTCAGGTACCCACAGGGAGTCAACACAGAGCCCAGGGACAAGCAGCCCCAATCGCATGTAGAAGGAATAAATTACTATCTGCCTACCCTGGTTTTTGTCGATCGTGCACTTGGCAGTTGACCCTGCTTCTCCTCCGTTATGGGTGGTGTCCGGATGTGGAGGAGTAACGCTTGCCCGGGAGGCAAACGCCGCTCGCAGAACAGCGATCTAAGCGCGAGCCCTGATGGATACGGCATCTGGAGGAGGACGCGCTGGGGAACCCTGAGTGGGAAAGGACAGGAGGCGACAAAGCTACGTCATGCCCTCATCCCCGCAGCACGCTGGTTTTTTGCTCTACTTTATGTGCGCTTACATCCTTGGAAAACCATTGCTATCCCTGCCTTACTGTTCCAATTATATTTAACCCTCAGACCACTCACGTTAAAGCACGTTTCCTTAAGGAAGCTGACAAACAAAACCCATTTGGGTGCTGTGGTGGTGGTTTTCGGTTGTGTACAAGGACGTGATTTTGGCGTATCAGCATTTGGATTGTATCGTTGTGTACTTTATAACCTTTACCTTTAATACTTTTTGACTCTCACCATCTTAACTGTGACTTCTTGGATATATTTTTGAGACCCAAAGTTACACAATTGGTTTAACTTACTTTTTTTTAGATTAATTTTGGTCTTGATGGCCATAGAAATAAATTCTTTTACCTGTACTGAGAACCTTGTATAGTGTTTGGTTCAATTTCCCAGTTCACATCTGAACAGAGTTTGATGAATATTATTCTAGTCTGTCTCGTTCTTTTCCCCCCCCCTGATGCCTATTCTTTGGGTTTTCCTCCTCTTTGTTTCTGTTTTTCCTTCGTTTTCCTCTTCCTTCCTTTCCCTTTCCTTCCTCTCTCCTCCCTCCTCCAAGAAAAATCCCGCACTCCAAAACACATTTGAAGGTTGATTAGATTTTTGGGGCCTATGCGGACAAAAGTGGGACAAGCTCTGTTTACTTATTATGAAGCTGTTTTTATTATAAATATTGAAAAGTAATCTTATAAATGTTGTTTTTGTATTTGTGACCCACATGAGTAATTTTCTTAACCACTATAATAAACCATTTGTGTTGGCATAATTTACCAAATTTACCATTAATTAACCCAAAACCTCCAAAGTCAGTAGTCCTCAATTAAAATTCCAAAGGGAAAAAAAACACATTGACAAATTGAATTAATTAATTTTAAAAAAATCTTCGGAGAAAACTATTTTGTAACAATTTCATACTCATCCCATTTTTTTTCCCTATCTGGTTGCATTTCTTTTTCGGTTCTGTTTTCTGGTTGCAAATGGCAAGGCATTTGGCAATCATGCAAAAAAAAGCAGTTCATTGCAGAGGTTTGCAAATGCAGCACAATGCCCAATTTCCAATAAAAAATACCATTATGTAGATGTGATGTGACTCGGTATCCAAATGGCATACCTTGTTGCATGCGACTGGGAAACGGGGTATAACCTGGTAGGAAGGCCTATATGTGATGAAAGCAGAAATGACAGATGTGTCGATTTGTAGTCTAATAGCTAGTCTAATATAAACTCTCTTCTAACTCTCTATAACTGGTCTCTCAATGGGGGTGAAATGTCATCACCACCCCCATTTTTGTACATTGTTTATTTTTATAGTTAGTGTCATTTTGTGTCTGTTCCATTTGTGTCTCAGATACTAAATGAAGTGAACTCACTAACTATCAAAAACCTCAACGTTACTCAAACATCAACTCAACAACTCAACTTTGAACTCAACTCGGATGCAAATGACACAAAACAAACAAAACACAGACACACAGCCTACATGAACATCGGACACTCTAAATATTACAAATAGACATATGCCAAGCAAAGCGAGCCTGCTCGTGAAGGTGTTAACTATCCTGGGGAGGTCTGTGCCCATGTCGCTTCTTTTAAATGATGCACAAAATGTTGCTGTAGGGTGTGGAGGAAAGCTCTCACCTAGTTTTGCCCTGGAGTCTTTTTTGTTTAAAACGAGACTTTGATCTTCACTAAACCTTTATTTAAAGCAGATCTGCCCAGTATGATATCTAGATCTGAAGTTTTTGTATGACAGAGAGAATAGTGTTTTTATTGTGTGATATTTGGTTTATATTCAGTTTAGAAGAAAACTACCACAGGATGAAGGGACTATAAACCAAGCCACTTCCAACGTTAGTTGTTGCCCACCTCTGCGGGCAGGTTGGCTGTTCTTATTAGCTCCTTATGCCCTCGTTATTATGAAAAAAAAAACATTAGGCCAAGGAGTCTGATGGGCTTTTCAGGCTTAATATTAAAGGCTTGAAACTGGCGCTCGCGCCGGCTTATTTAATAGTTTTATATTTTCATTACATTTTAATTTAAATTAAAAACAATGCATAATGCAGCTAAAGAAGAGCAGATCGGTGCCAGAGGGAGAATGTTATTTTTTTGTAACACATCGTTTATACCTAGGTCACATTTTTACTACGAGGGCTTTGGCGGTCAGTTTTCTGTCAGACCTTTGACGAAACTGCTTGCCAAACAGCGTTATTTAAAACCCCTTAAATAATGCTCTGTGCCGTAGCTCCTAACGGCGCAGAGTGATAGGGGAATAGAGAGCATCATGGAAATCAAAAAGAAGAAGTTCCAACGTGACGTAATGGATTACAAAGAAAATGAAGTATACACATGGAGAAGGTCCAGATACGGGGGCTATTCCAGAGATTATTCAGAAGGGGAAGACACTCCCAAACCGATCCTAAAAAACAAAGGATCGGGCAAGAAATATAGGAGATACAGGAAACACAATAGAAAAGTGAGCTTCTCTGATACGGGGGAATCCTTAAATGGCCGGTCTTCATCAACCCAGTCTCTAGAAGAAACAGTTCCATCTACCTCTAAAAATACCCCGGCAACCAATAGAATCAACGGCCCTTCAAAAAACGGGGTAGGCGTGCCGGAAGGAGGCACCGCAAACATAGGTATCAAAACCAGACAACATTTACAGAGGGAGAAGAAACAATGAGTAATGTAGTTATCAACATGTCAAGTTATATTATCAGCCACGACCAAATAAATGTATTGGAGAAAGGCTTGAACTTCTCTCCGAGCTGTGATTTTGATTTATACAGAACCATATTAGATGTGAACCGCCTTGCAAGAAACATCACAATCCGCAAACACTCTTCAGAGAGCAACCTCTCGGATAAGGAAGAACAAACAGAGTACAATGAATATGTGGACGGACTAAATTCCCTAGAGGTGAAGGATTTGGACTTCCAGGAACAAGGTAGCACGTTATGCTAACGTGAATTATTGTGTAATGTACTGGGGAACAATGATCGTGTTTGTATGCCTTTTCAAACAAGCAATCCCGACTTTTATCCGGTGGGGTCCCACCCCGCTGTCTTGGATAAGTTCCAGGAACTTGTGAAACGGGACTTGGTTAAACTAAAAAATGACAGTGTACACAAGTCCTCCTCGACCAAGCATCATAAGAACTACAACCTCTCCGTTGGAGAAAGAAAAGCTATGGACGAGTTAAGCAACAATTAAGACCTGACCATCAGGTCGTCGGACAAGGGGGGAAATGTGGTTCTACTTGACTCCTCTCTGTATAAAAGATTGAACGAAAATGTACTTAGTGACATCACTACCTATAGACCCCTACGAGATAACCCGACAGATCTTTTCCAAACAAAATTGCAGAAAGTCTTGGAAGAAGGGCTAGTCAGGGGTATTCTCACCAATAAACATAAAGACTATCTATACGTCAATTCACCAGTGACCCCAATCTTCCACTCATTGCCGAAAATCCACAAAGGGGGTTTCCCTCCACCCCTTAGACCTATTGTGGCAGGCATTGGTGGCATGAGCGAAAGATTGGGTGCATGGGTGGACCATTATCTTCAGCCACTCACCAAAGTTACTCCAACATATCTACAGGACACGAAACATGTGTTAAGCATAGTAGACACATTAGAGTGGAAGGAGGGATACAACTGGGCCACCTGTGATGTCACAGCTCTTTATTCATCCATCCCACATGAGAGAGGCCTTTCTTTTCTAAAACGTCATCTAGAAAAATACAGCACTTACAGCACTAACCTTACGGAGTATATCATCATTGTGGTTGAATTCCTATTGAAACATAATTTTTTCCTATTTGATAACCGTTATTATCTACAAGTGGAGGGGGCCCCCATGGGGGCAAAATTTTCCCCCTCCCTAGCCAACATTTATATGTCGCAATGGGAGGATATGTTCCTGTTCCCCACCAATAATCCATACCGAGAGTCTATAGTTTGGCTGGGGCGCTATATAGACGATTTGGTGTGGATTTGGAAAGGTGAAAAGAGCCAATTTGAAGATTTTTGTTCTAACCTCAATAAGAACGACATGAACGTTAGGTTCACCCACTGTTTTGGTGGACCATGCATTAATTTTCTTGACTTATGTTTGGAGGGGAAAGATGGCAGGATTATAACAACTCCTTTTAGAAAGGACACGGCAGGCAATTCCATTCTACTGGCTTCGTCCTGCCACCCGTCACATGTAGTGAAAAACATCCCGTATGGAGTGATGATAAGGCTACGCAGAAATTGCACGGAGGACACAAAATTCAGGGAGGAAAAAGAGACCTTAACTCAAAGACTGGTAGAAAGGGAGTATAAACCCAGAGATTTAAAAATAGCCAGTAACAAAATAGATAAAATTAAACAAAGGGATCTTCTAACACATAACCTTGGCAAGAAACATAATCACAAACAAGGTACACATTCAATAGTTTTTTCAACCAACTATAGCAGACAGTTCAACAAAATCAAACAGGTTATAAACAAATACATCCCAATTCTGCTACAGGATGACACAATGGTCCCCATTGTCGCAACAGGCATTAAATGTGTGGCTAAACGGGCTAGAACAGTAGGCTCAGTTGTATCTCCCAGTTTATTTGACAGCACGCGGGGCCATAATATGACCCCTAGTTGGCTACGGTTTCCAGGCTGCTTTCGGTGTGGCCATAGCATATGCAAAGCCTGCACCTACATTAAGGTCCAAAATAGCTTTCAGTCCTTTCTTACGGGCAAGACGTATGACATTAAAAGCTACATTAATTGTAACTCAGAAAACACAATATACTTGGCAGGTTGCACTGAATGCCGACTGCAATATGTCGGACACACGTCCAATGCATTAAAAATCAGGATACGCAGACACCTGTCAGATATAGATAGCGACAATGTCAATATCTCCACACTTTCTAGACACTTTCGAGAAAAACATAACAAATCCACCAAAGGATTTTTCTGGTGTGGCATAGAAAAAATCTTTTCACCAAAAAGAGGAGGAAACATTAAGAAATTACTCCACAATAGGGAAACCTTCTGGATGTTCGTCCTCAACAGTCGTCATCCAGATGGTTTAAATAAGAGACTAGATCTCATAACCACATATTAGGTTTAACAACCATACGTTAACCTACATTTGGGGAGATTGGACACTTCTTTACTCATTCACACTGACACTATCCTTGATACCTGGAAGTGCAGGCACATGTATCCTCTAATCGATACAGGTTTACATGTTTGGTATATATTTATATTTTTATTATGCTGTATCTGTCAGTAATTATTTAAATAATACATACTGCACACGGAGGCCCCACGACCCGCTAGGTACATAGTTCGTAGTTATTTTAGATTGTTCCGTTCGATATCAGTTGGTCGCTATTATAGACAACCCACTAGATATACATAGTTTTTCAAGAGTTATGGAGGTATTGATCGACTGTATCCAGATGCGGGCTTATTGAGGTAACACCAGAGCTACCCAGTAGCAATCGATGTGACATACATATGCTGATACATACCATGGATGTCTACATTGGCCGCATATTCCATACTTGTTTGGTTACTTTGAAATCAAAAATCTAACACACTTAGCAATTTTGCTGCTTTTTAATTGTTTTTTATTAATAACTTGTATTTCTTACCCAGTCAAGTAGTAGATTTACGTTTTTGTGGGAGGCGGAGTTCCCACCTACATTTTATATGTCATGTGATCAGTCACGTGACCCGTGGGAACTTCCAGAGAAGTGTCACTTCCGGTTTCCCGTGTTCACGAGGCATTCAGGAACGATGAGGACGTCCCTGCCAGACTCCACCCCCCCTCTCACCTAACGGTAAATCGTTGATTGGGTAAGTTGGTATATATATATGTTGGTTTGTGTTATGTCATTTAGGATCATGACTAAGACGCAGCAGCGTCGAAACGCGTAGGTCCGTTTTGTATCCATCCACTATTTTTATCGCATGATGCAATAAAAGAAGATTTTAACAGTACTACCCGTGTGGAGATTTGAGTGCTGCCGGAATATACTTTGCTTCCATCTTGGATCGCGTGCTTGAGGATCTGGAAGGCGTGCACCCCACGCACGGGATAGTTCATACGAAGAGGAGGGTCGTGATTGGGTGAGCGGACAGTATTTTCTTTTATTTTTTACCATTTTATACTTTGTTTCAGGGGTTAAGTGGGTTACCAGCAAGCACAATATACCTGGGAGGTGCCTTTTTATCAGGTCCTCCACCATGCATTTCTTTATTCGATCTCCCAGCCCTCTAACGTTCCATGTAACTATCTGTAATTCCATTTAGCGTTGAGGAGAAAGAAAAAAGAAAGGGGGAAAAAAAAGAAAAAAAAACGAGCACCCAAACCAAAAATTTAAGAACAAAGAAATAGAGCCATAGTAACCCCTCCAGACCGACCCCAGCCACAAAGATCCTGTTGCCATTGTAGGTAATCTCCTTTTTTTCCCGTAAACTTCTCAGAATTATTTCCCGGTCTTTTGAATTAAGTAGCTTTGCCAGGATCACCCCCCGGAGGGGAATTCCCTGGCACCCTGTGGGCCCATTCTATTGCAAAGGTTTTGGAGAGTCCCTCTACTTTGCTCAATATGTAGGACCGCCCCTCAAACGAGGGGCTCCCCTTCCCTTGTTAAACACACAGAAATAATACGTTGGTTAGTAATTCTAAACCAGTCCACTTAGCACAGTGTTAGAGAACCGCTGGTGCTAGTAATGGATATTCCAAGACAGTTCACCAGTAGACGGCCGTCTTTGGGTTTTTCGTTGGACTTTAGCCAAACAATATTTTAGCAAGCTGGGAAAAGAGGATTGCGTAGACAGCCGATAGTGGGGTTAGAAGAGCCTGAGGAGCTTATTAGACAGTTTAGTGTCCGTAGGCCAGGGGGGAACACCAATTTTGGAAAGTGGTAATCAGGCCCGAAAGCACCCGCTAGGGTAAATAATAGATGTTCCAAAGCGGTCAGTCACCAATCAGTGGACGCTGAACCATCAGCTGGCAGGATAAACCATCTCCTAGCTGCGGGACATTTACAGCCCAAGTGCAGTTAGTGCAGACTGGGAAAGAACCCCACAAGAGGTAAGCAGTCAATAATTGCATTCAAAACCGTGTCTGAGAAGCGCCCAGCTTTACTGCACAGTAACTCCTCCGCAGCCCAGAGGATCAGTTTTCCCCATCCTGAAGGGCACCGGCAAGTCAAAGTCTCAGGGTACCACAGGGAGTCAACACAGAGCCAGGGACAAGCAGCCCCAATCGCATGTAGAAGGAATAAATATTACTTATCTGCCTCCCTGGTTTTGTCGATCGTGCACTTGGCAGTTGACCCTGCTTCCTCCCCGTTGATGGGTGGCCGGATTGGAGGAGTACGCTTGCCCGGGAAACGCCGCTCGCAGAACAGCTGATCTAGCGAGCCATAGATGGCATACGGCTCATGGAGGAGCGCGCTGGGGAAGCCTGGAGTGGGAAGGACCAGGAGCGACACGCTTACGTCATCCCGCTAGGCACGCTGTTTTTGCCTCATACTTTAGTGCCGCTACATCCTTGGACCATTGCTATGCCCTGCTTACTGTTCAATGATATTTAATCCCTCAGACTCACGTTAAAGCACATTTTCTTAAGGAAGCTGACAAACAAAACCCATTTGGGTGCTGTGGTGGTGGTTTAGTTAAGTGATTTGGCGTTATATAGCATTTGGATGGGTAATTTATGGTACTTTACCTTTACCTTTAATACTTTGACTCTATATCTGAACTGTGACTTTCTTGGATATTTTTGACCAGTAACACATATGTGTTTACTTTTTAGATTATTTTTGGTCTTGATGGCCATATAAATTCTTTTAACCTGTAATGAACCTTGTAGTGTTGGGTTCATGTCCCAGGTCAACATCTGAAAAGAGTTTGAATATTCTGGGTTTCCTCTGGGTTTTCTGGTTTCCTCCCGCACTCCAAAACACATTGGAAGGTTGATTAGATTTTGGGGCCTATTGGGGACAGGGACAAGCTCTGTTTATTATTAATGAAGCTGTTTTGATTATAATTGAAAAGTATCTTTATGTTGTTTTTGTGACCACAGTAATTTCTTACACTATATACCATTTGTTGGCATTAATTACCCCAAAGGTAGTCCATCAATTAAAATTCAAGGGAAAAAAAAAACATTGAAATTGAAATTAATTAATCTTGAGGAGAATAATTTTGTAACATTTAATAATACCATGTTTTTCTGGTTGCATCCATTTCCAATACCATTATGTGACTGGATACATGGCATAGCCTTGTTGCAGGTGAACGGGGTATACCTGGTAGGAAGGCCTATGATGTGATGAAGCAAAATGACAGATGTGTCTGAATTTTGTAGTCTACTGTATCATCAATGTGAAATGTCATCATTTTGTCATTGTTTATAGTGTCATTTGTGTCTCAGATACTAAATGAAGTGAACTCAACTCGGATGCAATGACACACTCTAAATATTACATTTATACATATGCCAGCAAAGCGAGCCTTCTCGTGAAGGTGTTAACTATCTGGGGATGTCTGTGGCATGTATCTTCTTTTAATGATGCACAAATGTTGCTGGTGTGTGGAGGAAAGCTCTCACTTAGTTTTGCCCTGGAGGGTCTTTTGTTTAGAAACAGAGACTTTTGATCAGTTCACTAAACCTTTATGTTAAAGCAGATCTGCCAGTATGATAGTCTAGATCTGAAGTGTTGGTATGACAGAGAGAATAGTGTTTATTGTGGTGATATTTGTTTATTCATGTTTGAAGGAAAACTACCACCAGGATGAAGGACTATAAACCAAGCACACTTACGTGATGTTGTGCACCACCTCTGGCAGGATTGGCTGTTCTTTTAGCTCCTTATGCCCTCGTTATTATGAAAAAAAAAACATTATGCAAATGAGTCTGATGGGCTTCAGGCTTAATTAAAGGCTATGAAACCTGGCGCTCCTCAGGCTTATTTAAATAGTTTTTAATACATTTTATTTTAAAAAACAATGGCATAATGAGCTAAAAGAAGAGCAGATCGTGCCAGAGGGAGAAATGTTGTTTTTGTACATCGGTTATACATTAGGGCACATTTACTAAGGGCTTTGCGTCAGTTTTCTGTCAGACTTTGAAACTGCTTGCACAGGTATTTAACCCCTTAATGCTCTGTGCCGTAGCTCTACGGCGCAGAGGTATAGGGAATATAAGAAGAGTCCTCTTCATACAAGGGTGGGGGTTGTTGCATGTTACAGCAAACCTCCACCGCTAACAACCGCGGTTGGTGCTTGCACCGATCACGGCTATTAACCCTTTGATTGCCGCCGGCAAAGTCGCCAACAGCATTTAAAAGACAGTGGCACGTGGGCCCCGCCATCTGTATTCCGATCGGTTGCCATGGTAGCCTCAGGTCTTCATTTGACCCAAGGCTAAATGGCTTCTGCAGATTCGTTACAATGAGCCACTGGCTCATTGTAATGAATGTGCTGCAAAAATGCCATATATTGCAATACAGAAGTATTGCAGTATATGGTAGGAACGATCTGACCATCTAGGGTTAATGTACCCTAGATGGCCTAAGAATTAGTGAAAAAAAAAGTTTTAAAAAAGTTTTAAAAATAAAAAAAATTAATAAAATATTAAAAATTCAAATCACCCCCCTTTCACTAGAACTGATATAAAACATAATAAACAGTAAAAATCACAGACACATTAGGTATCGCCGCGTCCCAAAATGCCCGATCCATCAAAATATAAAAACGGTTACGGCCGGTGGTGACCTCCGAGACGGGAAATGGCGCCCAAATGTCCGAAATGCGACTTTTACACCTTTTTACATCACATGAAATAAAAAATGATCAAAATGTCGCACAGAACTCAAAATGGTAGCCATGCAAATGTTGGCTCATTTCGCAAAAAAATGACACCTCACACAGCTCCGTGCGCCAAAGTATGAAAAAGTTATTAGCTTCAGAAGAGGGCAAATTTTTTTTTTCTTTTTTGTACACATTCGTTTAATTTTTGAAAATGTATTAAAACACAATAAAATCTATATAAATTTGATATCACCGCGATCGCACCAAACCAAAGAATAAAGCTGAGGTGTTATTTTGAGTGCACAGTCAAAGTCGTAAAAACTGAGCCCACAAGAACGTGACACGCGTTTTTTTTTTTTAATTTTTCCACATTTGGAATTTTTTTTCAGCTTCGCAGTACACGGCTTGTTAAAATAAGTAACATTACGGGAAAGTAAAATTTGTTACGCACAAAATAAACCCTCACACAGGTCTGTACACGTAAAAATGAAAAAGTTATGGATTTTTGAAGGTGGAGAGCGAGAAATGAGCGAAAAAACCCTGCGTCCTTAAGGGGTTAAGAAGTGTCTCCACTCCGTTTTGTTGTGCAGCTGCACTTGGCTCCATGCGACACAAATTAGGGGGCGTTACACTGCTCAGTCAGGCCTCGCGCCAGATTTAACATGCAAAGTCTATTGCACACCCTATATTAAAGATGCACCACAAAAAAGTTGACAAACTCTCTCGGGCCTGGGCATGGTTTATGGCGCACAATCTTAAAGAATCTGGTGCACCCAGCATTATATACGGGCAGAGCACTAACTATAATTTGCTTAAGCAGCAAATTATAGCTGTCATGTCAAGCAGAAAAAAAGGTGCAGGCCCGGAGCTGCAGGCCTGAACAGACACATCAAATTCTGAAAAACTGGGTCAAAACTATGGTGGGGAGGTAGAGACAATAACTAAGCAAATAAAAAGCACAATAGAGAAGGTAGAACTACAAGTCACAAGAAACCTCATAACCAGGACCTGAGCGAGGTGAAAAGTATCCAGGTACAGGACGCCACATACCTGATACACACACACACACTCAGCTTCAAAATGAGCTACAGCAGAATGTTGTGTTCACAGAACAGCAGAAGACCTGGTTAAAATAGCCAAATAGTGATTTAAACAGCCATACTACTAGCACTCTGTACTGAAGGTGAGATTTAACAGAAAAAAACCCACCTCTGAAGGCATATGCAATCAAGGTGAGAAAATGTTTAAAAAATACTTGAAAAACTTTTTACCTCAAATTACTAACTTTTAGAGTTTGGAGGGGGATCATTGGTTCAGATCTTGGGCTGTAACCATACTTCATGAATGTAGTTCTGTGAGCTACAGAGCTAAGGATATGGGCAGTTAAAGACATGGGGGCATATTTATCAGGGCCTCTGCGCCACATCAGTGATGTAGAGGCCCTGAAATAATCTTAAATGCTAGATTATTGCTTATTTGCCCTAATCCACCACCTTCACGTCAGTGGGGTGTGGATGGGCGAGAAGGGGAAAGAGGAGCGGCCGGCTGAGCAGAGGGCGCGGCCAGCCAGGAGTACATGTGAAAAGTCGCCCGTTGAATTTATTCATGCTTGGCGTCGAATAAATGCTATGAAGGCTGAAACCTCTTGATGCATCGCACTGCGAAAATGCAGGGTGGGCTTATCATACACCGGCGGACGAGCGCTGGCTTATGATAAATATCCCCCATAGTCTTTTTTGTTTGATTGTGTGTATATTTGGTTCTTTAGCAATTTGAAAGATACGACACAATGTTATCTTTATTATGATACCAAAGAAGCATTGGGGCAATTGCTGTTCCACTTACAGTGGCCATAGCAGGCTCAGTAGACAAAGAACATGTGATGTGAGCTGAGGCACTGATGACACATGGGGTTTGCACTTGAGGTCTTTCCATGGAGGTCATGCCAAGCACCGATTCCAATTAGCTGTTCATAACATTATTATAGTTTATAGAGCACCATTCATTTCATGGTGCTGTACAATCAGTAAGGGATTCACATATATTACATTAAGACCATATATATTATCACAAGAACATATAAAAAGTACAGTAATCAGAAAACAAGTGAAAGGAGGACCCTGTCCATGAGGGCTTGCAGTATATATGAGCAGCATCCATTGCTTCAAGAAATACCACAAAAATTGGGTCTGGAAACACACTTTAGTATCCACTCACAAAAACAGAACACACACACAGATTTAGATTTTACTGCTTTTTTCATTTAACAATACTGGGAATTGGGGGATATGAAAAAGCTGTAAAAAAAAGTAATAAGATTCAATGTATTCCTCTGGAGAAGTTTCAAGAAAATGAAGATAAATGAGAATTTGTTAATTTGTCATTGTCACTGACCTTTACAGAAAACAACTTGTGTTCTTTAACACGACTTCATTATCCAAGAGTGTAACTAGCAGAACAAATCAATGTTTAGACTGCAAACATCTATGTTTGTAAGTTAAGCGTTGATTTACCTTTACATGCAATGAACTTGATGCATTTTTTACATAAAAAATTGCATTGCTTTCTATGTCTTTTGTTACTTTTGCATCATCTAGAAGCAATTTCTTTTCATAATTTGACTCTGACAACTAACTATTTTCAAGTAAATTTGCAACATTCACCGCACTGGGGTCTGACCGTAGTGTGGGGGCATCTAGATTCCATGGAACCTAAGTGGTCTGCTTGTAGTGGGGCCTAGCACCAGAGTTATGTCACGGGTGGCTTGGTCCAGGAGAACAGGCCTCATCCACACCTGTTAGGACCAGTGGAGAGATGCAAGAAGAGGCCATAGTGCAGTGAAGGGATCTCCCCTTGGAGGAATCCTGGTGTGTAGTGAGAGATCTCTAGGCAGATGGTGAATGTGGTGTTAGTGGCAACAGGCCAGGGATCAAACATGGAACAAAACGCGCAGTCTCTTTAATGGCACACAGTCCAATGAAGCAACAGGTAAAAGGCTGTAAATGTACCTCACATACAAGTCAGTGGGGGATTGGTTGACTTTGAATTTGGAATATGATGGTTCCATGGAGGAATTTAACAGTAACTCGGCCTTGACCTGGGTATTAGAGGGATGTAAAATAGGGGGCCAGATAGGCCTTGCACATATCCAAGACTATAGAGAAAGACCTGGAATTCCAGTCAGAGAATTATAACAGTTTCAACTTAATATCAACATTACCAAAAAGAAACGTAATTCATCGTCAGCTCACCTGAAACTGCTGTGGCTTGTAGTCCCACCATGGATCTCAGAGCACGGACAACCTTAACTCCAAGTATACAAATCAAAACCAAAAAGTCCAGCTTCAACAATGGAATCCAAGGTCAGGATAAAAAATTGCAAAATTTATTTCAGCAGTTTAAAAAGAGACCTGATGGTCATCAATATACAGGAATTCACTCAAGCTAAAAAGAGGCAAAAAGTCTTGATGATTCTATCATTATATCATCATATTATATCATAGAATACGGTCACAGAAATCATCAAAAAATACCTTCCCATACTATACATGGATAAGGATTTAGCAACAATATTACCTGAACAAATTAATTTTGTTGCACAATGTGCCCCTACCCTCGGCACACAGCTATCCCCTAGTCTTTTTCGTTCAGGAAATGTTACCTCCCACAACTGGATAATCACAAAAGGATATTTGAAATGTGGACTAGAGATGAGCGAACACTAAAATGCTCGGGTACTCGTTATTCGAGCTCAAATAATATCGGTACATGATAAAAGTTTGCCAGTATATTTTGTGGATTACACAGCAGGGTGGCGACAAAGTTAACAACTTTGATGTGGAATCCATGAAAAGAACCCAAATTTGTGCCTGACACACCTCGTTTGATAAGGGGACGATGTATGGAGGCAGCTATATGGACGACTTTTGGAGGTAGCAATGGAGACAACGTGTGGAGGCTGCTATGGAGACAATTTAATTTGGATAGTGTCTGTATGTGGCAGTCCAAAAAAGTTTTCAAACCAGAGGAGCAGGTAGGTGGCCCTCCACTCGACCGAGCATCAAGCTCGGACGAGCATGTTCGCTCATCTCTAATGTGGACACAAAAAATGTATATGTTGTAATTATTCATCACCAAGCAAAAATTTTCAATTGATACACACTCAACAAACATTTTCTCTCTCCAATTTTATCAATTGCAATACGTCATATGTTGTTTACATGATCACATGTCTTGCATGTAATGTTTAAAATACAGGGTGCACCACGCTCTATAGGAACCTGTCCCTGGCTGTGCCTTTAAACCTATTATTGACCACCATATGGTTTTCCAGCTCATGGAAGTGTGCATTAGCATGCCCTACACTACATACAACCACTATTATGACCACTGATATGAATACTAAGTACCCTGTAAGACATTATAGCCCTACAATTTTTTTAAGATAGTTTTCATGATATCACAACAGTATTCTCATCCATAAGGAATTCATGGAGTTCAGTGCTACCAGGGATTAATTTTCCACAGTATGAGCCGTATCACAAGACTCTCATGTGCACAAGGTCTTAAATAACACTTTCAATTGTTCCATTGAATGTCAGTGGCTTGCAAATTTGGGTAATTTACCAGTACTTGCTTTTATTTAGCTACCACTAGTCCCATTACTGAGGAACACAACATAGAACGGCCATGTGTTAAATATTTTAAAACCTCATTTAGTTTTCATGTACTTAACTGCTATAAATATGTCACGGACCTCTCTACCTCTTAAGTGAATTTCATTACTGTCCCTCAGTTTAGAATCCCAACATCAAGTTGCAGTTATTTCTCACAGCTAATGGAAGACCTGTTTCTGTAATGTAATTTACTGCCTACATAGTTTTGGACGTCCTCATCTATAATGAAAATAAATTATTGTTTTAACTCAACCTGAAATATGGATTTTGCTTTGATTTGTGCTTTTAAATGACTATCTTTGTTTTCTCAAGGACAGAACAGGATTTCTGGCATGCATGTTCTTTGTTTCTGGCAAAATAACTTGTTTTGTGTGATGACAGAAATGAATAGGATTACTTCTGAATATATTTCGCTTCGATGTTGTTGCTGGTGGCTTTTGTCATTTGTAAAATGCAAAATGTAATCAATCTAATGCTACATGTATTTGTACCTTTCCTGTTTTGTCAGAAGTTCTGTTAAAATGAATCCTGAATAATACAGTGTATCAATGTACTGCTAAGCGCCTACAGAGTCCCTTGTATATTCAGGAGTGCACCAGCCTTGAGGGGAGTTGAGCCTCTTGACTCAGGCAGCACAACCTGCAGAAAGATGAGGGGCACAGATATCTGCTACAAAATTGGACCTGGTACTTGAACTCACTGACTAAAAATGACCTGATACATTACTACTGAATGGGGCAGAGCTTGGCTCGGGCAGCAGAGAGTTTAGGGCTACCCCTGTGTATATGGGACTATCTGTTTGAGTGCACCAGTGTGAATCTGCACAATTTCAGACTATTACAGTCTCCAAGACAGGGGCATAGACATCAAGTGGGGTTGGAGTTGACTAGGGTAAAAGATTCTCCAGGTCTCTAACACTCTCACTCATTTGCTGGTTCAACCATGTGCTTCCCCTTCTCCATCAGTACAGATATATGCATTGTACATTGATGCATGATATAAGCCTGCCTCTCCGCCATGTTGGATACATCAGGAGGCCCCTACTGTATCCAATGGCCAGCTACATGGTTGTTCAATTCTACACCATTGCCATAGAATTGCACTCTTGGTGCGGAGGTAGGAAAAAGGGGGAAATAATAACAATCCTATTGGTTGGCAAGTAACTTTAATTATTTCAAGGCTTGTACACCAGAAAAACTGAACTGAAACAGAAAACTGAACTATGCACACTGAAGTGTGCATAGTTTTACTAAAAAGAAAGTAGACCTTTTAGAATTGTCCTTTCTTAAAAAAAAAAAAAAAATACAGTAGCAAGGATTATTTGTTAAAACCGAATGAAACTTTTGAGTAGACAAATGAAAAAAACATGCACAGATTATATATTAGCTATATTCTACTTTAAGGACCCTTAGTTATAAAGAAAAATAAAACCACCCTCAGTCATGAAAGAATTAATAACATTGACAGACATTATGTATCCCATTCCTATAAAGCTGATATTTGCCACAGCCTTGTGCTTGTGTATCATAATCAGCAGGAAGGACAAAGCAATGACTTTTTAATAGTCTGTGACTCTTTCTGAGTCTAACCTTCTAAGTTTTTTTCACATTGTGGCTGTTTCTTATGTATTGTTGAATTGAATCAATTGGATAACTGAAGTAAGCTTATAACTACCTGTCAACTCCAAAGCTTGATCACTTCCTCCATGCTTGAAATGTCAATACTTACTTCACCTGAATATAAATGAAAACAATCTGCTTGGCATGAATTTTAACTAATACAGTACACATCCGCTATATTTGATATTACGTGAAGTACCATCAATGGTAATCCAATAATTCAGCGCAGACCTGAAATTTCCTCTGACATCCAGACACAGTTTAGACTAGAACTCCGCTTCAGCTCTACAATGTCACTTACTGAATCCTTCACGACACAAATTTCTGTTACATTCTGTTGCTTTTAACCGAATCAAGATTGAAGAACGCTTAAGAATTGTAAAATAAGATAAATACAGCTTTTCATAGCAACCATTAGAAAGAATTTGTGGAGGCAGATTTAGCCCTTGGGCTATTTAGCGTTGGAGGACGTTAGTCACATTGTTGTGGACCACGGCAAA
Organism: Engystomops pustulosus; assembly: GCA_019512145.1. Taxonomy (NCBI): domain Eukaryota; kingdom Metazoa; phylum Chordata; class Amphibia; order Anura; family Leptodactylidae; genus Engystomops; species Engystomops pustulosus. The sequence goes on from CM033650.1 coordinate 37,716,388, forward strand.
CCCTCTGGAGAAATATTACTGTCAATCATTATTTTTCACATTTTCATAGCTAGTTAAATGTATGGTATAAAAGAAATAAAGGCCTTCAATGATTTTAACATATTTAGGGTGGAAATAAAGTTCTGTGTACCAACGCCATAGCTACAGGTGTCTTCTCTGTTCTAGTCCTTATTTGTAGGATAGACAAACCCTTAAAAATAACTTTAAACCTTCTGAACCTCTGGCCCAGTTAATAAGCTTCTCCTAAAAGAAGATGCCTGAACAAAGATGGCTGCAAAGGTATTTCTTGACAGAAGACTTATTTCTTTTACCTGACCCATGCCTATGTATACCGACTCCAAACCTTGGCTACCTACCTTGGTCCTTGTCTGAATCAGATTGACAGGTCCTCATGAATCTGGTCAAACAAATGCAATAGATTTAATATGCCCCCCCCTCCCATACACTTATATTTTTGATTAATTTCTTGCTCAGTTCAACTAAGTGAGCATGTGCTTACATTGCTAGATTACTAGTCTCTCCAGTCCATAGTGTATTTTCTGTGAGGACAAAAGATGTTCAAATTTAACATACTTAATTTTGTAATTCCCAAACATTTATTGTTAAATCATATACATTCGGTGGTTGGTTCATCTAAAATTGGCAATAAAATAATCAAAATCTTATGTGAGGTCGCCTGCTCAATATGATATGATATGAGGCTTAAAAATTGAATTCAGTAAATCCATGGTTAAGAAATCAGCTTTTTCTTGTCTTTGAAAGAGTAAAATGCTCTCAAAAGGGAAAATAAAATGTTTCAATAATTCTGTTCAGTTTATTTATTTATCATAACTTCCACTGTAATTGTTATATGTAATCTCACTATGGGAAATGTTGAAAACTAGACCTTTTGGGCTTCCTCGAGGACTAGAATTGAGATACATGCTGTAAATCACCTTTAGCGAGTGACTATCCATCCATTAAGGATAAAATGGAACTCCTTTTTTCCTTTGCCATTGTCTCCAAGAGCCAGAGGCAAGCTCTGAAGAGCAGCATTGCTTATAAAGCGCAAATCCAATAGACAACTTAAATCAGAATATTTACTTTCACTGCCTCCATAAACTTCAGTGCGGTCTCTGACACAATGAGCAATTAATTAAATTTTAATAAGCTTCTCCCTCAGGTCTTAATGGAGTTCCGCAATGCAATCGCACTATCACAAAGACATAAATACCATAACTGTTTCTTTAATTACACAACTACTCAAGATAAGTGTCCCTTTTGAGGTCAAGGGTGACATTGTGGTAGGAGCGATGTTTGGTAATTAGTTTAATTGATTAAACATGGTCTTTGTAACAAAACTGATGTTTACATTGTACTGTATATTCCATTTAACTTTAGCAATTTGCGCAATATCCAAAGTATAAAACAGGCTGTTAAAATTGCTTGTTTGTCATAAACATTTCCTATGTGTTTAATAATGAATGAAATGAAACTAATTTGAATGAAATTGAAATTAAACTGCACAAAACATATTTCATTTCAACTACACCACTTGCTGCATATATCTATTAGGTTTATGGAGTCACAGAGGAACCGCCATAGTGGGATCTGTAACTGCTCTGACACAATGATGAGCCCTAAATGTTCCTCAATAGGACATTGGTACTAACTTTTACACCACTAAATTACCAGCACCTTCAGGTAGGGTAGGAAATATCCTTTCTAGTTTTCCTAATTTGGTTTAATCTCACCACTTTGCCTAAAAGTTCCTCAGTCATATGCAAATGATCTGAGAAGAATCCCTTTTAAAGGTTGGAGATACCTCCATCTTGGGTTCTAAACTGCCAGAGAGTTTAGATGGACAGCATCTCTATATCTCTGAAACATCTGTGACCATTTGGTTTTCAGTGGCATCCTCTGTTTATGGAGTGAGGATGTGCTGATAGGTGTTCTTTTGTTTCAATCTGTCCTTGCTTCTGTATATACAGTACATAAAGTCCTTGAATACTGCATTACCCCTTCCCTAGTAGCCATATTGATTTCCACCACACCCATTGTCTCCGCCGTGTCTGAATGTCTGTCAGAGAATTGACCCAATCAACCCGTCTCACAATTGTTTTGTCAGACTACTCCTTGCTTGCTTAGACTTAGGCTACATTCACACTGCCATTGCCCGCCCGTACGGTACCGTAGCGGGCAACGGCAGTGCGCGGGGAGAGGAGGAGGAGGTGAGCGCAGCTAACCCCCGCCCCTCTCCATAGGAAGTAATAGCGCATGGCGCCGTACTACGGGTAAAGATAAGACAGGTCCTGAAAAAAATGCAATGCAACTTCTGCACATCAAAAGCGCGCACAGAACACGCACGTGAAAAACGCAAGTGTGAAAGAGGCCTAACTTACACTAAATCATCTGCTTTGCATCTGAAACACATATGGAATGTGAAATAGCATGTAGATAGGCAGACAGAATAAGGAACAACAATGGCTGCACACACAGGATATTATATTTATCAACATTATTAACTCTTCTTAACTCTGAAAACTTTACAAATAAGCATTAAGTTAAGTATTTTTTAGCTCTCATTTCTACTGACATTTTCAATAATAAAAATAAGTCATATTTTAACTACATATTTTCTCCATCACTCTCTTGATACATTACTAGCAAATATGTGTAAATGGGTGTAATAAGCATTATAAAAATTTACCCCAATGGAAAAATGAATGTATTTGTGTGAATTGCATATGGATGCTTGGATAATAGAGCCCTAATTGATTCCCATTTCTATTTTATCATTGACTTTCTAACTGTAAGGGGGGTTTCACATAGCTGTGTGTGTTGCACATCCATTGCACTTCCATTGCATCTTGTCTCCGTCATACCTCCGTTTTGTCTAAGTGTCCGCAAAATAAAATTAAGGTTTAACATTGGTAAAAGAGCATAATACCAGGTTTCTCAGCCTTATCAGAGAAAAAATATTTTTTTTTTGCAGACCTGTAGACTTTTATTGCCTTCCGTGATCTACATCAGTGAAAATTAACAGACAGGTCTAAAAAGATTTCCCACCAACGATTGGTGAAAATAAAAGCCAACGTAAAAGAATCTATATAAAACATTGGGGCAGATTTACTTAACCGGTCCATTCGCGATCCAGCGGCGTGTTCTCTGCGGTGGATTCGGGTCCGGCTGGGATTCATTAAGGCAGTTCCTCCGACGTCCACCAGGTGGCGCTGAAGAGCAAAAGTATAATGGTGTGTGGTATAATGGTGTAATGACTCCTCCATGTGCTTCCTGGAGGCCATGCCCCCTGCAGCCTGTGTGTGTATAGGAGAAATACAACAGCTCCAGGCAGCCATGTTATAGCAGAACATGTCAGGTACTAGTGTCTGTGTCTCTCACATTTGTATAAGGAGGGAGAGCATGTCAGCAGATAAAGCACAGACACTAGCAATGATTTACTATACATTACACACAGACATGAGCAGGGAAGGAGAGAGGAGGGGTAATAGGGGTGACATCACTGCCTCTGATCATGTGACCAGCCTCATTTACATAATAAAGAAAAGATGATTTTACAATGATTAATGTATGAATTGACTAGATAAAGGCTGTGATGGGATCCTTGTGAGCTGCTCCAACAGGTAGAAGTGACAGAAACAGTGACAGAGACCTGATGACAGGTCTCCTTTAAAGTTATTTGTGAAGGAGGCTTGTAAACTCTTTTGTAACTCTTTAAAATGTAGTTATATTTCTGTAGTCTCTTATAATTATTTATAGCACAGAATATGAAAGTATTAACAAGAGTAGTGTTAAGTCTTCATAACGTGTCGTTTACAAAGTGTTAATTATGTGCTGGTATCCAACACATAGGTATACTGTGATTTATGTGTTACCGAGGACTTCTCATACAAACCAATCATGGATAAGTGAATAAAAGGGCCACTTGCCACCAATTAATGGGCAATTTTTTTTAAAACTGAATGATGGTCAATTACACTAATTTGAACATTGTGGAAATTTTCATTAATCTCTCGCATATCACCTTCCAGCTTGGGATTGTAGTCCTCTTCCGCCATCAATAATTCATTAAATATCAAAAACCAACCCGAAGCCAAGTAATAACAAATGTCAAATGACACATTAAGAAGATTCATAGTAAACTGAATGTGGCATTTTACAATGAGATCTAATTCACTTTTTGTGGTCAGCATTATAAATTGATTTTTAGTAGTATTATTCAATTGGCACCTTCAACTCGTTTAATAGGTCATTAATGAAATGAAGATAAATTTCTAAGGCTTTATAGAACAGTTCTCCATTTAAATTGTGTTACACATAGCGGCCTAAATTACCAGAAGAAAATTGTTAACCTGCAAGCATAGAACAGCAGTTGTGCCACCTAGACAATAAAAAATGGAGCAAGTTCAACTCAAGTAATCTACACAAATGTGTGACAAAATAGAGAAAAAAATATATTAGCCAAGCTGTTAGGCTATATTCACACTGCCGTGTGGGGGCCCCCGTATATACACCCCCCGTAGACAGCAATGGGCGCACGGAACCATAAGGTAGCTGTAAAGTGCGGCACAGTACCATTCTGGAGACGGGAGAAAGATGGACAGGTCCTTCCCCGGAATACGGTGCCGTGCCCAAGGTTTCTCTATGGAGAAACGACCGCTCATGGAGTCTGCAATAAAATACAGCATCATTCAGAAGAAGGAATATGATGACATCTTGGTACCTAGACCCAGGATTCCCACATTCCCACATCCAAAGATCCAAAAGTCCCTTACATGTCCACCTGGGCGACCTATAGTGTTGGGAATTGGGGGGACATGTGAGAAAGCATGTGGTTATGTTAACTACTTTTTACAGACGCTGGTTTTGACATTGCCCTCGTATGTACGGGACTCCACGGATCTTCTTCAAAAAATTCTGCATATTCAGACCTTCGACAAACACTTGGTTGGTGACGTTGGAAGTGGAGTCCCTGTATACTAACATTGCACATTCAGACGGTACTGCAGCAGCTGCATATTTCTTGGACAAGAACAGCACAGGTGATAGAAGGCATGATTCTTTTTTGAATGACCTATTAAAATATGTCTTGAGATATAATTATTTTACCTTTGACCATCGATTTTATAAACAGGTGTCCGGGATGGCAATGGTTGCACATTGTGCGCCCTCCTACGCCAACCTATTTTTGGGGTTGTGGGAGGGCGAACACGTGTACCCATTGGACAGGTTCCAACGACATGTAAAATGTTGGCACAGGTTCATTGACGACATACTTATGTTGTGGGATGGGCCTTTGGATTCTTGCCAGGTTTTTTTTCTCAACTTTATGCAAATTCCTGGAACATGTTACTTACATCTAATTTCTCACAGGTTACGGTTGATTTCCTGGATTTAAGGATTACCAAGATGAATGGTGACTTACCACAAATCTGTACAAAAAAAAAAAACAGCTACAAATAGCCTGCTACACCACAGCAGCTTCCACCCGAATCATTTGAAGACTGGCATACCCGTTGGACAGTTTATTCGGATTAAACGGAACTGGAAGATTACAGGAAGATTTCGCAAGAGAACTGACTGGGAAATTTTTAAACAGAGGTTATCCAAAGAAAACTATCTCTAATGCATACTGTCGGGTCCGTGACTCTTGGAGAGAAGAGCTATTAAAGAAAAAGAACAAACTAGAGCCCCCAAAAGGTATTGCAATGTGCGTAATTTCAGTGAAAATCACTGTATAAACTATGTGGATTTCATACGTAAATCTGGCTGTAAACTAGAGCCCCCAAAAGGTATTGCAATGTGCTTTATACAGATACCCCACATCTGACAGCTCACTACTGCAGATGCATGAATGTCAAACAGATTTCTTCCTATTCGATATTCGATTTTGTCACTAAATAGAACTGCTATTTGGGGTATATAGAACCCCCTTAGAGAACAGCGAAGGATTGCAGCAAGAATCGCACAGCACAATAGCAGCAGCTGGACGCTACAACATGGCTTACAGGTCTGCAGATGTCATAGGGGGTGTTCCTTTCTCCTTCCCAGAGTTCTCTGCCCCATGTAACACGTTGTTCTCGCGCCCATTTAGCAGAAACATGATCGACAATATGGACAACTCTTTAAGGAAAAACCCAGGTTTGTCTTTAAAAAGGGTAAATCACTCGCCAATTGTTTAATACGAGCAGATATTAATAAGAGCAAACAGAATAGACAATAATTCCTATGAGCTAGACAAAATAGGACCCATGCATGTTTGTCATGCCAGAATTGTAGTTCTATTATTAAAGGGGAAAAACTATCACACCCCCTATACGGTACAAATATTGTGATTAAAGGTTGGCATTCATGTAACAGTAAAAATGTTATTTATGCACTAAAATGCCCATGTGGCAAAATGTACATAGGGCAAACCTCAAGACTGATTAAGATTCGATTATATGAACACAGGTCTGCAACTAGAACATATGGGAAACAAGTGTCACGGGTGCCTCTGTGACCCCCCTCCCGGGTCGCAGGAGCACCCGTGCCGCGGTCCATGGCTGCCCCGGTCCCCCGGCATCTTACTTACCCCGTCCCGTTCCCACGCCGACTCCGGCAGCACGGCGCGCGCGTCCCCGCCTCCTAGGGCGCGCGCGCGCCACCTTTAGCAAATTTAAGATAATAAGAGCGTGACATGTCTGAGGAAGGGGGCGTGTCCCTCGAAACGTCACAGCAAACATGATGCTCGCTAGATCGTGGCATGGCGTCTAAGTGAGGTAGTGTCTATGTCCTACGGATCAAGTAAGACCTGTGGTGATCAGCTTTGTGGTATCATTGCACATATGTTCAACATGAGCCTGGAGTTGGGAAGGGTACCACAACTGTGGAAAACATCTTGTGTGGTACCAGTTCCAAAAACACTTCACCCATCGGACCTCAACAGCTACAGACCGGTGGCTTTAACATCCCATTTGATGAAGGTCTTCGAGAGGTTGGTTCTCACACATCTCCGCCCTCTAGTGAGCTCATCTATGGACGCCCTACAGTTTGCTTATCGGCCAGGCATTGGTGTAGATGATGCCATCATCCACCTTCTACACCGAACTCTTTCTCACTTGGAGAAACCTGGGAACACTGTGAGAATAATGTTCTTTGATTTCTCCAGTGCTTTCAATACCATACAGCCAGGGCTACTAAGAGACAAACTGGATCTGGCTGGAGTGGACCACCATCTCTCTAGTTGGATCCTAGACTACCTCACAAACCGACCTCAATATGTGAGAGCCCAGGATTGTGTGTCGGATACTGTGATGAGTAGTACAGGTGCACCTCAAGGTACAGTTCTGGCTCCCTTCCTCTTCACATTGTACACAGCAGACTTCAGGTACAATTCATGTAGCTGCTACCTCCAGAAGTTCTCTGATGACTCTGCAATAGTAGGCCTCATTACAGGTGAGAACGACAGGGAGTACAAAGAACTGATCCGGAAATTTGTGGACTGGTGCCAGCGAAACCACCTTAGGATTAATGCTGGGAAGACCAAGGAGATGGTGATGGACTTTCGTAAGCACAGTCCTCCTTCTAAACCGGTGGTCATCCATGGGACGGACATTGAGGCAGTGAAGTCCTATAAGTACTTGGGTGTCCTCCTCAACAATAAACTGGAGTGGGCAGAGAACATAAACGCACTTCACAGGAGGGGTCAGAGCCGGCTACACCTGCTGAGGAGGCTGAGGGCATTCGGAGTGCGGGGGGCTCTTCTTAAGACCTTTTTCAACTCTGTAGTGGCACCAGCCTTCTTCTTTGGCATAGTATGTTGGGGAAGCAGCATCTCAGCTAGGGAAAAGAGCAGACTGGACAAACTGATTAGGAAAGCCGGTTCTGTCCTGGGGGGTCCTCTTGACACAGTGCAGGTGGTAGCTGAGAGGAGGACACTGGGTAAGTTGAAGTCTATTCTGGAGAATAGCTCCCATCCCTTGCATGAGACTGTGGTGGCATTGGGGAGCACCTTCAGTGACCGACTGCTTCACCCCAAATGTGAGAGGGAGCGTTATCGTAAGTCATTCCTCCCCGCTGCCATCAGGCTGTTCAACAAACAAGGCCCAAACAGAAGTAACCTGCGCCCCCCATCTAACCAGTCCCTGCAGGTCCCATCCACAGACTAAACATCAAACTGCCGATCATTGCTTGTCTCTTTTATGTCTTTTTATCCCCCTTTTATTTTTGTTCATTTATCCCTGATATTATTGTTGTCATAGTTTGTACTTCACTCTCTGTACCCTCTCTGCTGCTGTAACGCTGTGAATTTCCCCACTGTGGGACTAATAAAGGATTATCTTATCTTATCTTATCTTAAACGTGAGTCTAGTCTACTAATTTATAATCTGATGTACCTTGCCGGATTGAAAGATTCTTTATGAAGTAATAAGGCAGAAGCAGGCTCGTGTGATCCAAGGTAATAATTTTTTCGCAAGCTAAATAAGAAATGTTCTCTGCGTTCTCTGCGCTGGATTCGGGTCAGGCCGGGATTTAATAAGGTAGTTCCTCCGCTGTCCACCAGGTGGCGCTGCTGCGCTGAAAAGCATCGGAACGCGCTGGAGTTCACCGGCTCGGGCTGAGTGAAGGTAAGCGCATCCCGAGTGACACATTTTCCGTTGTTAAATGCGGCGCTTTTTCCGAATACGTCGGGTTTTCGTTCGGCCACGCCCCCCGATTTCCGTCGCACGCATGCCGGCGCCGATGCGCCACAATCCGATTGCGTGCGCCAAAATCGCGGGGGAATTCAGCTACAATCGGCGCAAATCGGAAATATTCGGGTAACACGTCAGGAAAACGCGAATCGGGCCCTTAGTAAATGACCCCCACTGTCTTTTTAGCCATCATCAGCCTCACCATCCCGCTGCTTGGCCTGTTGAAAAACTCTCTGGTCAGCATGAAGTCAAAAGCTTTGCGCTCGTCACAAGAGATGGGGGAAGAAGATTCCCTTGTTGATAGCCAAAGCACCCTACGGTCTGTTTCTCATTGCTCAGTCCTTCTCTTCTTCTGCCCATACACGCTGAACAGTTGAGTTGGAGGAGGCGGAGGAGGAAAAGAAGAGTCAGGCCAGGGAGGGGTGTTGGGACTCTGGCGCATATGGCAGATTTCATGCTAGGCTGCCTATCCCGTGACCCTCGCGTTCAAATAATTTATTCCAGCACCGATTACTGGTTATTCACTCTCCTGGACCCACGGTACAAGCAAAATCTTTCCACTCTCATCCCTGGAGAGGAAAGGAGTGTGAGAATGCATGAATACCAGCAGGCCCTGGTGCACAAGCTGAAACAGTATTTCCCTTCTGACACCACTAGCGGCAGAGGGTGTACTTCTGCGGGACAAGTAGCAAGGGAGAGTAGGCGAGCAGGCAGCTTGTCCAGCACTGGCAGGGGTACGCTTTACAAGGCCTTTGCCAGTTTTATGTAACCCCAGCAAGACACTGTCCCCTGTCCCCAAGTCTCGGCAGAGTAGGGCTGATCTTTACAGAAAGATGGTGAGGGAGTTGGTAGCTGACCATACCATCTTCCTAAATGATTACACAGCTCCCTACAACTGCTGGGTTTCAAAGCTGGACATGCGGCCCAAACTGTCGCTGTAGGCCTTGGAGGTCCTTGCCTGCCCTGCCGCGATTGTGTTGTCAGAGCGGGTTTTCAGTGCAGCTGGTGGCATCGTCACCGATAAGCATACACGCCAGCTCTGATAGGCTGATTCTTATCAAGATGAATCAGGGCTGGATTTCTCATGATTTCCATTCTCCACCAGGTGAAAGCAGCTCAACCTGAATAATTCTCATGTATGCACTCCTCCTCCTCATTCTCCTCCTCCTTCTCCTCCTCATTGTACACTAAAGCAGAGGCAACTGGCTATTTTTTGACAGGGCCAACTGGCTCTAGCTATAGTATTCTATGTATTTAATTTTTCTGGAGGGCCACATATAGGCACTCTATCTATTTAGTTTTTCTGGAGGGCCATCTACCGGCTCCTCTGTTTTAAAAACTTTTTTGGACTGCCACATACAGGCACTATCCAAATTTAATTGTCTCCATAGCAGCCTCTACAAGTCGTCCACATAGCTACCTCCATACATCGTCCCCTTAGCAAACGAGCTGTGTACGGCAAATTTTGGGTTGTTTTAACGGCTTCCATATCAAACTTGTTAACTTTGTTGCCACCCTGCTGTGTTATCCACAAAATATACCACCAAATTTTTTCATTTACCTATATCATTTCATTGCTACTTGCGCATCTGTTTACGTTCCCCTCCTCCGCCATAACCAGGCCAATTACTTATAAGAACAGTACTACACTTGATCTTATACAAAAGGTTCATAGAAATGCTGTTTCCAGCCCCCGCCTGCTTTGAAAATTATAATTTTTTCAAAGTAAACGCTTCTGGCCCCGCAGGCCCATTTTGGGTGGGGAGGACCTGAGAGGAAGAGGCTTGGACAAGCGAAAGCTCGTCTGGCAGCGGACCGCCAGCTCCATCCCAAGATCCAACTAACATCGTTTTAACTGCAGCACCTTTAATCTATTACTACCTTACTGCCTCCATACATCGTCCCCTTACCAAAATGATAGCGGCACAAACGGAAATTTTTGCTGAAAAAAAACAGCACAAACGTAGCACTCTTGTTTGACACCAGTTTTGTTTGATTTGGTTAATGTGGGGGGGCTGGCTGAACTTTTGACCTTGAATTTTTTGTTCATATATTCAAAACAAAAGCAGCAGAAACAAAAATTTGAGCAGAACAAACCAGCACAAACGTAGCAGAATTGTTTGTTCCCAGTTCTGTTTGATTTGGGCAATGTGGGGGGGGGGGGGGGCTGGTTGACCTCTGATGACCTCTGGAAACTTTCATTAAAATCTTAAAAACAATAGCGGCACAAATGAAAATTTCTGCTGCACAAACCAGCACAAACGAAGTACAAATGTTCGACACCAATTTTGTTTGATTTGAACAAGGTGGGGGGGGCAACTTCACTCAGGTGAGCAGCAGCTCCTGTGTGCAGCAAATTCTCCCTGTAGCCTGCTGGCTATTTGAGACTAAGAACCTTACTTTTTTTCCTATGAAAGAGGAGAGTCTGCTCTTTAATATGAATCATTTGAAAGACGAGCAAATTGCCCACTTTGCGTACCCATAACGCCGACCCTGCTACTCACATCAAATTGGCAATACAGGATGTAGTAAACATTTACTTGACAATTAATCCCTTCAGGACTCAGGACAGGTCCTTTTTCATTTTTGTGTTTCTGTTTTTTACTCCCTTTAATCCATAAGCCATAACTTTTTTATTTTTTTGTTTACAGAGATGTGAGGGCTTTTATCTGCGGGACAAATTAAACTTTTTACTGATGCCTTTTAATATTCCATACAATGTAGCTGAGGTGGTGTGCTTCCTGAAAAGTGCTTTGACTAATGTTGTTTTAGTTTGCATGGGGTATAATATCCACATTCTTAACCCCTTAAGGACCCAGGCTTTTTTCATTCATTTCTTGCTCGTATTCTTTGGATCAGTAGGATTTTTATGTGATGTAAAATGGTGTAAAAGTAGTCTTTTGGACATTTGGGCACTATTTTCCTTTATGTGGTTCACTGCCCACAACAACAGTTTATATATTTTGATAGATCATAATTTTTACAGTTTATTACGTTTTATATCGGTTTCTAGGGAAATAGGGGTGATCAGAATTTTTTTTTATATACATTTTTTTATTATTATTAAAATTTTATTTAAACTTTTTTTTCTTTACTATTTTTAGACTCTCTAGAGTACTTTAACCCTAGATGGTCTGATTATTCCTACCATTTGCTGCAATACTACATTTACTGCATTTTTATTCAGTTTCATTACAATGAGCTACTGGCAGAAACTGCAGAAAGACCTGAGGGTGTCATGGCAACCGCTCACTGCTCCCCGTTGATTATCCAGGGAGCGACGATCAAAACAAAGATGGCGCCGACCTGCACTGATAAGGGGTTATTAGCTGTGGGTGTTTGCTGTAATTTGCAGCAAGCCACAACTCTGTATGAAGAGGGCTCAGCCCGTGAGCCCTTTTCACATAGCCTCCAAACCTCTGCACCATACATGTATGGTGCCGAGCATGAAGGAGTTAAAGTAGAGTGAATGGTGTAACATTGAAAAAATATAATATAGTTTAAAGAGTGTTGGAGTTTACATCGTATTTTCTCATAAAAGTTATGCCACAAAGTGCCCTAACTAGTAGTGGAGAGCTTAAATAACAGTGCCTTTACTATAAACTCTCTGAAACCACTGTCCAATGCTGCTACTTTAGCCACTTTAGCTGCTTTTGATATTATCATCTGTTGCCTGTGTCATGGTTTTCTGTATGCAAATCTGGCAAAGGTGTCTCCTCCTCCATGCACTAAGTGGCTGATTTACATACCAATTAAAAGCTGATGTCTGCTTTGCTTCTTCCATCTGTGGCAAAAGCGATATGTTTCTGCCCCCTTTAAAGAGTACTATTATTGGTTTGGGGGCATTCAGGATCTCACAATCTACCTTTAAATGCTTAGTATGTAATACTGCATGTTTAGCAAGAGGTGAAAACCCTGCTATAAAACCGGTTGCTATGGAATTATATAACACCTAATTCTACACATTTCTCACCTTTTTAAACTAAGGACTAAAGATCAATTACAGTGCTCAGATTTCCTGCTGAAATCCTAAGGCTAACTCTGTAAGAGTGTGAGATAACAATCTCTGCCTGTAATAATCCTGTCTTTTCCACAGCTTTCTCAAAAAATGTTCCCGCTAATATTAAGCATTTTAATTAATAGATAAATAGATAAAGATAAAGGACAATTGTGTGTAAGGTTGAGTGGATTCAAACTCCAATGTTTTCATCTGTGAAAAACACAGGTTCAAGTCCCCAAACCCTGACTTCAGGTTCAGGTTCGGCGTTCGGGCTCACTTCAACTTTAAACAAATGTTGCTAAATTTTAAAGGCTTAACACCCACGATATTTGCCAGCACCAATTATGGGTGTTTCCATTGGGTTTTCATGATCAGGTTTAAAGTTCGTCCAAACTCGGCGAACCTGTAAGGAAAAAGTCAACTCATCACTTATTGTGAGATAATTGACGATCTATATACTGCTATAGAGTGACTCTGTGCAGTACCTTTTTCTCCTCACCCTCTTATGTAAATCTTTATATGGGTCTTTTTTTAACAATTATACATTTGAACACGCAATTTAAACCTGATATCCTATTCTATCACCCTTATATTGACGATCTGATCTTTATATGGAAAGGAAACCCTCTAACTGTCACAAATATTATGACTCACCTAAATAACAACACAATGGGGCCCATTTACTTACCCGGTCCTTACCGGCAGGTTCTCCGCGCTGATTCAGGCCCGGCCGGGATTCACGAAGGTAGTGCACCAGATGTCCACCAGGTGTCGCTGCTGCGCTGAAGTCCGCTGGAGTTCACAGAAGTTCACTATCCTATCCTAGGTGCAGGAAAGCGCGTGTCAAGCAACACTTTTTTTTTAAAAATACGTTGGTTTTTCCAAATTCGTCGGGTTTTCCGAGGTCACGCCCCCGATTTCCGTCCCATGCATGCCGGTACCGATGTGCCGCCATCCGATCGCATGCGCCGAAAACCCGGGGCAATTCAGGGAAGATCGCACAAAACGGTAATATTCGGGTAACCTGATGGAAAAACGCGATTCCCTTAGTAAATGACCCCAAATGGGCTTCTCCTTCACTCACCTCTATTTTGAAGACTATTAACTAGCTAGATTTGCTAATTAAGTAAAACCTGAACAATACCTTCACCACCAGTACCTTTTATAAGATTGATGTCAACAGCTATTTAGACTTTAGAAGCGTCCACTATTGCCCCTGGCTAAACAATGTTCACTTCGGACAAGTCAAGAAAATCCGAAAAAAATGCTTGGAACAAAATACCTTTAAAGAAGAAGTTGGCAATCTTTAAACACTTTTTAAAGAGAAGCACTGATCCAAATCATAGTTGCACTAACTAAAGTAGAAGCCCTTACCCAAGATGACTGTCTACATCCCAAAACAATTAAGACCCCTTGTCAAGAAACAACATTCAGTCAATTGAACTTCACAACCACATACAATGACAATAATGAAAGAATCAAACAAATTCTTGCAAACCACTGGCCCATCCTTCTAAACAACCCATATCTCAAAGATCTCTTACCTAGTCGACCCAACATGACCTTCAGAAGAGCTGCAACTCTAAGAAACATCCTTGCCCAAGGGATACTACCAATGAAAAAGAGGTGTTATCCTTCTGTTGCCAATTAACTGGCTTATACAAGTGTGGAACACCAAGGTGCCTTTGCTGTGACAATAAAACACACAGAAGAAAACAATTCAAATCCAACATAACTCATGAATCCCTTGATATTAAAACCTTTCTCAACTGTACGTCTGATTTTGTTATTTACCTTCTACAATGTCCCTGTAAATTACAATATATTTGACAAACCACCCAGGATCTTCACTGTCATATAAACAGCCATAGATTAAACGTAACAAAAGGTTTTCTGAAACACAATGGGGCAGATTTGCTTACCTGGTCCATTCACGATCCAGCGGCGCGATCTGTGTGGAGGATTCGGGTTCTGCCAGGATTCACTAAGGTAGTTCCTCCGTCTTCCACCAGGTGTCGCTGCTGCGCCGAAGTTCATCGGAATGCACTGAACTTCACCAAGCCGGGCCGAGTGCAGGTAAGCGCGTGTCAAGCGACACTTTTTTTAAAAAAATGCTACGGTTTTTCCGCACAATGTGTGTCCCTGAAATGAAGCACATTCAAATTACCTACTAGCATTTGCAATTACTAAGGAATAAAGGCTCCATCACTTTATAGTGATATGAGAAATAAAATCCCTGTAATGTTTATTAAACAAAAAACACACTGGTTTAGATTCGTCAAACTAACTGTGCAAGTTTTCCGGGGCCTTTTGCACATAAATACATGTGTACCTGCTTGCTCATGTAATTATGAAGTGTTTGCGCAAGGTTTGTGTCGCGTCTGTACCGTGTCTGCTGCAACACAAAACTGTGCACCTAAATGGGCGTTCCAGTGCGGCCAACACATTAATTTTAGAAGTCCCGCACATAACTGTCGAAAGAGAGAAAGGGAGAAAGAAGTGTGAAAGCGAGAGAGAGAAAGAGAGAAAGAAATGCTTCTGAACCCACTTTATGTGGATGTTCTATATATGGACTTTTCCAAGGCATTCGATACACTGCAGCATAAAAGGTTGGTACATAAAATGAGACCGGGATTTTAATATTTTCATTAATGACCTCATAGATGATTTACACAGTAGAGTTTCATTATTTTCAGATGATACTAAGCTCTGTAAAGTAAGTAATACCAAGGCCGATACTATAATATTACAGAGGGATTTGTGAAAGGTGCAGGCTTGAATGGAGAAATGGCTTATGAAGTGTATTAGACTGTTTATAAATATAAGGTAACTTGTGCAGTGAAAACAAAGCTTACAGTTATTTTAACAGTCAATTACTTGGTAAAATTTCAACAGAAAAAATACTAGGGTGGCACACTGGCTGAGTGGGTGGCACTTCTGCTTTGCAGCCCTGGGGTCCTGGGTCCGAATCCCACCCAGGTCAACATCTGCAAAGAGTTTGTATGTTCTCTCCGTGTTTGTGTGGTTTCCTCTCAAAATCCAAAACTCACTGGTAGGTTTTTAGATTGTGAGCGCCATTGGGACAGGGACCAATTTGACATGCTTTGTGCAGTGCTGCATAATCTGTGTGCGCTATATAAATAAAGAATTATTAGATTGGAGGGTATTGATTTTTATTTATATTAGGGACCAATGCTAGGAAGCTGCTAATAAGGCAAAAAATAATTATGGATGTATGAATAGAGGAATAAATTGTCATGATGAGGAATAGTTTGTCCCTTTACACAATTCACTGGTTAGACCACACATGGAATATTGTGTACAGTTTTGGGCACCAGTGTATAAAAAGGACATAGTAGATCTGAAACAGGTGCAGAGGAGAGAAACCAAGATTAATGGGGGATGAGGGACTAGAATACAATGACAGATTACTAGATTACTTAGAAGAAAGGCCTGAAGGTACAAATACCTAAAGGGACAGTACAAGAATCTCTCCAATGATCTTTTTATACCTAGACCTCTGACCAGGACAAGGGGGCATCCTCTACGCCTAGAGGAGAGGTGATTCTACCATCAACATAGACAAAGTTACATTACTGTGCAAGCAGTGAGACTATGGAACTCTCTGCCGCAGGAGGTTGTTATGGCGGACTCTATGTACATGTTCTAGAGGATGCCTATCTTGAGAACGAAAATTTCACAGGTTATGGGAAAAAAAATTGTTTAATCTTTTTTTTACTACCATATCTACTTTGAAAAAGTACTATGATACTATGAACATAGGATAAAAGAAAAACAATGAGTAAATGTGGATCTGTTGCTGGCGGCTACTTCCCTGTCGTTTTGATGTACATAGAGAAACATTAACATATGCATCATTTGTAATTTTACTTACTTCAATAAACAACATAAAACCGGTGGCACAATATAAATGTACATAAAGTGTGGCTCACCTTCAGAGGCAGTTTTATGCACTGGGATGACACAGCTTTGATATTCAGCCATTATATCCGTGTTAATTCTTTTAGCAGAGAGAATGTTGATTGAATGTGCTTTGGAGTGCCTGCAACTATTTGTCAAGTACATTATGTTGACATTTGTTCAGATGCTAAAAATACACCCAAAGCGTGTTCTACCTGTAAATAAAAATTCAATCTACTCAACCATTAGAAATTAAATCATCTTTAAGTGACTTTAAAAGTTGAAGTACTTGTTTTAAACATTCATTTTTATTCTAGAATCTTCCATAAATATAACTTATTAGTGCAAAAATCATATGGGAAAACAAAATACATGGCTTATATGCTGTATATATCCATACATGAGAAGGAATGATGTCAAAGTCTGTGATCTAGAGCTGTGTTTACAATTCTTCCACAAGGAAAATCCCGGCATCCTCTACTTATTCAATATGTACAGGTGGTCCCGGGTTACGTGCAAGGTTCTTTAGGTTTGTTCTTAAGTTGAATTTGTATTTAAGTCAGAACTTTATACTTTATAACTGTAGCTCCAGGCAAAATTTTTGGGGTCTGTATGACTATTGGATTTTAAAAATGTTGGGTTGTCATAAGAACCCGGATTAACATTACATCTTAATTACAGACACCTGAGATAACTGTTACAGGTGTTTATTGTAGCCTAGGGCTATAGTAAATTACCAAAATCCTGAGGTTCATTTGTAATTAAGGATTGTCTGTTCTTAAGTAGGGGACCGTCTGTATAGAGAGCTTTGGTTGATAAGTTATAATCTGAGGAATGTCATCTGTGCACCAGGTACTGTACTGTATATTAATTTGGTGTAGGGTGGAGTGTGTGTCCCACTGTGTTACACAAAATCAGCTGTGTCGGACAATACAGATGCACATGTCATCTCTCTCATATTTAGGATCAGCCAGAGACTGGAAGAATACTCAATAGGGGAGATTTTTTAATCTGTCAATGAAAGAATTCTGTTTTAGTTTGCACAAAAAACTGTCTGCACTACATAAATAAAGAGTTTTAGACAGTTTTCTGGCTCTCCTACGACTAACACGACAAAGGGTGGTGGCCTGTGAAAAGGGGGCGTGGTCTTGCAACAAAAAATTAAACTAATAGCAAGTGCTGAGTATGACTAGACAGTCTTATACTAGGACAGATTTATCATCCAGCATTAGACACTGTTATAAATCTGGTGCAGAACAAGACTGTCTGGTCTAACTCTGCACTGTCTAACCTTAGGGCACTTTTTATAAATCTGCCCCAATATTCTTGGGATCTGGTTGGGATTTCAGAAATTGAAAGGAATTTCCAGCTTGATAATGACATTTTAATGTGACCACATATTTGGTATTTATCTATATTAGGTACTTCGTATGCACCTGTCATAGGTTGGTTAATTGCAAGAATTTTTTTTTTCATGTTTTGTGCACTTATGGTGGTTTTTATTATAGATCTGGGAAGGGGGGACTATGTGGTCATAAAACTTTGCATTCACCTGATAAACCACATGCACAATTCGTATTAGGATTAAGCCTACAGTTTTTCTGTAATCCTTCTAAATTGCATATCATTGGGATAGATTCTGCACCCTTTATTCAGAAAACCAAAAACACCACAGAAGTGGTCATTGTATTAAAAAGCTCTATAAAGTCCAGAAGAAACAAAATAAACTGATATTGCAATGGGGAATGATAGGAAAGTTTCTCTTCTTCTTTATCATGTACTTTATAATATTATAATAATTAATTCCCGGTACCTGTTCAGAAAAGAACCTGAGACATATAGCAGCTTAAAAGTAACATCAGGTTACATAAAATAACCTAACGTATACCTTGAATAATTTATTTCCTATCTATATGAACAAAGATGGCCACCACATTGTCAAGGGACATGGGAATCAAATGGCCAGTTCTTTATCGATATAGTTCCTCATAAATAACTGTCTTTCCACTAATCAATTCTTGCACATATGTTGTCAATGTGAAAACTATCTCATAGAACACCTCTACCTGTAATTTATGTTTTAAACACAAATGTTCTTAATATACAAGCAGCGTTTAAAGGGAACCTGCCACCAGATATGTGATTCTTACCTGGTGACAGGTTCCAATAAAATATGCTATGCTGATTTTGTCAGCAATCTGAATCATTTGAGTAATTTATTTAAGTTAACTCATATTACCGGAGTCCCTGCCAGCAGCATGTGGTAGCTCCCCACTTCCCATCCTCCCCACTTCCTGTCATGTGCATTAAGCAGGCAGGGGTGGGGGTTGGTGTGGAGAAGAGGGAGAATGCATGAGGAAACAGGCTGCAGCTGCCTCTCCCCAGGGACTCACCTCATTCTGCTGGCAGGGAGCCAGGTAATGTAAAGGCAATTTTAAAATTTGCATAACATAGTCTATTGGAACCTTTCACCAGCTAAAAATTACATTCCTCGTGACAGGTTCCCTTTAAGGTTTACTGTTGTTAACCGTTAGTGTTACTGCATATCTTAAAACTACTCACAATATTAGAGTTAGTGAAAATTTTGATTTGAAGACAAACATTTGGGAAGAGTTACAAGATGAAAGAAAATGATGTAACATCAATTCTATGATGCAAAATCTCCTTAAATCATCCAAAAATTGGATGACCGCCAAACCACAGATATTTTCTGGCAAGAGATGACCCGACAATTGCAGTTGTCTTAACTAGCTGGTTACAACCATGTCTACTGTTGAGTACATAGGGGTGGACTTGGCAATTCTCAGCACCCAAGAAAAGTTATGTTTAGGGACATCTGCCAAAGGATGGCTCTACTGCAAATGGCAGAGGAGGAAGTTCTTTTCTCTTTGTAAACAATATCAATATCAATGCTCCAAGGATATAAGTGTGGGTCCCCTAATCCACCACTGCATTACAGCATCTTTGTGACATACCAATTTAATAAAAATAGTTTTAGACACTAAAGTAAGACAGTGTATTCTAGCAACAAAGTGACTTTGAAAAACATTGCAACACAGAAGTACTTTTAACACCTTTAACACTGTAAGACTGACTTCATTTAAAAAAATGGATTTTACTAAGTCTTGTGGAACTTTCTGTACTTACAAGTGCAGTCGTGCAGTAGCCGGAATTTCTGCTTCGTTACTGTAACAGTCAATGTGGAGGTGGATTCAGGTGTTTTTAAAACAAAATGTTATTTAGAATTCAAACAAGGTTGACCGCTTTGCTGATTTTTTCTCTAAGGGTATTTTATGGGGTCCATACAAACTGCATAGTACAGACAAGCACCTGGAATGAAAAGTATATTTGACTTTAATCTGTTGTACAGTTGAGGAATATTGTCAGGCTTTGTACTAATTAAGTGGGCCACAAGGAAAATTTAATAATAGTCAAAAGCTTACCCAAGCATGTTTTGAAATCGTTTTCAGTCAAATTTCATGTGGCAAAACAACAAATACATACAACTAAATTCACTGGGTATGGTCATAGTATATGGCAGTGGTGGCGAACCTATGGCACTGGTGCCAGAGGTGGCACTCAGAGCCCTTTCTGTGGGCACCCAGGACTTCATGTCAACAGAGAGTTTGCCAGACAGGACTCAAGGCTTAATCCTGTGGTCCAAGACAGACCAGGATGTGCCACGCTCAGCGCCATTTTCAAGCAATATCCCTGGCTGCCAGGACCACAGGAGGAGCGAGAAAGAGTGGATAGATATGGGTTATCGTTGGAACTCCTGCTCTGGGTCCCTCGATTCTTTCTCTTCAGGGGAACCTGGAGGGAAGCTACAATCCAAATTTCTCCATTATCTTTCTATTGTATTCTATTGGGATCAATAAGTTACTACTTAAATTGTCATGTTGGCACTTTGTGACATGTCAATGAGTATTGGTTGTAGTTTGGGCCCTCTGTCTCCAACATGTTCGCCATCACTGGTATATGGTAATATATTAATAATAATATATTATAATAATAACTGCATTTAATAGCTGTATAGCTTAATGTATAGAGGCATTATATTTCCAAAGTTTGTTGTTTTAAGTTCTTTTTTTCTCTGGATTATTGAAGAAATAAAATACCTTATTTACCTATATACTCTATATAAAGAATATGGAATACAATGCAGGTTCTCCAAGCAATCAGGAGAAAGGAGGGCCCAAAGTTCACTTTAATGAAGGTCAGGCCCCCCTGAAATATTTGACATGTATCATTTATATAGCTCCTTCAACAATATCATGAAATTATAGCGTCTGCGCCTTTCAACGACAGGTACACACGTATGTGTCATAAATATAGTAAATGTATTAACATAGCAATAAACATTATTGATATCACACACAACATTTTCACTTCAATATAGTAAGACATAAACTTGGTGACTACAGTGTTAACTAGAATGTGATGGCCGGTTTATGGTCCATTAATATTTAATGTTTATTGGCCATAAAAGTCAAAGAACATTTAATAATGCAAATAACAGAAGAAATACACATTAACTGTGCAGATGCGTTTGGTAGACAATAAAAAAGAAAACACTTTAATTGGAATTTAATTGCCGTTTGATCATTAATATCTGTATGCTATTTTGTTTCTGAGTAGAACATATGTTTGTGGTATTTCATCCACTGCTTTTATGACTTTTATGCTTTTATCATTTTGCTTTTACAATGTATAATCCATTACTCTTTATCTTTTAGTCATTTTCAGTATATTTCTAGTTCACTAACAAAGAAGCTTTTTAGTATCATAAAAAAATAATCTTATTTTTTTCATTCATTAATTACAGGTTTTAAGGGTTTGTCATGTGCTCATACAAATGCTGTAGTATATGCTGCTGATATAAGTCACAGTAACTTTTTAGATGTGATTTCCTTTTTAAGTTTGAAGTCAATAGAATTTTTCCTGAACATGTTATTACATGGGTTGGGGTATCATAAAAACTATGAACATACATTTCCTTTTTTTCCTTATTTGTTCATTTTAAAAATCAGAATGTGCTACTAATGTGGTACTAATACTTGTCCACTTTACTTAGATCTAACATGAGATCATTTTTCTTTGTCAATGAAAGAATACAAATTCACTTTCATGCTGTGCTAGGAAAAGGCAAACTTAAATCGTATGTTGCCTGCGGGCAACTTTGTCTGATAATATATCATGCTCTATAATGTAGACATGTTATGCTAGTTAGAGCTTAATTATGTACAGCCCCACTTAATGTCTGGTCATCTTTTCTTATAGAGGGCCATAAAAGATTAAAATGGAAGCCAGAACACTGTAGTCACATGGTAAATCATTTTACATAGGAATTATATTTATGCATTGGCTATTTACCTTACTATTCATAACAGGCAAAGTGTATTCATAACACTTTCATAATCATCTTTTTAGTTGCCAAGTCATTTTTATTTTATAGGCATTTGTAATCTGTGGGTTTTCCTTCTACCTGCTCTAACTAAGAATTGTTCCTTGAAGATGCAGAGTCCAAACTTGGAGAAAGGCTTATTTAATTAAAAAGGTATAAAAGATGACAAAGTATAAAAGGAAAATAATACAAGATAAAAATGCCTCCTCAATGTCCTATTCTGGGATTAAAAATACATACAAACTTAAGACTACATGACTAACAGACACAAGACTATATAATTAGTCCATCATTACTAAGTTAGTTCTCTAGACTACTCCTTGACTATACATATATAGCTCAACTGTTATCACAATCACACCCACAGATGCTCATGACTCCACCCCTACTCGGATATCTTCCGGCCTTCATGATGACTTGTCGCCAATCAGCTTCCGGTAATAGGATATTGGCCTCTTGGTGTCGTCATTTACTCCTTCCTCAGGATGGCGCTCTCGTACTTGGAATTGTTATCTTTTCCTCAGGCCTTTGTCCCAAATGGCTTGGGTGACCTCCCAGGGATGGTATTTATTGCCCACCTGACACAATAGGGCTTCCCCTGGGAAAGTGTCCTTGTATTACCTTTTCACACCAGATGTTTGTTTATTGCCCTCCAGAGTCAATAGAATTAGGCCTGCAACAACACAGCTCTCCTGAGCACCAGGATATTGATGCCTTTGATCTATGCCCCAAGGTAATGGATAAACCCTTCCTGTGGAGATTGCACAGGATATTCCTTGAGAAAGAGCACATAGGTGACACATGATCAATCACCAAGTCTTTTATGACACCACTCCAAGTCTTCAGGCAATGTCCATCTGCTGGCAAGTTATGTGAGTGTCCATATTATATGAATTCCAATATATACTTTAATATTTAAATATAACAGCATTCTATTTTGTAATAGAAATCAGGACTTAATTCTCATGTCTAAACTCGCAGAGTTCCATAAATAAAAGATGAAAAACAAACTGGAAAATTACCTAAAGCTTTTGAAACACTACCTTCAGAGTGTTTAATATCCTTCTACTGTGACATTTACTAACTACTGACATTTATTAGCATTGTACTGTGACATTGCTGTGTGTATTATCCCTGTACTGTGACATCGCTGTGTGTATTATCCCTGTACTGTGACATCACTGTGTGTATTATCCCTGTGCTGTGACATCACTGTGTGTATTATCCCTGTCTGTGACATCACTGTGTGTATTATCCCTGTACTGTGACATCACTGTGTGTACTATCTTTGTACTGTGACATCACTGTGTGTATTATCCCTGTACAGTGACATCACTGTGTGTATTATCCCTGTACTGTGACATCACTGCGTGTACTATCTTTGTACTGTGACATCACTGTGTGTATTATCCCTGTACTGCGACATCACTGTGTGTATTATCCCTGTACTGTGACATCACTGTGTGTATTATACCTGTACTGTGACATCACTGTGTGTTTTATCCCTGTGCTGTAACATCACTGTATGTATTATCCCTGTACTGTGACATCGCTGTGCGTAGTATCCCTGTACTGCTTTAAAAGTGGAAACCCACACAGCAAGTATATAATTAGAGTATGCCTGAAGAGGCCACCACACTCTGATTAACAATATATAACCAAAAGAAGAGACAAAGGGGAGTGTGTATAGGCCAAACATGTCTATATACAAATCTTTATTTATATCAAAATTGTAAACACTACAAAACATGCATATATCTTAAAAACACCTAAAACGTACAAAAGTACATGCAATTTGACCCATGCATGTGACCACAATAGGTCTATGCATAACACATGACCCTATAAAGACAATACATCAATTGCCTGCTTCTGCCCTGTAGAGAAGGTATCTATAGGAGGGAGCTGATATGACACAATGAAAAATCAAAATAGACTGCTAGAAATTCCCTTTGACAACATGCATATGATGTGACAGGAACAAAAGCAAAAAAGGCACACTCTAGAGTAAGCACAGATAAGTGGTAAGTATTTGGTTACCCATCCATATGATAGACCTGGAATGGAACGTGTGCAGAGGGTGATGTGGGCAAAGAGTCCCCACGCGTTTCGTCGCTACATGCGACTTCCTCAGGGGTCCATATTGTATTAGCGGACAATGGTCCGCCATAAATACACATGTGCTCCTCCCCAGGGTGAAAATGCAGCCACTCACATGCCTCCCATTGATGTTGCAGCTGAGCGCTGTCGAAGTCCGCGGCATCGCGGCAGCCGTCCGCTGGTCATGTGACCTAATAACAGTCTCGCGATAACTGAGTCATGTGTCGAGTCATGTGACAAGTCGCGCGAGACTTGTGAGCCGGCGACATAGCGCATGCGTACACCTAACTATTCCATTATATTGCCGGCAACAGTCTCTCAATATGCGCAAGCGCCGGCGCCTTATCCAATGTGAGGGAATGGAATCCATTTTTATATTCTGTTCTTCTATCATGTATCTATACAAAGATCTTTGGCTCTATTGATAGAAAAGACCCCTATGCACCATTCCCCCCACCCCCCATGTACACAGATCATCTTTCAGTTACATCCTGTAGACTATTGGAATGTGGGTATGGTCAGTAGGCTCCTCTCAAGAACCTATAAAAACTGTCTGCAACCTAAATAAATTGGAATTCTCTCAAACATGTGAAGGTCTGAGTGATTCACCGAGCTGCTCGTACTATACAATGATTTGGAACCACACATCACATCGAGATATGGGGATATTTCCCTGACAAAACATGGCGCCCAACGTGGGGCCTGGGTTTGCATGACGCCTACCGGACAACTCAGGGATCATCCTTTCAGGACAGACAGACCATGCAGCTGCACAAAAAGGTAAGAAGCTTTTTCTTACAAAATTGCTCTGTCGCTCCTTGTTTGGATTGTTCCACGTCCGGTGAGTTGCATGCCTATATTGCCCAGTCCAAAGAATCTTGTTAGTTTATTTGAAAACTCCATGTGATATGTGGTAGTGTATATGGGTATTGTGTGAGTTTGAACATGTGTGTTTGATAGCGCTATTGTGATACTGTACTGTACTGGTTTTAAGAACGTAAAATTCTAGGAATTGCCCCTACCTAAAGAGTCTCCTAGACTAGCTGCTTTTTGGAACGTCGGACTTTATAAATTTATTTTGTGTGGTAGGTTCCAGAGCTGCTTCAAGGAAGGGGACTGCAGTCATTTCTTGACGGGCAAACGGTTTAAAAAAAAAAAAAAAATTTAGAATTAGAAGTGGTTAAAACTGCCCTATGGAAGAGTGAGTGACTGCGAGTGTGTGCCGGCACTAGAGATATATAGAAAATTATGGGAAAATAATTGCTAGGTAGGATGAGAGGCAATTCAGAGGGAAAACCAGACATACGGATCTTGAATGAAAAAAAAAAAAAAAAAAAAAAGAAGGGCTGTAAAGGATGTCAGAGAAAGTGGAAAAGGACAAGTATATCAAAAGATGGTTGTTTGTATGTTGGTAAATGGAAAGGTTCTTAAAAGAACAAAGGCTGGTTGCATGATAATGATATGATGGAAATTGCAAGTGGATAGAAGAAAGTTACAGAGGAAGTGACCAGAGGAGGTTATAAAGAGACAGCCATAGGAAATTGTGTGTTGTATGAGTGTTATGACGAACAAAAACGTTGGACAGACAAAAGACAACATTCAGGAAAAAGTTCGCCCTCCACCCTAAAATGGTGGATGAATTGATGTATGGAAACAAAGAAACAGACTGGTGGAGACATGTGAATGCAATGTGGCACCTAGACCCAACCCCCACACTGGAATATATCCGGTCAAGACTAGATTTGAAAAAGTGCGGGCTCTGCACAGAACAAAGACGTAGTCTTCAGATGTTTCTCCTGTAGGGGGCAGTAGACCAGTGATATGGGGAATAATGCATTGCCTGAAGATCTTTGGATTTGCACCCACACTCCGCTCAGCTGTATTTAGCTCTATTGTTGTAACTTTAGAAAGACAACTAAGATATAGTACCCAGGGAATAAATGGAGGAGACTGAGCCTTCTTATAAGTAACATATTTGTTACGGATTTTGGTCTTCTGTGGGGAGAGCTCCTGGACGGTTGTGCAGTCCCAATGGGGTTTCCTGAGCTGACCCTTGCCAGATACTGTAGATTTTCTATGAGTTTATTCCATTATACAGTCCTGCAGATTATGGCAAAGATATAAATATGTGTTTTGCCTATATGACGTGTAGTGCTAATGGTATTTCATCAGAGTTACCAGATGTGAGGAAAGCACAGCACACAATTGTGGACATTGTTCATTGCAGGCTTGGACCTGAGAAATCTTGTGATTTATGTTTAATAACATCAGAAATGTAGTGTAAAACTTTATAAATACACCTAAAGTCTGAAGGGTGTGGTCAAAAGTTTTAGCAATTTGTGTAGGATGATACAGTGAACTTAGATGTTGCAATGGTTTGTTGGATTCCTTCTTTGTTCTCTTGGTATGCTGGGACACGTAGTACTACAGACACCACAGGGAGAAGGAGGGGGCTGCCTCCCCCCCTTGTCTCAGTGAACACAGGAGGGGGGGGAGGGGAGCACATGTTGGAATGTTAAGAGAAGAAAGGAACAATGAGAATGTGTGTTCATTACTGATAACCCTCATGGTCCTTAGCAGATTTTGGGTTTGATTCGGTGCAACATCGGTAATTTTATTGTTTTAACCAGGAGTAAAAGCTCCCTATGATCCCTACACTATTAGTCCTAGTATGTGCCCCCAAGCATGTGCCACCAGTATGTGCCCCCAGTATGTCTGTATAGGTTATAATAAGATCTAAGGAATTTGTATGCTGTATGTCTCCTATTATACAGCATTGATACATCGGCATTGGTCCCAATACTGTGTTTTTCTGGAATATATTGCTCATTTTCTATTGTTCTCATTTAAGTTTAAGCCAAGCACCTCAGAGGAGAGGACAAAGGCCGGAAGCTGCGGATCGTGTGTCACATGACAACCTGGATCTTCTTGGTTTTGTATCCTACTGCTGCCTGTGCATATAAAAAGCTTCTGTAGTAGTTTTGGACTATCCTGTTGCTATTTCACCTCTTCATGACTAGAAACCCTGGTTATAATGTGCCCTCTTTATGATGTATTACATTGAATCCAGCTCCACTACTTTCGCTAGATTCAAAGGGGGGAGACATGAGGTAGACGGGTTGTATTTAAAATTTTCTATTAACTTAATGATTAATGAACCAGTTACCTTTTAATATGTCAAACCTGAATTTATCATTAATCTGCATTTTGAGTATTTTGTAGATGGCTTTAGAAACCAGGAATGAGGTTAATTCTACATCAGATGTGCAGTGGTCACACAACATGAGGTAATAAAAGCAGAACCACTCCTAACCTACCTGTCTGTACAGGAGGCGGAAGTGAAGGCACTGATGGAGGGGTGTAAAGTGGCAGAGGGTAAGAATGTGAGTCTTTTGGGATTCCTTATGATTCCTGACATGATCTAGTAAGTTTATCAACAACTATGAGACTTTGAAATAGCTGATAGAGGCCTTAGTGTTACATAAAGGTCCATCCTAGAAGGTAAAACCTATAAAGCTCTAATACATGAAGTTACCATACTGGTTACCGGAAAGCCTAGGGGAAAGGAGCCTGGATCAGTACAGTCCGTGACCCTCGCTGGCCCAGTAGGGTTATCTATACTCCTGTCTATATAGAAACCGGCTTCACAGGTGAGGAAGGAAGACTGGAGTAACACTGGGACCCCATGGATGGAGGGTGGACTATGGCAAAAAGGTGACAAAGTCTGCCAAGGGCCCTTTACCCTATAATGGTTCAGTGCACCCACAGGGTGAGACACCAGTCTAAGACTCTATATGCTCCGAGGTGGATAAGTATTGAGTATCACTTAGATTCACTTTTGCTACTGTCCATTTAACAATGTAGGGAGAGTAGTGAAAACCCTCATATATACACTCCAAAGCCGCTTTACCCCTTCCAGAGGTTGTAGATTGGCTAAGTACAGCTACCAAAGGTAAGTAGCTATGAACATGTATTTGTGTGTGTGGACCTCTTTTCTGGGTAATCTGAACCCTATCCGGTAACTAAAGCAACTGTAAAGACCACAGCCAGGGATCAAGGAATATGTTAGTCCACTTATTCTAGAGACTAAAGTAATAATCCCTATTGGGGCAGTAATATAGTTGACGAGAGCTCTAGGGATTAAAAAGTCTTTTCACCTACTGAGGTTGTTTTTAGAATTGCCCCATGGATGAACATATACTTCCCTAAGGTTGTCCAGAGGTGTCATAGAGAACTGGTGGGGTGTCCAAAACCTGCAGATACATTTTATCTTAGGTGCATAACCAAGTATCTGTTTCAGTTCCAGAACCTAAAGTAGCTAGAGCAGAGGACCTGCACCCAGGTGATGAGATGGTCCTGATGTGACACCTGCAAGTCTTTTGAAGGGTCATCCCAAGTACCTGTGACATATCCACGTGTAGAAACTACAACGAGACTGTGACAGCCGAAGAAGAATGGTGCTGGACCCAGAGACTACAGAACATGAACCTGTGTAGCTCGATGCTGCTATGGACATTACCACTCCTACCACTCCTACTACAGTGTGTGCGCCGCATACCATGTCTAATAGTACTCAGGGGTTGATAGGGTGACATGTATAAGGATATACACCAATAGGATGTACAGATTCTACCCTTTACAATGGATTTACATGAATTGTGTTGTGATATAATGTTCAGGATGCTCAGGAGGGAAGCAGGTGAAGGGTTAGATAAGTCCTGGATGTGTGACTAGCATATGTCAATGTACCACCTGAGCAGTACCTGAAATTATTCACAAAAAGGGAGGAATTGTGAGGGAATGGAATCCATTTTTATATTCTGTTCTTCTATCATGTATCTATACAAAGATTTTTGGCTCTATTGATAGAAAAGACCCCTATGCACCATTCCCCCCACCCCCCATGTACACAGATCATCTTTCAGTTACATCCTGTAGGCTATTGGAATGTGGGTATGGTCAGTAGGCTCCTTTGTCTCAAGAACCTATAAAAACTGTCTGCAACCTAAATAAATTGGAATTCTCTCAAACATGTGAAGGTCTGAGTGATTCACCGAGCTGCTCGTACTATACAATGATTTGGAACCACACATCACATCGAGATATGGGGATATTTCCCTGACACCAATAGTTATGAGGTAGACTAATACACAGTGTAGTACGCTAATTGCTACAAGCAAAGCATTAAATCTATAAAAAAATGTATAACACAAAGCATGGAGTGAATTTGAATTACATGCCACTTAACAAAATAATTCAAGTGATATAACTCTTCGACAAAAAATAGCATTTAAGCTTGTAGGAGGTAGTAAAAGGTGAGTCGTGGCTAACACCCTGGGGAGGGAAATTAAAAACAAATGCATGTTATGCAGAATAAAGACAAATTTTCATAGTCAATATTTACAATACAGGTCACGAATATAACGGATAACTTCGTTTAATTGTGTGCCATCCATGTTAGCATCAGAACAACAGTAGTCCATTCGGTGAGGAAAGACTCCTGAAGATGATTTAAAGGTAGGTTGTATTGGAGGGGTGGACATTTTCCACAAATGTTCATTCAATTTATACTGCATTATCTTATAAATTGAATGAACAGTACCCTGTACTGTGACATCACTGTGTGTATTATACCTGTGCTGTAACATCACTGTGTGTATTACCCCTGTACTGTGACCTCACTGTGTGTATTATCCCTGTGCTGTGACATCACTGTGTGTATTATACCTATGCTGTAACATCACTGTGTGTTACCCCTGTACTGTGACATCATTGTGTGTTTTATCCCTGTACTGTGATATCATTTTGCACTATGAAATCATTATCATTATCTAAACAGTTTGAAATGTGCTGCTGAAAGCGTGTCATGTCCAACTTAAAATTATGCTAATGAGCATTGGAGGGCTCTGAGGGCACTACCAGAGCCTCTCCATACTGCAGCTCTACAGGCTTTCACACTAAGAAAATAGCACTTTCACGCTCCTACTGTGTGCTGGAACTTTCTTTGCTTTAAGATTACATCAGGTAGAGGGAGGGGGGAAGTGATAAGGGAGCTGAGGGCAAGAGGGAAAGAGAGAAACAGCCTATAAATCTGAAGCACAGAGGGGCTATGATAACGCCCAGCTAGAGCCATGCAGACTCATTAGCATAATTGTAACAGTTTATTTTAGAAGGAAGGAGACCATGGATAACAGATCTAAGTAGATTACCACAGTCACAGTGCCAGGATCTATGTATAAATGTAAATAAGTGAGTATTTTTAACCCTTACGGAACTCAGAACTTTCATTTTTCATTACTTTTTTTAATCCCCACCCCTGCAATTTGGAATTGAGATTACCTAAAATCTATAAAAATATTATACATAGTGGGCTATGCAAACAATTCATTGTAGTCATATCCATGGTATAGAGCAGCACAGTGGCTGAGTGGGTAGCACTACAGCCTTGCAGCTCTGGAGTCCTTGTTTCAAGTCCCACCCAGGTCAACATCTGCAAAGGGTTTGTAAGTCCTCTCTGTGTATGTGTGGGTTTCCTCTGGGTACTCCAGTTTTCTCCCACACTCCAAAACATAGGGGTAGCTTGTGAGCCCCATTGGGGACAGTGACCAATTTGGCAAGATCTGTGCAGCTCTGCGTAATCTGTAGGTGCTATATAAAGAATTGTTATTATTAAGAATTATTATGGTATACGAGGAGAAGCAGAGACTTAAATGACAAGGTAATTAACATCCTTCTGGAATCTCTCTCCTTCTGCTTCCAGTTGGTACCAGTTAACTGCTACTTGGGATTTTGTTGTATACTCTGGGCCTTGTGTATAATAATCACTGAGGAGAAAAAGAACAGATTTTTCTTGACTGGGATGCGATTTATGGTTTATGTACTGAGCTGTCAGTCTGAGAATTATAAAAAACATTGTAAATGTGCCAGCTAGTGATGCTGCACTGAGAATGGATGGGAAACTATTCTAATGTGCTGTGTACCTGTGATTGCTGTGAACATTTGTAACCCACTGAGAGGATAGAAACACATTAAAGCTATTTGTTACTGGCTGTAGAAAATAGCCCATTCTGAGAACTGACATCTTTTGCATTTTAAAATATTTAAGGGACGAAAGCCAGTGTTACTTTACTAATGTGCTTTTGTAATAAGCACAATATGTTCTCAGCCTACACTGAACATATGGTGCTGCTCCTTGCTAATATGCATGAGTGAGTGGCACCGTGCCATCTCTACAATCCGGTTATTTAGCAGCATCCAGTATATTAAAGCACATAAATATACCTGTATATATGTTTATATATATATATATATATATATATATATATATATATATATATATATATATATATATATATATATTTATGTATCTACTGTTCAGAAGTCTTTATAAGTACTGAGGGATCCAGGTTTACTATTAATATCTAATCCAATTTCATATGTGAAAAAAGAAATTACAAAACCCACACTCTCTATATATAAATTATCTACAGTATAAATACCCCCCTCCTTACTGATCTGCCTAAACAGTATTTACTACAATGAATTTAGCAGCAGATAAGGTGGGTGGCCATTGAATAAACTTGTTTTCCTTGGTCATCCAAATGACGTTTCATTGGATTTTTATCTGGCACATTACTCACCTTAGTCCCGGGACTGTAAACTCTCCATGTAATTGGTCTCCAAAGTTGCCAGACCTACTGTGTTTATGATGCAAACAAATGACATCAACCTTTTATAGACATCCCACACAGTGTTGATCGCTCAGCATTAACCTCTAAACCCTGATGACGCTGATTCTAAGGCGAAACATGTTGCGTGGGATTTTCATGTTCTATCTACTTTAATAAGCAATTGACCTGCTGAGGTTTTCTTAGGCCGTCAACTAAGTTAAATACAATGTAGGTCTATTGTGCATGTCAGACGAACATCCAGGCTCCCACAGAGTGTTATAGGGGTACAGGCTAAAAATCTAAATTTACACTATATATGTGCAGACCCCTGTACATTTTAATTGCAGTCCCTCACACTCCCAGGGGGTGGGAGTTGGGAGGTAAGACACAGATCGAAGGATCTGTTCAGCAGCTAGTTTATGAAATCTATCACCCTTGTTTAATAAACACTACTTAAATGCCTACTATTTAATATGATATTAAATAAATGTAAAATTTTAATTATTTGGACAAGTACTATAATGGGTAATAATAAGCTGTAGTGCAAGTAATGATGAGCAGACCTGTTCAGGTTGTGGCAAACATTGAACAAAAATTTGGTCCAGATTCCCAAACCCTAAACGGCAAGGCCCCGTTTAAGGGTGGTGGAGTCCCCTGCCGATAAACTGGTAGGGGCCCTCGCCACAACGTTTTTCAATAAAGTACATTATTACTTTAATTATGTTTTAATAAACATATATACAGCCCCCGTAATAAATATATACAGCTTCCCAGTGTTAAATATATGCAGCCCCCTTCAATGAACATATATATAGCTCCCGGGTAATAAATATATACAGGTCCAAAGTAATAAATACAGGCAGCCCCCAGGTTACGTACAAGATAGGTTCAATCCCTAGTGCTAAAAAACTTCTTTTCAATTTGACTATTTAAATGATGTATTGTGTATTTCTACCGTGGGTTTGCCATCCAGTAAACACTTGTATCTTTTTATTACAAATGTTCTGGCAAAGTCATTACTCTTCCCACTTCGCTATTGTTTACACTTGAATTTTTTTCACCCACTGAGTCTCCCCACGTGTATCATTTAACACCAGATGTTATGCCTT
The DNA here is from genome assembly GCA_019512145.1 of Engystomops pustulosus. Taxonomy (NCBI): domain Eukaryota; kingdom Metazoa; phylum Chordata; class Amphibia; order Anura; family Leptodactylidae; genus Engystomops; species Engystomops pustulosus. The sequence goes on from CM033650.1 coordinate 37,749,267, forward strand.
TAATTAGAGTTCATTTAGTTAAATTAGAGAACAAACAAAATCTTATACGATAGAAATACACACTAAGAAAATATTTCAGAACTCTTTAAAGATTATTTTTAAAGGAAATGAACCATTTAAAAAATCAATAACACCTAGAAATACTCATTTCCTCTCCTCTTGATGTTAATCAAGGTGCTGTCCTCTGTTAGTCTTGACGTGCACAGATCACCTAGAAAATAAACTTACAATTAGCAGTCTGGAGCATGGGACAAGTTGTCCAATGCTCCAGGCTGCTAATAATGCATGCCCTCGCACCTCCCTCTCCCTTGCTGGGAGAGGGAGCTGACGCCACCCCCTACAATAAATATATCATTGTTCAAACTGCTTCTACCGCAAGTCTGTAGAACTTCTCAAGGCTAGCATCTCAACCAGTTGTTTTGTTCTGCAGGGGCTAGAACATTTATCTTGCTACATCTTTTAGCAGAATTTGTGTCCCAGGTGCTTTTAGAGTGATGGACAGCTGAACCAATTAGATGCGGAAGCAGCATTCAGGAACTCCATTTAGACTCACACCACCCTCCATTTAGAGCTAGTTGTACTAATCTCCCTGTACTTGTAGCACTACACTTTCTGTTGTCCTATTTGTTGTGCTTTCTGACTCTTGCTTGGATATTTTGACTATTGTTTTGATTTAAGATTCTGTACCTCATTGTAGCTCACTTGACTGGATCAGCCAAAATTTGTTTGTCTGTTTGTTATCTGTTCTGTGCATGTATTCAGAATAGGGTCTGTCATCTGGTTGTCGCCTGCAGGTCAGCACAGTGTGGACAAGTGTGGCAGGGTCAGAGTTTCTGGAAAAGTCTGCACCCTTTCCTAATCCTGACAAAAAGAAAAAAACATTTTTGATTTCTGTGATTCTACCTCTCAGGAGATAAAAATAAAAACCATCTGATTCTTAGGAGGTATTAAAAGTAGGTATTCACAACTTCAGACAAACTGCAACATAAATCACATTCCTACTAGTTGTTTTTTATTTAACAGAATGCAGACACATTGGGGCACATTTACTTACCCGGTCCCTGCGCGATCCCCGAGATGCATTGTCCGACGAGGATGAAGTCTGCTTCCCCGCTCTGGTCCGCCAGAGTTCACCTTTTTCTTCCCAGTGTATATGAGTGCATGTCTTGTGACACAATTGTTATTTTAAATCCTGCGCTTAGTCCGAATCACTCGGGTTGCCCGACGGCCATGACCCCCGATGTGTGTCGCATGTAAGTCGGCACGATTGCGCCAAAATCCGATTGCTTGCACCAGAACCCCCTGTCAATTGCGGCGCAAAACGGAAATATACGGGAAACTCAAAGGAAATGCGGTCCGCGGACCCTTAGTAAATGTGCCCCATTGTGTAAAAGGACAATATTACTATGATAATTAAGTGCACATATTGTAGCAATGTCCTACTGATGAATTTCTCTTGATTACTTTATCATATTCCAGTGTGACCACCACTTGCAATGTATAGAGGCTCTGGTGTTTTGAATTGGTGTCCTGCTGGCTCCCCCTGGATGTTAAAGGCCCTAAAAGAGGTTTCATTGCAAGCATGTGTCTCTGCTCTGTCTGTAAATGTAATTTTGAGAGTAAGGAGGACTTTAAATATTAATATTTTCCCTTCCAGAACTATATATATATATATATATATATATATATATATATATATATATATATACACTCACCGGCCACTTTATTAGGTAAACCTGTCCAACTGCTCGTTAACACTTAATTTATAATCAGCCAATCACATGGCGGCAACTCAGTGTATTTAGGCATGTAGACATGGTCAAGACAATCTCCTACAGTTCAAACCGAGCATCAGTATGGGGAACAAAGGTGATTTGAGTGCCTTTGAACGTGGCATGGTTGTTGGTGCCAGAAGGGCTGGTCTGAGTATTTCAGAAACTGCTGATCTACTGGGATTTTCACGCACAACCATCTTTAGGGTTTACAGAGAATGGTCTGAAAAAGAAAAAACATCCAGTGAGCGGCAGTTCTGTGGGCAGAAATGTTGATGCCAGAGGTCAGAGGAGAATGGGCAGACTGGTTCGAGCTGATAGACAGGCAACAGTGACTCAAATCGCCACCCGTTACAACCAAGGTAGGCAGAAGAGCATCTCTGAACGCACAGTACAACTTTGAGGCAGATGGCTACAGCAGCAGAAGACCACACCGGGTGCCACTCCTTTCAGCTAAGAACAGGAAACTGAGGCTAAATTTGCACAAGCTCATCGAAATTGGACAGTAGAAGATTGGAAAAAACGTTGCCTGGTCTGATGAGTCTCAATTTCTGCTGCGACATTCGGATGGTAGGGTCAGAATTTGTCGTCACAACATGAAAGCATGGATCCATCCTGCCTTGTATCAACGGTCCAGGCTGGTGGTGGTGGTGTCATGGTGTGGGGAATATTGTCTTGGTACTCTTTGGGCCCCTTGGTACCAATTGAGCATCGTTGCAACGCCACAGCCTACCTGAGTATTGTTGCTGACCATGTCCATCCCTTTATGACCACAATGTACCCACATCTGATGGCTACTTCAAGCAGGATGACCGCCATGTCATAAAGCTGGAATCATCTCAGACTGTTTCTTGAACATGACAATGAGATCACTGTACTAAATGGCTTCCACAGTCACCAGATCTCAATCCATAGAGCATCTTTGGGATGTGGTGGAACGGGAGATTCGCATCATGGATGTGCAGCCGACAAATCTGCGGCAACTGTGTAATGCCATCATGTCAATATGGACCAAAATCTCTGAGGAATGCTTCCAGCACCTTGTTGAATCTATGCCACGAAGAATTGAGGCAGTTCTGAAGGCAAAAGGGGGTCCAACCCGTTACTAGCATGGTGTACCTAATAAAGTGGCCGGTGAGTGTATGTATATATATATATATATATATATATATATATACATATATATGAGACGGGTACCATCAGGGGGCAGTGAATACAGATCTTCCCCTGTAATTGCTGTTGAATACTGAGTACTATGGGAGCACAATGCCTATGAGCTTCTGGGGGCCTACTTATTATTTAAGGGGCTCTTGAAATAAAGGGCTACTGTGAAGGCATTTGACCTATTGGCCACCATAGAGACTTTTTGATTGTCAGTTACTGGTCATGGTTTCTATTTTGGCTACAGTGGGAGCATTGTTACTATATTGGCTACTGTGGAGGCATAATCGGTGATCTTTTAGAAGCAAGATAACAGGTTCAACAATTATGCACCATCTCCTGCGTGCTTTGACTATTCTCCTATAAGGACAGCCCACATGGAGACAATCTATGGCATGCTATGGCACATGTATAATCCTGCATCACACATTGTTATAAATCTGGTGCAGTAAAAGGTTGCCTCTCTCACTCTTCTTTGTTTCTGATAGGGGCCCCCTAGTTGTAAGCTGGGGGATGCATGGTATCACAGCCCCCCCCCCCCCCTTTTTCATTAGTTAGTACATGTGAGTTATAGTTTTAGTGATTTGTAGGAGTTAGGTATGTATAGGGTTAATAGAGATAGCTTAAGAATGGTATGTGCTGTTGCTGTGCTAAATGTGAAGTTTTATTTCCCTAGTACAGTAGTTGGTATAGTCTTCTCTGGAAGCTTCCAGTTGCTGGGCAAAACATCTGGAACTGAACAGCTGATTGGCAGCTGTTTTCAGGCGGGAAACACAGAAGGTGATAAACGAAAGGAATTCTGCCTGGTCAAGCAGTTCATCAGGTGAAGCAGGTAAGAGAAGTTCTTCAAGTCCAGCTAGAAAAGAAGAAACAGTTATCACCCCGGCCCCCTCCCTTTATTTTATGTATTATGTAATTTGTCGCTGGCGTTTACTAGTGGGATTTAGTCACCCAGTCATTGCTGGGTGGACTGGTTTATTAATTTTAACTTGAGAGTTATTACATAAGTTGGAATTGTTATGGTGGTTTTTAAAGAATATTTATTTAATTGATTATTTATTTATTTAAATTAGTATTTATTTATGAATTGATTATTTATTAAGTTATTTTTTTATTATTTGTAAGTAATTTTAATAATAAACGCTGCAGCCAAAATTGCTCCAAAAAGTCGTTGTTGTGTATTTATTTAACATTAGTATCGGTGGGGCTTGTGATACCATGGGCTTCTGTATCTGGCGAGTAGTTCTGCATACCAAAGTATTCTGAAGTCATATGTGAGGTCATATGTTAAACATCTAAACATGAAACTAGCTGATGCAATAAGATAATGATCCTCAAGTACATCAACAAATTTACCATAGAAAGGCTTAAAAAATAAAGAGTCCAATAACTTTACCAGAATCCAATTGTTAATCTGTGGTAGGACTTTATGAGATTTGTGTAAGGCTACATTCACACACATGTATGGGGGACGTATATACGGCCGACATACATCCCCCATACACTCCTATGGGCTCACAGCCCTGTACGGGAGCGGTACGGTGCAGCACACGTGCGGCACCGTACCGCTCCGTAGCACGGGAAAAGATAGGACATGTCCTATCTTTTCCCGTATTATGGCGCCGTGCACTGTATCTCCCTATGGAGAGGGCGGGGGTGAGCAGCGCTCATCCCCTGCTCCTCTCCGCAGCGCCGATGTATGCCCGCCGTACTACGGTACGGCGGGCATACATTGTGTGAATGTAGCCTAATTTCTAAGAAACTTGTAGATTAAGCCATTATAGAGTAAGAACCTCTTCAGATGCGGCACTTTTCTTCATTTTATCACCATCCCCACTGTCCAAGTTTAAATATATAATGAGACAGTAATACCATTTATGTATGAAGAGGTGGAGAGTTGAACCACTGAGAAGGGCGTGCACCCAAATAGCTTCCTAAAGTGGTGCAGCTGTGAACTTGATTCATGTATTTACACCTGGAAGCTATAACTTGTATTGGCTGTGTAAATTCACAGCCCTTGGTCATACCCAATGCATCCCCCTAAGTGCAACTCTTTGAGTACACAAACTGCATTATTCCAGAACTGAACCAGAAGTGAACAAGGGGACCTTTTCTGTTAGTACTTGCCTAACTATTACTAATCATCAATCTCATGTTATCAAAATACTATCTGAAAAGCAAAGTCACACCATTACCTCTGTCCTCCATCACCTACCTACTCTAAATATTGTAGGCTTGAATTTGAAAATACATTGTGGAGATGACGCCACTATAAGCTCTGTAGCAATGAACTTGGCACTCTCACCCTATTACACCTCTTCACTACCTAGCAGATCAGCGGCGGCAGGAGCTCTATGTTGAACAACTGGGTGCATCATATCACCGTCACCTGGCAGCCAAGAGCACCATGGCTTCATTATAGCACCTGAAATGTAAGTAATCACAACCAGTGCCTTACTTCAAGTCAAGAGGAATAATTGTACCAAGGCTCCAGTGGTAACCAGCACCAGGCAGTTTAAGTGCCATTACCTGGCCAAAAGAGCACTCTACAGTTTCACCACAATCAGCGCTAGTACTGCAACGGCACCCCATTTGTAGTAACTCCTAGGCATGTATATCTGCCCTGTGTATATTCAATGTAATTGTTTCCCCATATATAACATTGTCATATAAGACTGTATTGTAATGTACTCCAATGTCCTGTAACTATGTATGTATGCACCTAAGGAACTAGCAAAATGTAGCAAAGAGACTCTCGTGGTGTATACGTGTAACTGTATTGTTAAGACTATCTCTTACTGTGCGTAACAATCAGGGCCACCTCTGGAGGTTTTGGAGCCCCCGACTGATAATATCCCCCCCCCCCCCCTGTGCCATACAAATAAGTACTTTATAAATTAATTCTCCTCTATATAGTTCCCTGAAATGAATTATAGCAAGTACAGCACCCCTGAACTGATTACATACAGCACCTCCTAATTCGTTAAGGGTGTGTTTAGATAACATAAAGCAAAAACTGCATACACAATATAACAATGAATATACAGTATATGTTTTATATGTAGCCCAGCATATGCCTCCCAGTAGTAAGGTAGCTTCCGCATATGCAACCCAATATATAAGTAGGCCTCCCTCATGCCCCTCAGTATCTAGGTAGTCTCCACACATTACAAAAGTATATAGGTAGTCCAAATACATGCCCCAGAATATAGATAGTCGCATCAAATGCCCCCAGTATATAGATAGTCACAGCACCGCCAAAAAACTGCATCACCTATGCATCACCTACGCAATGACAGTGTTGATTGCGCCTCATGCAGCGGTAACAGCACTGCATGCATCCACTGATCAGCGCTGTGTTCAGCGCTGTAATTCAATAACTATAATATTCAAGTAAACCCCTGTACAATTCTAGAATTTTGCATTAATTATGGCAAAAACCACAAAAACCACAAAATGGAAACACAAGCTTAGGCTTCCTACACACAGATCGTGAAGTTTCAGGAAACATGGTCCGTTGGTGGCACCTCATGTGTCATCGGAGGATGAGCGGCACTCACACTTTAAAACAATTGAAAAAGACTGCAGTTGGCTCATGCACAGGGTCTTGGAATCCACAGACTTTGTGATAAGCTCATAGAAGTAAATGGGGACATGTGCTATCTGTTGACTACGACTAGCACACGTCCCAAAATCATGTTTGTCTGCATGAGCCCTTAGACTCTATTTTCTACCCATGAACTCCACAAATACATAGCAGCCTAAGGCTAAATTCACACACACGTGTGTCCGCCATACCGTAGCACGGCAGGCACACGTTGTTGCCTGGGAGAGGAGGAGGGGGTAAGCACTGCTCAAACCCCCCTCTCCATAGAAATGCACTGTGCCCTTTTCCACTGAAAGATCTTTCTACGGGCTACAGAACGGTACAGTGCCGCATATGTGCTGCACCGTACCACTCCCGTATGGCGCCGTGTGCCCATTGCAGTGTATGGGAGATGTATATACGCTGTATACACATCCCCCATATATTCATGTGAATGCAGCCTAAGTAAGGAACACTTACATTAAGACAGTGGCTTTTACTAAGGCTGTAGTGATAGAGTTCAGAAAAAAACACATTAAAATAATAACCTACATTGCAACCTTCATTAAACAGTTTGTTAACCAGTTTTCACATAAATTTTAAGGTTTTGGGCTTTGTTATCTGTTTGCATAATATACATTGGTGGGTATCTATTATGCCTTGTACGCCAGTTTCACCCCTACGCCACTTTAATGCTTAATGGGCTGGTAGGGTAGTGGAATAGACTGCATTAACTATAGCCAGCATCAGATTCCTGACAGCTAAGGTTATAGCTCCGGGCAAGACCAGGTGAACGATATATTAAGAGGTTGGAGCCTCATAGCACATTGAGCGCTACATGCGCAGAGAGGCGAGATTCAAGATCTGGCGCACAATGTACTGGATCTTGATAAATTCCCCCCATTCTGTGTTTATTTGTATTTTAGTATTGGATATTTTTAATGAGTGGTGGAAGTATGCTAGTTGTGTAGACTCTTTGTTGAGGTATGTAGCCTGAATTGAGGACGAGAACACATTTACACCTAATTGTGTTACATTTTATAATTGTAAAACGAAACAAAATCTAAGTTATAAAGTATACCGTATATACTCAAAAAATGTGCTGAAAAACCTCACCTCGGCTTATACACGAGTCAATAAAAAAAATAAAATTATATACTCACCCTCCAGCAGCCCCGATGTTCGGTGTGCCTCCCCAATGTCCCCGCGGCTCCGCTTCTTTCTTCCTTGCGGCTCCTCTTCAATCTTACGTCTTCTTTAAAAACCTGCAGGGCGTGGCCATATTATCTCCAGTCCGGCAGGAGCATGCAATGACGTCAGCAGCCGCCACTTCATAGTATGCGCCTGCCGAATGGAAGTGATCATGGCCGCCCCCTGCAGGATTTTAAAGAAGACGCAAGATTGAAGAGGAGCTGCGTTTTCAAACGCAGACAGAGCAGTGCCTGTGGCACCGGGCTAAGGGTTCCTGATCATGTATGTGTGCTTTTCATGGGCCATTGTTTTCTCGTGCAGCATTGGACAATCTGAGGCTCAAACACGGGCAATAATAGGATCTGCTCACATAGAGGGCCATAGAAACTATTAACATGTGTAGGAGTACATTGAAATATATGGCTCATTGTGCTAGATGTTGAAAATATGTCTATCACTTGACTTAGTATACACTCATATTTCGTATTTCATTAAAACAGCCTGCCTTGTTATGCATAATGCTTTGTAATGCAATTATACTTTTGAAAAAGTAAAAACAGGATGTGTAGGATATTGGTTGTTATTTTAAAGGGGTATTCCCAAATGGACATTTAAATTTAATTCATAATTAAAACAGATGTTCCTGTGTGAAGATAATTTCTCATAAATGTAGTCATGTTGTCCCTTAGAAACTAGATAACTTCCTCGGATACGACCACCTTACATTTTGGCAGTGGTGGCCAGACATGCGCTATAGAGTCCTGCCGGACCTCCTGGATTTTGCAATGATTACCACAGGACGGCTGTGGGACATGTAGCAACTTTTTTTTTTTTGTGCAATCCTTTGTGCAGTCTTGTTTCTAAGAGATCATATGACTACATTTATGAGAAATTATCTTCACACAGGTAATTTCTTTTAATGACATCTAATTGAAGAAATGTTTATATATGGCAGATTAATGAATCTGGATGTGAATTCCCAGACGAGAATACCCCTTTAAGACAATTTATTGCATTCAAATATAAACCTATTCTAACTCTATGAGCAGCTATTATAAATGAACAGCTATTATAAATACTTGACTCTCAACTACAAATGGGTGAATTTTTCATAAATTCAATATGCTGAGTTTGCCAAATTTCTGACAAAATTTGATTTGACCTGAATCGAATCATAGCGAATAAAGTAAAAAAAACAGGTATTTCCTGGCTGCAGAGAGCCTGTAGGGTGTTGTAGAACGATGTGACATGCTTAAATATGCATAGGGAGCATGGTTTGGTCTTCAAACAATGCTGTGTTTTAGTATGACATGCACATGACAGCCGCTGCTCTTATAATCGCTTCGCTTATTTGGTGTAGTTGGCCCATGTAAGTGCCCATGGAATTGAATAGTGAAGCGGTAATGCAGCCTGACAGGGTAACGCCTGTGCCAGCTCACAAGGACCGAGCTGAGATCCAAGATCCCACTATAACAACAAAGAGTACACTCTTTTTACACTGACATCAGATGATTCCAGAGATTACGACAGAACCTGTTCTGTTCAATGTGGATACATGTAGAAACCCCTCAAAGAGTGCAGAGGGTTTCAGCAGAAGAGATAAGCGAGCATACTCGTCCAAGCTTGATGCTCGTTCGAGCATTAGCGTACTCGCAACTGCTCGGTGCTCGGAATAGAATTTCACCCGCTTGAGAAAATGGCATCTTGCAGCATTTAGATTTTTGGCGGCCAGAAACAGAGCCAATCACTAGCCAGGAGACTATGCAGTACACCCAGCATCACGTGGTACACTTACATGTCGATAGCAGTGGTTGGTTGGCCTGATCAGGTGACCCTGGAATATACTAGCCCCTGCCCGTGCTGCTCGATCATTCTTTGTCTGGATGCCATTAGGGATAGAGCTGCTGCTGGTCAGGGATAGCATTAGGGTGTTCTAGTAGATTGCTGTTAGGCAGGAGTGATTCTAAAACAACCTTACTGTTAGACAGGAGTGATTCTCCAAGAACACAGCAGCCCTTGTTAGGGCTACATTAGCGTTTTTCAAAAGTTAAAGTGACAGACTCAGTCACAGCACAAAATCCTTTTGTGTGCTGTCAGTGTAGGTTAGAAACTAACCATAAAAATCATCTTCTGTGGTTGCTGTCTGATTTCTGCATGGGTCAGAGGCCGTAGTCCTGGGCGGGGTTAGAAATGAACTGCTGATGAGGGAGCAGGGGAATGCTGCAAAGCTACACTCCCTAGCTTCATGTCTCAAGTTACTGGGACTCATGGTAGAGCACTGTTGAGGCCAGAACAGTGCGAACAAGTGATATGGTGGATTGCGGACAATGCTTCAAGTAATTTGTCCACCAGTCAGTCTTCCACGCAGTCTACCCATGTTACCCAAGTGAGCACTCCTCCAGCTCCTCCACCTCAAACTCCTTCCCCCCAGTCTGCCCCCTCCCAGGACGATTTGGCATTTGAGCCGGCATACTCCGAGGAACTGTTTTCTGGACCCTTCCCAGAGTCATAATCCACTTGTCAGGTTGCTGCTGAGCTCTTTCCCAATGCCCAGGTTTTCCAACGGTGGCAGTCTGTGGGTGATGATGACATTGTTGACGTAGTGGAAGAATTGTGTAAAGAGGTGTCCGACGATGAGGAGGCACGGTTGTCCGACAGTGGTAAAGTTGTTGTCAGGGCTGGAAGTCCAAGGGGGGAGCAGACTGAGAGATCAGAGGATGATTAGGTGACAGACCCAAGCTGGGTTGATAGGCCAGGTGAAGACAGTGCTTGTGAGATGGAGGCGAGTCCTATACCAGAACAGGTTGGAAGAGGCAGTGGTGGGGCCAGACGGAGAGGCAGGGCCAGAGCTGGTGCATCAGAGTCATATGCTTCACGTAGTGAAGCTCCCGTGGCGGGGACTAGATTTTCTGAGGTCTTGCGGTTCTTTAAAGAAACAGCAGATGACCGACGGACTGTGATATGAAGCCCGTGCCACACCAGGATCAGCAGAGGTTCCACCACTGCTAGCTTAACCACCACCAGTATGCGCAGGCATATGAATGCTGAAACCCCACTCAATGGAACCAAGGCCGTTCACCTCCGGCCGGGCACACCACTGCTCCTTCCCCTGTGTCATTTGCTGCCTCTGCTAGTCAGCCCCCTGCCCAGGACCGTGGCACAAACACCTCCACTCGAAAACCACACCTTCGCCTCCACAATCCTCCACAGCGTCCACTAATGTCTCCATGCGCAGCGTTCAGCTGTCTATACCCCAGACGCTGGAGCGCAAGAGGAAATACAGTTCCACCCACCCACACGCCCAAGCCCTCAATGTACACATCTCCAAATTACTGAGCCTGGAGATGCTGCCCAATAGGCTGGTAGAGACCGAGGCCTTTCGCAACCTCATGGCGGCGGCCACCCCTCTGTATTCGGTCCCCATCCGCCACTACTTTTCCCAATGTGCCGTCCCAGCGCTGCACCAGCACGTGTCAGACAACATAATCCGTTTCTGACAAGGTCCACCTAACCAGGGACACGTGGACACGCATCACCGTGCAGACCGATCTATGGCTGGCACCGCTAAACCTGAAGCCAGGCATGGTTGTGTGTAACAACGGCCGTAAACTGGTGGCGGCTCTGCAACTCGGCAGACTGACACATGTGCCATGCCTGGCCCATGTGTTAAATCTCATTGTTCAGCTGTTCCTCTAGACATACCCTAATCTGTCTGATTTGCTCACGAAGGTGCACTGCATCTGTGCGCATTTCAGAAAGTCGACCACAGATGCTAGACACTCTCAGGGCAGCGCAGCGCCGCCTCCAACTGTTGTGCGACGTGCCCATGAGGTGGAATTCCATATAAACCATGTTATCCAGAGTTTACCAGCAGCGCAGAGCGATTGTAGACTGCCAGATGTTAACTTCCACCAGAACTGCTAGTCAGGTCAGCCAGCTTCCTCAATCTACAATGAGGAGTGGACGTGGATGTCTGATATCTGTCAGGTGCTGAGTAACTTTGAGGAGTCAACACAGATGGTGAGTGGCGATGCCGCCATCATCAGCCTCACCATCCTGTTGCTTGGCCTGTTGAAAAATTCTCTGGTCTGCATGAAGTCGGAAGCTTTGTGCTCATCTGAAGAGATGGGGGAAGAAGAATCCCTTGTTGATAGCCTCCGGTCTGTCTCTGAGCGCGTATCGGAGGAGGTGGAGGAGGAAGAGGAGGAGAATTTTGGTGAGACAGAAGAGGGGACCATTGCTCAGTCCTTAACTGTTCAGCGTGTATGGGCAGAAGAAGAGGAGTTGGAGGAGGAAATGGAGAGTCAGGCCAATGAGGGGAGTGAATTCTTGCGCGTTGGGACTCTGGCGCATATGGCAGATTTCATGCTAGGCTGCCTATCCCGTGACCCTTGCATTCGAAGAATTTATTCCAGCACCGATTACTGGGTATTCACTCTCCTGGACCCACGGTACAAACAAAATCTTTCCACTCTCATCCCTGTAGAGGAAAGGAGTGTGAGAGTGCATGAATACCAGCAGGGCCTGGTGCACAAGCTGAAACAGTCCTTCCCATCTAAAACCGCTAGCGGCAGAGGGCGTACTTCTGCGGGGCATTTAGCGAGGGAGAGTAGGCGAGTAGGCAGCTTGTCCAGCACTGGCAGGGGTACACTTTACAAGGCCTTTGCCAGTTTTATGTCACCCCAGCAAGACACTGTCACCTGTCCCCAGTCTCGGCAGAGTAGGGCTGATCTTTACAGAAAGATGGTGAGGGAGTAGGAAGCTGACCATACCATCATCCTAAATGATCACACAGCTCAACTACTGGGTTTCAAAGCTGGACATGTGGCCTGAACTGGCGCTGTGCGCCTTGGAGGTTCTTGCCTGCCCTGCCGCTAGCATGTTGTCAGAACGGGTTTTCAGTGCAGCTGGTGGCATCATCACCGATAAGCGTACACGCCTGTCGACTGACAGGCTGACGCTTATCAAGATGAATCAAGCATGGATTTCTCATGATTTCCATTCTCCAACAGGTGAAAGCAGCTCAAACTGAATAGTTCTCATGTATGCACTCCTCCTCCTCATTCTCCTCCTTCTCCTCCTACTCCTCCTCTTTGTACACTAAAGCAGAGGCAACTGGCTATTTTTTGCCGGGGCCAACTGGCTCTAGCTATAGTACTATATCTATTTAATTTTTCTAGAGGGCCACCTACCCGGTCCTCTGTTTTGAAAACTTTTTTGGACTGCCACATACAGGCACTATCCAAGTTTAATTGTCTCCATAGCAGCCTCCACAAGTCATCTTTATGGCAGCCTCCATACGTTGTCTCCATTGCTACCTCCACACGTCATCCCATAGCTGCCTCCAAAAATCGTCAACATAGCTTCCTCCATACATCGTCCCCTTAGCAAACAAGCTGTGTCCGGCAAAATTTTTGGTTGTTTTAACAGCTTCCACATCAAACTTGTTAACTTTGTCGCCACCCTGCTGTGTTGTCCACAAAATATGCCGCCAAACTTTTATCATTGATCGATATCATTTCAGCGCTACTTGCGCATCTCTTTACGTTCCCCTCTCCCACCATAACCAGGCCAAATACTTCTAAGAATAGTACTACACTTGATCTTACACAAAACGTTTTGTAGAAATGCTGTTTGTAGCCCCCCCCTGCTTTGAAAATGATAATTTGTTCAACGCTTCAGGCCCCCAGGCCCATTTTGGGTGGGGAGGAGCCGAGAGGCAGGGGCTTGGGCAGGCAAAAGCTCGCCACCAGCCAGCTCCATCCCAAGATCCAACTAACAGCGTTTTAACTGCAGCAACTTTAATCTACTACTATAACCTTTTACCTCTAAAATCTATCCTTTCACTCCTCTTTTCTCACCTCCTTACGTTCACCTCAGGTCCATAACCATCCCCATTGCCTCCACACGTCGTCTACATAGCAGCCTCCACACGCTGTCTCCATAGCTGCCTCCACGCGTTGTCTCCATAGCAGCCTCCACATGTCGTCGCCATAGCTGCCTTCAAAAGTCATCTCCATAGCTGCCTCCACATGTCGTCCCCTTAGCAAACGAGCTGTGTTTGTGGCTCATTTTTTGGGTGTTTCACCAGATTTGTTATGGAACTTGGTCACTCTGTTGCCACCATGCTGTGTTATTGACTAAATATACTGTCAACTTTTTGTTCACATAGGTAATAATATCAGCGCTTCTTGCTCACCTCCTTTGGTTCCTCTCTGCCGCCATAACCAGGCCATGCAGTACAGTGCTACATGTTATCCTCTCCAAAAGGAATTTTTAAAATTGGTTTGAAGCCTGGTTTGGGGTATGTCGCCATGCGACTCTCTAGCCTGCTGCTGCCTCCGCGTGCCGTCCCCTATAGTGTCAGGGTCAATTATTGGGTGTTTTAGATGCTATCCTGCCTCACTCGCACAATGGTGCGATTAGGCAGCCTCAGAGGCATTCATGCATGCTGCCCCTGCTGTTTCCTGTCCATCTCCGTGGTGTTTCCATCCTTTTCTGAGGTTTCCAGGTTTTTGGCCAAGCTTCCCTGTGCAGAGCCTTGGTCCCCTTGAAAAATGCTCGAGTCTCCTATTGACTTCAATGGGGTTCATTATTTGAAACGAGCACTCGAGCATCAGAAAAAGTTTAGTGCTCGCTCATCTCTAGTCGGCCATAATTTTGTATTGACGTCACTGATCATTTTGCCCTGCTTTTCACACTTCAATGTCCATTCTCAATTGGTCAATAATCCATCAGTATTGCTAAAGCCAAAAACAAACAGGAGTTGATCCAAAGCAGAGATTGCCAGTCAATGCAATATTTGGATGTCTTCTGGGTTCTGTATATACTCCTGCTTTTGGCTATCAATCCTGAAGCTTTTCATTCCGTCTGACAGATGAAATGAAGGAAGGAAAACCAAACATAGTGGCAACGTCACAGAGTGGTGGATGGTGAAAACTGCATTATGGAAATCACTGGGTGTTCCAGGGAGACAGTTAGCAGCAGCATGAGTAGGCGTAGAGTGGCACAATGACAAATTATGGAGGTGACAGCAACATCGTAGGCCACAGAGTGTCAGAATGACAGAGTGTGGAGGTGACGGCAGCAGCATTATGAGGTCACAATGAAAAATTCTGGAGCCAGCAGAAACATGGTAGGCCACAGTGTGGCACAATGACAGAGGGGGGGGGGGGTGGCGGCAGCAGCATGAGGTCAGAGAGTCATGAAATGAAGGGGAAAACCAAACATAGTGGCAATGTCATAGAATGGTGGAGGGTGAAAATAGCATTAAGGAAATCAAAGGGTGTTCCAGGGAGACGGCGGTCAGTTGGCAGCAGCCTGAGTAGGCTGCAGAGTGGCAAAATGACAAATTCTGGAGGTGGCAGCAACATGGTAGGCCACAGTGTGGCACAATCACAATGTGTGTAGGTGGACGGCAGCAGTAGCAGCAGCATGAGGCCAAAGAGTGGTAAAATGACAAATTCAGGTGGCGGCAACATGGTAGGCCACAGAGTGGCACAATGACAAAGTGTGGAGGTTTCAGCAACATGAGGTCAGAGAGTGACACAATGACAAATTATGGAGCTGGCAGCAACATGGTAGGACACTGTATGGCTGTTTTGCTCCCGTCTTCGCACTGCTGCCTCCCTGCTGACTCATGGCCACAGTAGCGACTTGATGACTGCTTTGCTGCCTGACGCGCAAGGTGACACCCTCTTCTCCCGATGATGATGATGAAGCCCTTGCTTCACCCGACTCCCAAGTGCGATCGGCCACATCATCATCGATTTGTGTTACCCTGTCATTGCTATTCTACTCAACGGTCTCAGTATGCACAGCATGATTACTTGCAAGTGCAACATAGCCTCCCATGCCAGTCTCCACATCTCTACTTTCCCGCCTACTGCACGAAGCAGCGGATGTCTGTCCAACTTCTTCACTGCCACTCAGCTGCTGACTGCCCTCAAAGAGTTTGTTCTCACTGTATAGTGGTGCTGAGCCCAGACCACCTAGTAGATCTTTGGCTGATGGAAATTAACAGGACAGAGGCTGGTTGAGGACATGTGAGGGCCTCTGACTTGCTCCTGGGCCATACCAACAAAGGGTTTTATCTGACAAACTTACGGACTCTTGGCTGGGGTTGTCAAATGTTATTTGGGAGGAAGTGGATGACCAAGTCAACCAATAGAGAACCTTTGGGTTGTTCATCAATACACTGCCACTAGATGAACGTCAGTTCTGGCCTCACAGAGTCACCCCTGCTGCAATGTCCCCTTACTGTGCTGCAACCTGTGCCTGCTCCACCTGCCACCTCTCTGTCTGATATATTAGTTAATCAACTATATTGATTTCACACAGATTTCTTGATATCCACTTTAGCAACAAAAAAGAATTGAAAATTGGGGTATACAGATCCCCCAAAATGGACACCCTGGGATTGGAGCAAAAATCACTCCATCAACTACTGAGTACAAGCAGCTAGATGCTAGAGACAGCAATGCAGTGTGAAATGATGGGATTGCAAATGGCCGCCTGTTTTTGTAGGGCTGTGACATCACATAAGCTTGCCGGTTGGCTTACATGTCTGCACATGTGATCGAGGGTGTTCCTTTCTTCTTCCCAGAGTTCTATGGCCTATGTAACACGTTATGCATGCGGCCATTTTTCTAATAAAGAGGGGGGGGGGATTTGTTCGCATAAATCACTGTAAAATTCGGATTTGTGCAGAACCGAAGTTTTCCTGAAATTCTAAATGAATTCCACTTTGCTAGAATCGATTTGCTCATCTCTACTCTTAACCCATACTAATTGCTCTGTCTTATTTATGTAGATTCCACATCTGTGATCCATCACATCTCTGGATGTTATTTTGACCTGTTTTTTGTTACAGGGAATTGACATAATAAACAATGAATCTTTGTACATAAAAAAAATGTAATTTTATTTACATAAGGGATTCACATGTTTGTCTGTGGGGAGGTATTTATTCACATGGCCATCTGGGGGGATGTACATGCAGCACGAATCTGCGGCAGTGGCGGCCCAGCATGCTCTATCTTTCCCTGTGTGTGCAGCTGTGTGCCGCTATTCTTTATGGAGGGGTCACATCCTCCTCCTCCTCTCCAGCGCACAGCGGAGCATCATACTGCTGTGTGAATGTACCTTTAATCCTATGCCAACCAATGTGCAGCCCTGGATTAAAGTAGAGCTGTGTATGTATTCATGTGTATAGTAGTTCCCAGAGTGTTCCTTATATGTGTATAGTTGATCAGTTTGTGTAAATGTATGGATGAAGCAGAGCTGTGTGTGTATATGTATGGATGAAGCAGAGCTGTGTGTGTAAATGTATGGATGAAGAAGAGCTGTGTATGTAAATGTCTGGATGAAGCAGTGCTGTGTGTGTAAATGTATGGATGAATCAGTGCTGTGTGTGTAAATGTATGGATGTAGCAGTCTGATGTGATTTAGTGCGGCCAACAAGGATATTTGAATTGGTGTAAAATATATTTTTCCTTTTCTGGAAGCCTAAATCTGGGGTGCGTCCTATAGTAAGAAGCATCCTATAGTCCGAAAAATGCGGTATATATATATATATATATGTGTGTGTGTATGTATACACTCACTGGCCACTTTATTAGGTACACCTGTCTAACTGCTCGTTAACACTTAATTTCTAATCAGCCAATCACATGGCGGCAACTCATGTGATTTTAGGCATGTAGGCATGTAGACATGGTCAAGACAATCTCCTGCAGTTCAAACCGAGCATCAGTATGGGGAAGAAAGGTGATTTGAGTGCCTTTGAATGTGGCATGGTTGTTGGTGCCAGAAGGGCTGGTCTGAGTATTTCAGAAACTGCTGATCTACTGGGATTTTCACGCACAACCATCTCTAGGGTTTACAGAGAATGGTCCGAAAAAGAAAAAACATCCAGTGAGTGGCAGTTCTGTGGGCGGAAATGCCTTGTTGATGCCAGAGGTCAGAGGAGAATGGGCAGACTAGTTTGAGCTGATAGAAAGGCAACAGTGACTCAAATCGCCACCCGTTACAACCAAGGTAGGCAGAAGAGCATCTCTGAACGCACAGTACATCGAACTTTGAGGCAGATGGGCTACAGCAGCAGAAGACCACACCGGGTGCCACTCCTTTCAGCTAAAAACAGGAAACTGAGGCTACAATTTGCACAAGCTCATCGAAATTGGACAGTAGAAGATTGGAAAAATGTTGCCTGGTCTGATGAGTCTCGATTTCTGCTGCGACATTCGGATGGTAGGGTCAGAATTTGGCGTCAACAACATGAAAGCATGGATCCATACTGCCTTTTATCAATGGTTCAGGCTGGTGGTGGTGGTGTCATGGTGTGGAGAATATTTTCTTGGCACTCTTTGGGCCCCTTGGTACTAATTGAGCATCGTTGCAACGCCACAGCCTACCTGAGTATTGTTACTGACCATGTCCATCCCTTTATGACCACAATGTACCCACCATCTGATGGCTACTTTCAGCAGGATAATGCGCCATGTCATAAAGCTGGCATCATCTCAGACTGGTTTCTTGAACATGACAATGAGTTCACTGTACTCAAATGGCCTCCACAGTCACCAGATCTCAATGCAATAGAGCATCTTTGGGATGTGGTGGAACGGGAGATTCGTATCATGGATGTGCAGCCGACAAATCTGCGGCAACTGTGTGATGCCATCATGTCAATATCGACCAAAATCTCTGAGGAATGCTTCCAGCACCTTGTTAAATCTATGCCACGAAGAATTGAGGCAGCTCTGAAGGCAAAAGGGGGTCCAACCCGCTACTAGCATGGTGGACCTAATATAGTGGCCGGTGAGTGTATTTTGCCTACATTGATCTATTATGTGAGAGCCTCAAAGTTTTAGAGACTGGCATTAATACAGATATCATTTGTTGCAATGCCTTGTAAACACATGAATATTTGAAAGCTTTAGCCAGTGTAAGATTTACATTTTATGGTGTTTTGGATGAAAGAAAAAATATGTTAGTACAGATAATGAAAGAGTACGAGTTCTATATTATCTGGTCACTGAATTCTTATCTTACATTATGATTGATTGATATTATGGTTGGATTAATGTTTCATGAGATGAGCAGCCCAAATTATAAAACCGGTGGCAGATTTTATTAGGTCCACTGAAAAGTAATTTGCACAGTTTTTTTCTGTTGCTTTTCATTCTTTTCATCAAAAGCATTGGTGAATGAAGATCACGTAGGGAAGGCACTGCCTTAACCATCTGTCTTTCTTTTATCCTACTTTTTTTCTGAACGACACTGATATTGCCACCAGCTGGGATTTTTTTGGGTTATTCAACTTCTTTGAGGTGCTTTGTGTGATGAATATCTTTGATCTAAGCGCGCTAGAATACAGAACAAACTGTCTTTTTATATAAAAACAGTAGACGTAATCCTTAGACACTTGCAAATGTTGATAGACTGAAATAATTAAAAATGTAATGTGCTATAAACATTGGAAGAGAACACATAGTAGCACTGTGCAAATGTGATTGATCATTTTAATGGGGAATTGAGAAGCATCCAATGTTTCAATGAGCTAGGTTCTTTTTCTACTTTAGTAAACAGCACTATAAAAACAAAATAACATAAACCCTTATGCTTTGTAGCTGACGAACCTGCGTGAGTAAAATGGTGTAGTCTTGATTCATTTGCGATCAAACCAAAGTTGCTTATTGGAGGTGCACAACATTCTCTTCATTTAATATAAGCATTATGAGAGGGCTCTTAACAAAGGTTTGGATAGTGGAGAGATGAATGCATTTCATTTAAAAGAAAATCAATAACGTAGTACTTGTGCTTTTAAAAGGTTCTTTAAAAAGCTTTCTTTGGATGGACTAAAATTTCCCAATTGAAAAAACTGGAGCTAAAGTTAGTACCATGACAAATAGTTTGTCACTAGAGATGAGCAAACATACTCGTTCAAGCATTGCGTAATCGCAACTGCTCGTTGCTCGGACGAATATTTCGCCAGCTCGAGAAAATGGCATCTCCCGCCATTTGTTTTTTGGCGGCCAGAAACAGAGCCAATCACAAGCCAGGAGACTCTGCACTCCACCCAGCATGACATGGTACCCTTACACATCGATAGCAGTGGTTGGCTGGCCTGATCAGATGACCCTGGAATAGACTAGCTACTGCCGTGGTGCTCGGATCATTCTCTGCCTGGATGCCGTTAGGGATAGAACTGCTGCTGGTCATGGATAGCGTTAGGGTGTTCTACTAGATTAGTGTTAGGCAGCAGTGATTCTACAAGAACCCAACAGTCCTTGTTAGGGCTACAATAGCGTTATTTATTTTTTTTTATTTGCTTGTGGCTGGGCTTGCTGGCACTAGTAGTGCAGCTACTACCATATTGTGACGAATTTGCAGGGAGACTTGCGTACGTTATTTTTGGCTCTTAGTGACACACATATCCATTTCAAAAGGCTAAGTGGGACAATTTATTGGGGGTTTGATTGAATTAGGCACAGTCTGATGATTTTTTTTTTCAAAAGTGAAAGTGAAAGTCACCGCACAAAATCCTTTTGTGTGCTGTCAGTGGTGCAAATGCAATTTTATCTAGCTTAGTCTGCCTGCTACTGTTTATAGCAGCCTCCACACGTTGTCTCCATAGCAGCCTCCACATGTCGTCTCGATAGCTGCCTCCAAACTAAAAAGTATGCTGGATTGAGTTATTTTATTCTCTTCTTGAATTCAAGCAAATCCTCTCATGTTACATGTCAATGTCACATAAAATAAGTACATTATCTTCAAGTAAAGTTTAAAAATCAATATATTCTAAAAAATTATAAAACCAAAAAAAAACCTGCCGCTGCCTCCGCATGCCGCCCCCTATAGCGCCAGGGCCAATTATTGGGTGTTTTAGATGCTATCTCACCTCACTTGGTCACTCTGTCATGGCCATGCAGCCTCAGAGGCATCCATGCTGCCCCTGCTGTTTCCTGTCCATTTCCGTGGTGTTTCCATCCTTTTCTGAGGTTCCCAGGTGTTTGGCCAAGCTTCCCTGTGCAGACCCTTGGTCCCCTTGAAAAATGCTCGAGTCTCCCATTGACTTCAATGGGGTTCGTTATTCAAAACGAGCACTCGAGCATCAGAAAAAGTTTGACTTGAATAACGAGCACTCGAGCATTTTAGTGCTCGCTCATCTCTATTTGTCACATGAATACCTGTGTAATAAACACATATAACTCAGAATGAAATATGGAAGTGTGTAGAGAAGCAAAAAGCAAATGCACTAAAGTAGGTCTAGAAGAGAGAATAATTCTGAAACTGCAATTTCACCCTATCTCCTTGTCTACCAATATACAAAGTTCTCAGTATCTGACTGTTGACACCAGACCTACTTTCTATAATCCTAAATATATAGCACCAGTGGTTTCTTATCAGAGGAGTAGCTAGGGGCTCAATATGTGGCTACATACATTAAGGGGATCTTACAGTTCGTTCAGGAATCCCTTCTATAAACAGTCAAATCATGCAATTGGCTATAAAATATTTAACACCTAGAAACAGAACACTAAGCCAATTTAAACAAAATTAAAAAAAAAAAGATTTCAAATGTTTTATATTGATATTCATGTCAAGCGGCGTTTTGAGCATGTAATATGTTTGTCACTAACCTAACACTTATCCCCACAGATTTCCCCCCCTTTTTTTTGTTCCCTCCCTTCCTTCTCCTTCACTCCCAGTGATATGTATAGTCATTTATTTAGGTCACCATTTTGGAACCTTAACTAGAGATGAGCGAGCACTAAAATGCTCGGGTGCTCGTTATTCGAGACGAACTTTTCCAGATGCTCGAGTGCTCGTCTCGAATAACGAGCCCCATTGAAGTCAATGGGAGACTCGAGCATTTTTCAAAGGGACCATGGTTCAGGAATGAAATGTGTTATTTAATTGAAAAAGAATGTCTTCTGATAAGTTAGCAGATGTATGCAAACATCTGCAATCTATTCTTCACTGCTCCGTGCGTATATTATCTCCCGACAAGTTAACAGATGTGAAGAACAGTGAAGAATAGAATAAAAACAGTGAACACAGGATCATTTAAGTGAAAAACGCAGTGAAGAATAGATTACAGATGTTCGGCACATCTGCTTACTTGTCAGGGTGATACGCTGTCCCGGGATCCGCTCCTCTTCTTCCACTGAAGTCTCCCCGTGCTGCCTGATGTCTCCCCGTGCTGCCCGATGTCTCCCCCGTGCTGCCCGATGTCTCCCCCGTGCTGCCCGATGTCTCCCCCGTGCTGCCCGATGTCTCCCCCGTGCTGCCGATGTCTCCCCCGTGCTGCCCGATGTCTCCCCGTGCTGCCCGATGTCTCCACCGTGCTGCTTGATGTCTCCCTGCTGCTTGATGTCTCCCTGCTGCTTGATGTCTCCCTGCTGCTTGATGTCTCCCTGCTGCCGTTCCGCGCGTATCTTCCGACAAGTAAGCAGATGTGCCGAACATCTGTAATCTATTCTTCACTGTGTTCTTCCCTGTCTTTTTCACTTAAATGATCCTGTGTTCACTGTTTTTATTCTATTCTTCATTGTTCTTCACTGTGTTTTTTTAATTAAATGCTCGATCTCGAGCAGGGGAAATACTCGTCCGAGCAACGAGCCGTTTCGAGTACCTTAATACTCGAAAGAGCATCAAGCTCGGACGAGTATACTCGCTCATCTCTAACCTTAACCCTTAAGGAGAAACAACAACAGGTCTGATAAGTCATCAGTTTTAAATTTGGACGAACGAGATGCATTATCTTCTTCTAGATCCACCATTTCCTTAGAAATGTATACATATGTCATCTCTTATTGATAAAGGGAGAATAAATTTTACAATGTTTAATGTATATGAAAACATTGATAATCGTAATACTGTAATTTTATTCATCTTTCTGTTTGCCTGCATTCTGTATCTATACCTTTGATCAGTCCTTGTTTCCTGATGTCCAGTGTATGCTCTTATGATATGTGTCCCACCTGCCCATACAGCGTCGGACTGGCCGGCGGAGCACCGGAGAAACCTCCGGTGGGCCCCAGGTCCCGACACTTACATATTAAAACAGTGTCTGTGATCCGGTGCTGGCGGAAGCTGTTTCTGCCAGCACCAGGTCACAGTGTACTGCTGACACGGTTGTCTGCAGCTGCGAGCGTGAGCACTGCCGGCTTCATGTGTGCGGAGGCGTCACTGTCTGAGGCGACTTAACTGTGCACAGCGGCGGCTGCATCAGTGTGCACGCTGCCGGCATCAGTGTGCGCGATGCAGTTGTGGGAAGCGCGTAGGAAGGTAGGCGGGACCATCGGAGCGGGAGTTGTAATGTAAGCTGCAGGAGGCGGGGACCCCTGTAATGGATGCTAAGGGGGGAGAGGGGCCCTGTAACAGATCCTGTGGGGGAGAGGGCCCTAGAATGAATGTTGTGGGGGGAGGAGGCCCTTTAATGGATGCTGTGGCGGGGAAGGGGGCCCTAGAATGCATGCTGTGGGGGGGGCTGTAATGGATGTTGTGGAGGAGGTTGGGGGGCCCTGTAATGGATGCTGTGCAGGGAGGGGGATGGGGGGCCCTGTAATGGATGTTGTGCAGGAGGTTGGGGGGCCCTGTAATGGATACTGTGGAGGGAGGGGGATGGGGGGCCCTGTAATGGATGCTGTGGAGGGAGGGGGATGGGATGGATGCTGTGCAGGGAGGTGAGGGTTGGCCCTGTCATGGATGTTGTCATGAGGTTGGGGGCGCCCTGTAAGGTACTGGGAGGGAGGAGGTTGGGGGCCCTGTAAATATGCTGTGGAGGATGAGTTGGGGGGCCCTGTAATGGATGCTGTGGAGAGGGAGGCCCTGAAAATAACGAAATAAGCTGTGGCACCACCCACCTGAGCTGGGGCACGCATTTTGCTGCTTCAGAAGCACACCGGAAGTTATAGGTTGCTTTAAAAGCCATAGAACACGCCATACATGGACCTCAGCCCCAGTACATAGCCACATATGAGCTACAGCCCCCAGTAACAGCCATACTGGAGCTACAGCGCATACACCACAGCCATACATGGAGCTAACAGGTCAGTACACAGCCATACATGGAGCTACAGGTGCAGTACACAGCCATACATGGAGCGACAGCACAGTACAGCATCCCACATGGAGCTACAGCCACAGTACACAGCGCCAAGCCACAAATGGAGCTACAACAGGCCCAGTACAACAGCCACACATGGAGCTACTCCTCAGTACACACCATACATGAAGCTACAGTCACAGTAACACAGCCATAACTGGAGCTACATCCACATACACAGCCATACTTGAGCTACAGTTACATTGTACAACAGCCACACATGGAGCTACAGCCACAGCACAAGCCACACATGGGAAAGGGCCCCCCTTTTTTTTTTACAGCACAGTAAACACAGTCCACACATGGAGCTACAGCCCAGTACTAACTCTGCCATAACATGGAGTACAGCAGCATGTACACATCCATACATGGAGCTACAGCCACAGTAACCAGCCACACATGAGCTACAGCCACAGTACCAGCCACACATGGATCTACAGCCACAGTACACAGACCACAATGGAGCTACAGCCACAGTACACAGCCACACATGGAGCTACAGGCCACAGTACAACGCTACATGGAGCTACAGTCACGTACCAGCCATACATGGAGTCTAATCTCCACAGTACACAGCATACATGTAGCTACAGTTACAGTACCAGCCACACATGGAGCTACAGCCACAGCACACGCACCCATGGAGCACAGCCACAGTACCAGCCACACATGTAGCTACAGCCACATTACTCTGGCCATACATGGAGCTACAGCAGCAGACACAGCCATACTGGGAGCTACAGACCACAGTAACACAGCCACACATGGAGCTACAGCCACCGTACACAGCCACACATGGAGCTACAGCGAGCCGCAGTACACAGCCATACATTGAGCTACAGCCGCAGTACACAGCGTACATGGAGCTACAGCCCAGTACACAGCTAGACAGGAGCTCAGCCACGCACACAGCCATACATGGAGCTACCAGTCCACAGTGTCGCCATACATGGGAGCTACAGCCGCAGTACATAATGTCACCTGTGTTGTTTATGACCAAGGTTGTTGTTTGACAATGTACAAATGTTGTATTTGTATTGTTCTGGTACTGTATTTGTGAATTGGAGCTTTTGGCAGTGGAGTTGACAGTTTTGCAACTAAGATGACTAAAGGCTGTGCCTTAAGCAACCAGTTTTCCAAAGTGCCCAAAAATTCAGCCTTATGTTTTGATGTAATCTAAACCAACAAGAGAAGGTGCAAATTTAGACCTAAAAGACTTATACTACACACATATTTATCATCCAGATTCATACATCCCGAGCTGATGGATCATAGTGCCGTGTAATCTGTCTGTCTCTGTTTACGCTGTCTAATGTTGAATGCTTCTGATAAATCTGCCCCAACGTGTCTTGGTTTCCAGTCAGTATTCATTCTATTTTACATGAAATCGGGCCCCAACAAGATTTCTCTGGTGGACCCAAGGTATTCTCT
Organism: Engystomops pustulosus; assembly: GCA_019512145.1. NCBI lineage: Eukaryota > Metazoa > Chordata > Amphibia > Anura > Leptodactylidae > Engystomops > Engystomops pustulosus. Next base: position 37,774,525 of record CM033650.1, read on the forward strand.
GTCCGACACGGCCATATATTATAATCTCCCGATTTCCAAATGGGCTCATAATGGATCTTTTAAAACAAAAACCTGAACTCACCTGTCATTCAAGCTCTCTGACTATGTGCTTGCGGATGTGGCTGTTCCGTCATCCAGTCCGGCACGGTCCTGCGATGACATCCGCGTCATGTGACGGTTCACGTGGCGCAGGGCCGGATTGCGACCGTAGGAGGGTTTACTTCCAGATTTTCGTATGCCAACACATGCCTGGACTGATTTGATAGTTATTGTCGGTGAAAACGACTACCCATTGGTGGGACGATACATAAAAACCTAGTGAGTCAAAGTGATACTACCCCCCCCGCGGACCAAAGCAGCGCTGAAGACGTGCGTCGGCACCTTTATATGATTTATCGTGGACAGGTCTGCGAAAACATCAATTACCATGGGTATGTTGTCACATCACTAAACTTGCATATTTTTACTATTTTGTGCATTGTATAGGCAGCAGGATTACTCAGTAGCTTGTACTTGTAGCACGTTAGCCTTAATTCGCTCCTTCACATAAAAACTTTTGCATTCTGCTTCGTTACCTCCCTTTAAAATTACTTACATCTTATAACCCCAGCCCATGAATTTTATGTTTTTATGTGATATATCCTCATCTACCCTGTTTGTGAAAATTCCTTCTTTGTTTGTAGATTGGGTTTTGTTAAACTGATGTTACATAAAAGAAGGATATTTTGTTTAAAATGGCTAGTGTTCTGCTTTCTAGTGTATCACCAATAGTGGTAATTACGTGGTTCTACTCCGTGCGGGCACATCTACATTTCCCTGTCTTCTTTAACAGGGATGTTTATGACTTCTACCATTTGTTTCTTCTAAGCATAAGTTGACAGCGACGTATAATGGTGACCATGGTTTAGTCTATGACCAAGGCAGAACCCGTCAGGGGCTTACTCTTTCTTGGTATGGCATTTTCATTAGGAAACGCAGTTTTGTTAGTTAAAGTTGAAATTTGAATGGTCAATCAACTATATAGTTATCATTGTAAACCCAACAACAATTTTCGGTCTTTGTGCAACCTGGATTTAAAAATGTTGATGTCATAAGAACCAGTTAACAATAAAGCTTCATTGTAAAACACAGTTAATAACTATTTTAATTCTTTATGTATTCTCAGACTAGGAGTACTGTAAATTACCAACATCCAGAGGGGCCAGTTTTGTACTAAGGGTTTGTCCTGTAAGTCAGGTGTTTCTTAAGGTTAGTAGACCACCTAGATATGCTGTGCACGATGCTGTTATTTGACGGATCAGGAGTAGTAGTAAAGTGCCTATTTCCCAGATGTGTAGGATGGAGTCATGTACTTCACTATGGCCATTATACAATATATGAATGGTAGTGTTTTGCTATTCCAGGTATGTAGGATAGGAGTAGCAGTACTGAGGTCAATGCATAACCGTTATGGCGGTCCACTCCCCTATGGATTGGATTCCCCTTGCCACTCACCGGGGGATCCAATCCTCTCCTGCAAGCGGCGAGGTCTGCCGAAGCCCCAGGCTTCCACGATCTCTTTCTGCAGTCAGATTCCCTCCATTGCACTGTAATTGGACTTCAAACCAGTGACAAGATATCTGGATCAAGTTTCCGTTTGTCATAAGTAAAAAAAAAGTTAAAAATTAAAGTTTACACATTAGAATAAAACATTTGAAAAATAAATAAAAATATAAGCCTCTAAATCCCACTTTCCATACAACTTTTAGCAAGTAAAAAACCAAATACACAACCCCACCCCCCCACATATTTGTATTGCCCGCGCCCATAAAAACAATCTTACCATAACACAGACTATCATTCTGGACCAGGCTTGGTAGACGCCAGAGAAAAAACTGCAAAAAATATTCCAATAATACAAATAATTTCCCTTTATAAAATGCTCTAAAGTGATCAAAAAATGTGTAAAAAACACTCTAAAAAATAGACACCAAACCTTTCGTTGTTGCAAAAAGTCCTTAACCATAATTTGCGTCAGCCAAAAAATAACAAAGTTGTCAGGAAAAGATGGCGTGCAGTTATGTTGAAAAGATGGTGTCGCTAAAAGAACCAATTTTTCCTCCATAATTAGTTTTTATTCATAAAATTGATAAATTAAGAAAAAACATATTGGTAGGCGCATCCTAAACCTCTCTGCATAATTTAACACATCTTGCCTGAATGCGCACATTGACCACCCATTACAAAACCCCCCAAACACTACCGGTAAAAGGTAATTTGTAATTAATACTCTTAAAAATGCTCAAAATATTTTAATGTTGTCATCTAAAATGAGACCATAAAAAGAATTCTTCTTTCAAACTAAGCCCAGTTTTTCGCAGGCCAAAAATAAAAAGTATGCATATAAATTCGGTGGTGCTAAAATAACCACAATTTTCATCGCGCCAAATTACTTTTATTGCAGTACAATTTGGAGAAACAATGAAAAAATCTATATAAAGAGGTTCTTCATAATCCCGGCAATACATAGTAATAATAATGATATACATTTTTTATGCCCTTGTGCACGCCACAAAATAAAAACCAAAAAAAATCTTCCTAATGAGAATTTAATTTTCCCACCTCAACAAGTTTAATCATAAACAAATTCACCCACATTACGCTATATCGATGCCTGAAAATTATGTACAGGAGTGGCATTCTGATGTGACATAAAATAAGCCCTTAAATTTTACATAAAAACAGAAATACAATTTATAGCCTTCACAATTTGACATCTGCTCTGGATTAGCGCTCCTTCCATTCTATGACCATCATGTGCCCATACAGCAGGGTACACCGTACATAGGTTTAATCATATGTACATCTCATTGTACCAGGACAAATTGAGTATCAACCTTTGTGGCGCCTTTTTTACATTTAATCCATTGTAAATGTTAATTTTTCTCCCAAATTAATGTATTCGTCAAAATAGTACAATTTGTAGACCGCACTCCATGTAACCCCTATAAAACACCTTAAGGCTTTAACAACTTCGCAAAGTGCTTTTTCATACCTACACCGGTTGTAGATTCCACCTACTGGAACGTTAAGTTGGAGATTGTCAAAGTGTTTACAAGCATGGTAATTTTCCAATATTCCGACTCCCCTCTCAAGAGTCTAATCTAAAGTATCGGAAATTGACACCAATTCTTTGCATCTGCAGCTTCACTTCCAGTAGACGCACTTTCCAAGATTTTTTTCTCGCTATTGGCTCATTGTCCATTTACCTTTGTGGTACATACATGCACATTGTTGTTTTACAAGTCCCTTATTTGGATACCAATAGAAGGCTGTTCACTTATCCCATTTAAAGCTGAGAGGGTCTCAGTGCCGGAATGAGTTAATACCTTGCTAAAATCTGTAGCATGTCTCCAAACAGTCTACTCAAGAAGTTATTCTTTTTTTAAGCAAAATTGGATTCATATTCAACTGTAATATGCAAATCCTTTATCAAAACAAAACCTAACTGAACACTATTAAACTAAAATGGTGTGCACTGTGAGAAACACCAATACCTTTACAGTGCACGAGGCAGCATGGCACAAGGGCACCCTCATAATTCAACTCCTCTCTGGATTCTAATGTATAACATAGAGCGTTTGTTTAACTCATTATTTATCTTCCGTAAATGCTTTTCAATAATGAAAGCTAACGGAGATGTAACCGTTAACCCAATCATATTATTTTAAAGATGACCTGTCACTAAATACAAACTTCTGATGCCATTACATGTTAATTGCTTTGACCTGATCAATTTTATTAAAAATTTCCACCGAAAGCCCGCGTGGGAGTGAGAGTGTGGAGTGGGACGTCTGAGCTTTTACACAGAAAAGGTTAATAAAACATTTAATAAGAACAATTAAAAAACTTTTTTATATACCATAGAGAGGAGCGAGCTAAAATCTCGGGTACTCGTTATTCGGACAAACTTTTTCCCGATGCTCGAGTGCTCGTCTCGAATAACGAGCACCATTGAAGTCCATTGGGAGCCTCTAAGCATTTTTCAAGGGGAACCAAGGCTCTGCCAGGGACGCTGGGCCAACCACATGGAACCTCAGAAAATGTGGAAACACCCGGAAATGGACAGGAACAGCATGGGCCAGCATGCATGTGATGCCTCTGAGGCTGCTTAATCGGCACCATTAATGCCAAATTTATGGCAACATCATGGCCATGGACAGAGTGGACAGAATGCAGCAGATAGCATCGAAAACCTCCAATCCTTGACCCGGTTGCGAAACAAAAAACTCCAACCCCTATAGGGGACGGGCATGCAGAGGCAGCGGCAGAAGGCCTAGAGAGTGTCATGGCTACATACCTACCCTAAGTGGACTCAGCTTCAAACCAATGGTGCAAGAGGAACCAAAGAGGTGAGCAAGAAGCGCTCGAAGAATATTCGGTGAGTGATAAAAGTTTTGCCAGTATATTTTGGTGGATTACCGCAGTGTGGCGACAAGTTAACTGGTCAGCCATGAAAACAAACCAAATTCTGCCTGACAACAGCTCGTTTGATAAGGGGACCATGTAGGGAGCAAGTGAACTAAGTATAAGATTAAAGGTTCTGCAGTTAAAAAACTATGTTAGTGATCTCTTTCTGCATGAGCTGGCGCCCGCTTCCAGGCCGGCTTTTCGGCCAATCCAAGCCCACTGTCTCTACGGCTACTCCCCAAACAGCACTTCTAAAACCTTTTGTATAAGATCACGTGTAGTACTTTTCTTATAAGTTTTGGGGGATTGGCGTGGTGGGGAATGTAAACAGATGCACCAAAAGGCTGAAATCATATCGGTAAATGATAAGTTGGCCAGTATATTTTGGGATTACACAGCGCGTGCTCGACAAAGTTAACAAGTTGCTGTGGAAGCCAGAAACACCCAAAATTCTGCTGAACACAGCTCGTTGATAAGGGGACCATGTATGGAGGCAGTGAACTAGTAAGTAGATTAAAGGTGCTGCAGTTAAAACATGTTAGTTGGATCTGGCAATGGAGCTGTCGCCTCCGCTGCCAGGCGAGCTTCGCCAATCAAGCCCCTGTCTCTAGGCTACTCCCAAACAGCACTTCTAAGACCCTTTTGTATAAGATCAAGTGTAGTAAAGCTTTCTTATAATTTGGGGATATGGCGGGTGAGGGGAATGTCAACAGTTCGCAAGAAGCGCTGAAATATATCTGTAATGATAAAAGTTTGCCAGTATATTTTTGGGGATTACAACAGCAGGGTGTCGACAAAGTTAACAATTTGATGTGTAATGCCCTGTAATAGCTCTTGTGCATGTGCCTTTTATCGCTAGGCTCACATTTGGCAACCGCATGCTGTCGCGTAGCGCGCACTGCTGCTGTGGCCTAGAGCTACCGACTGATGCGCCATTGCCTCGGATGGTAATTCGGAGGAGGAGAGGTGGATGAAGGGGTGGGAGAGGAGGGGTAAGTAGGCCCTTTGAGACCTTGACCGAGGTAGGGCCCCGCAATCCTCGGCGTCGGCAGTATATGAACCAGCCCCCAGGTCATACTCGGTCCAGCCTGCCACCAGTTGAGTGTAGTAGCGTTCTTAATAAGTTTTGGATATGCGGATGAGGGGAATGTAAACAGATGCGCAAGAAGAGCTGAACTACTATCCCTAAATGGTAAAGTTTGCCATATATTTTGGTGATAACACAGCAAGGGTGTCGGACACAGTTAACAACTTTGATGTGTATCCATGAAACACCCCAAATTTGTGCCTGACACACCTCTTTTGATAGGGGACGATGTATTGAGGCAGCTATATTGACGACTTTTGAGGTAGCTCAATGAGACAGACGTGGGAGGCTGCTATGGAGACAATTTAATTTGGATAGTGGCCTGTATGTGGCGTCCAAAAAAGTTTTCAACCAGAGGACAGGTGGTGGCCCTCCAAAAAATGGGGAATAGATTGAGTGCCCTGTATGTTGCATCCAAAAAGTTTTCAACCAGAGAGCAGGTGGTGGCCCGCCAGAAAATGAAATAGATTGAGTGCCTGTATGTGGCAGTCAAAAAAGTTGTCAACCGACGGAGCAGCGTAGGTGGCCCCTCCAGAAAAATTGCTATAGATTGAGTGCCTGTATGTGGCACGTCCAAAATTGTTTAAAACGAGGACCGGTAGGTGGCCTCCAGAAAAATTAATGCATAAAGTAACATAGCTAGAGCTAGTGGTCCCTGTCAAAAAATTAGCCAGTTATGGAGCTACAGCCACAGTACACAGCCACACATGGAGCTACAGCCACAGTACTCTGCCATACATGGAGCTACAGCAGCAGTACACAGCCATACATGGAGCTACAGCCACAGTACACAGCCACACATGGAGCTACAGCCACAGTACACAGCCACACATGGAGCTACAGCCGCAGTACACAGCCATACATGGAGCTACAGCCGCAGTACACAGCCGTACATGGAGCTACAGCCGCAGTACACAGCTATACATGGAGCTACAGCCACAGCACACAGCCATACATGGAGCTACAGCCACAGTGTACAGCCATACATGGAGCTACAGCCGCAGTACAGTAATGTCACCTGTGTTGTTATGACCAAGGTTGTTGTTGACAATGTACAAATGTTGTATTTTGTATGGTTCTGGTACTGTATTTGTGAATTGAGCTTTGCAGTGCAGTTGACAGTTTTGCAACTAATATGACTAAAGGGCTGTGCCTTAGCACCAGTTTCAAAAGTGCCCAAAAATCAGCCTTATTTTTTTGATGTAATCTAAACCAACTAATAGAAGGTGCAAATTTAGACTAAAAAGACTTATACTACAACATATTTATCATCCAGATTCATACATCCCGAGGCTGGATGATACATAGTGCAGTGTAAATCTGTCTGTCTCTGTTTACGCTGTCTAATGTTGAATGCTTCTGATAAATCTGCCCCAACGTGTCTTGGGTTCCGTAGTATTCATTCTATTTACATGAAAAGCGGGCCCCAAAAAAGATTTTCTCTGGTGGACCCAAGGTATTCCAGTCCGACACTGTGCCCATATATTATAATCATCCGATTTCAATGGGCTCATATGGATGCTTTAAAACAAAAAACCTTGAAACTCACCTGTCATTCAAGCTCCGGACTATGTGCGTGCGGATGTGCTGGTTCCGTCATCCTAGTCCCGGTCACGTGTCCTGCGATGACATCAGCGTCATGTGACGGTTCACGTGCGCAGGGCCGGATGCGGACCGGAGGAGGGTTACTTCCAGATTTCGTATGCCAACAACATGCCTGGACTGATTGATAGTTATTGTCAGGTGAGAAAACGACTACACCATTGGTGGGACGATACATAAAAACCTAGTGAAGTCAAAGTGATACTACCCCCAGACCAAAGCTAGCGCTGAAACGTGCGTCGGGGAACTTTTTGTTTATCGTGGACGGGTGAAACATCATTACCATGGGTATGTTGTCACATCACTAAACTTGCATAGTTGTACTATTTTGTGCATTGTAGGCAGCAGGATTATCAGTAGATTGGTACTGTAGCACTTTGCACTTTAATGCAGCTCCTTGCACATAAAAACTTTTGCATTCTGATTACGTGACCTCCCTTTAAAATTACTTACATCTTATACCCCCGCCCCATGAATTTTATGTTTTTAATGTGATATCCTCATCTACCCTTTTGTGAAAATTACTCTATTGATTTGTATATTGTTTTGTGTAAACTGAGTGTTAAATAAAAGAAAGATATTTTGTTTAAATTGGCTTAGTGTTCTGTTTCTAGGTGTATAACCATATAGTGGTAGATACTGGTTCTACTCCGGGCTGGGCACATCTACATTTCCTGTCTCTTTAATCAGGGATGTTATGACTTCTACCATTTGGTTCTTCTAAGCATAAAGTTGACAAGGACGTATAATTGGTGACATGGTTTAATCTATGACAAAAAGGCAGAAACCCGTCAGGGTCTTTACTCTTTCTTGGATGGCATTTTCATTAGGAAACGCAGGTTTGTTAGTAAGTTGAATTTGAATGCAAGTCAAAACTATATATTTTATCATTGTAACCCAACACAAATTTTTGGTCTTTGTGACAACTGGATTTTAAAAATGTTGGATTGTCATAAGAACCAGGATTAACAATAAAGCTTCATTGTAGACACAGTTAATAACTATTTTAATTCTTTATTGTAGTCTAAGACTAGAGTACTGTAAATTACCAACATCCAGAGGTCAGTTTGTAACTAAGGGTTGTCTGTAAGTCAGGTGTTCTTAAGTAGTAGACCACCTATATATGCTGTGCACATGCTGTATGTGAAGGATAGGAGTAGTAGTACAGTGCTATTCCCAGATGTGTAGGATAGGAGTCATTGTACTTCACTATGGCCATTTATACAATATATGAATGGTAGTGTTTTGCTATGTCCAGGTATGTAGGATAGGAGTAGCAGTACTGAGGTCAAGCATAACCGTGTATGGGTCTTCCCCCTATGGATTGGATTCCCCGTGCCACTCACCGGGGGATCCAATCCTCTCCTGGCAAGCGCCGAGGTCTGCCGAAAGCCCCAGGGCTGCCCGATCTCTTCTGCAGTCAGATCCCTCCCAGGTTGCACTGTATTGGACTTCAACCAGTGATCAGAGAATATCTGGATCAAGTTCAAGTTTGTATAAGTAAAAAAAAAGTTAAAAAAGTAAAGTTTACACATTAGAATAAAACATTTTAAAAAATAAATAAAAATATAAGCCTCTAAAATCCCACTTTCCCATACAAACATTTAATAAAGTATAAAAAACACAAATACACAACCCCCCCCCCCCCACATATTTGGTATTGCCGCGCCCATAACAATCTGTACAATAAAACAGAATCATTACTGGACCAGCTTGGTAGACGCCAGAGAAAAAAAACTGCAAAAAATATTCCAAAATAATCACAAAATAATTCCCTTATAAAAATGCTCTAAAAGTGATCAAAAATGTTTAAAAAACACTCTAAAATAAGACACCAAAAAACATTTCTTGTTGCAAAAAGTCCTTAACCAGATTTGTCAGCCAAAAAATAAAAAAGTTGTGCAGAAAAGATGGTGCAGTTATGTTGAAAAGATGGTGATGCTAAAATGAACAAGATTTTCTCCAAATTAGTTTTTATTCAGTAAAATTGAATAAATTAAGAAAAAAAAACATATTTGGTATGGCTGCATCCTAAACAATCTGCATAATTTAACACAATCTTTGCTGGATGCGCACATTGAACCCCATTACAAAACCCCCAAAAACGTACCGGAAAAAGGTAATTTTTAATTAATACTCTTAAAAAATGCTCTAAAAATTATTTTAAAAATGTTGTCATCTAAAATGAGACCAGTAAAAAGAACAATTCTTCTTTCAAAAAATAAGCCCAGTTTTTCCAGCCAAAAAATAAAAAAGTTATGCATATGAAAATGCTGTGGTGCTAAAATTAACAACATTTTCGCCAAATTACTTTTTATTCAGTAAAATTGGAGAAACAATGAAAAAATCTATATAAATGAGGTATCTTCATAATCCCGGCAATACATAGAATAATAATATACATTTTTTATGCCATGGTGAACGGCCACAAAATAAAAACCAAAAAATCTTCCTAAATTGATTAATTTAATTTTCCCCACCAACAAAGTTAATATAAATCTCACCAATTAGCTATAGATGCCTGAAAATTATGTACCAGGAAAGTGCATCTGATGTGACATAAAAATAAGCCCCTATAAATTTACATTAAAAACAGAAATAAAATTTATAGCCTGCACAATTTGACAATCTGCTCTGGATAGCGCCTCCTTCCATTCTATGACCATCAGTGTGCCCATACAGCAGGTTACCACCACATATGGTAATCATATGGTACATATCATTGTACTCAGGACAAATTGAGTATCAACCTTTGTGGAGCCTTTTTTCATTTAATCCATTGTAAATGTTTAATTTTCTACCCAAAATTAATGTATTGTCAAAAATATTACAATTTGTAGACCGCACCTCCATTTTAACCCCTATAAAACACCTTAAGGCTTTACAAACTTCTCAAAAGTGCTTTTTCATACCTACCGTGTGTAGCTTCCACCTACCTGGAACGTTGAAGTTGGAGATGCAAAGATTTTTACAGCAGTGTAATTTTCCAATAGTTCCGACTCACACTTCAGAGTCTAAAGTATCGGAAATGACACCATCTTTGCATCTGCAGCTTCAACTTCCAGGTAGAGCACTTTCCAAGATTTTTTTCGCTATTTACTCATTGCCATTTACCTTTGTGGTTACATACATGACATGTTGTTTTACAATTCCCTATTTGGATACCATAGAAGGCTGTTCACTTATCCCATTTAAAATCTGAGAGGTCTCAGTGCCGGAATGAGTTATACCTTGGCTGAAAATCTGTAGCATTGTCTCACCGTCTACATCAAGAAGTTTATTCTTTTTTTAAGCAAATTGTATTCAGATTTAAACTGTAAATAATGAAAATCTCTTTATCAAAACAAAACCTAACTGAACACTATTAAACTAAAATGTGTGCAATGTGAGAAACACCAATAACCTTTTACAGTGCAAGAGGCAGCATGGCACAAGGGACCCTTCATAAATGCAACTCTCTGGATTCTAATGTAAAACAATAGAGCTTTTGTTTACCATCATTATTTATCTTCCAGTATGCTTTTCAATAATGAAAGCTTAAAACGGAGATGTAACCTTAACCCAAGTCATATTATTTAAAGATGACCTGTCACTAAATACAAAATTCTGAATGCCATTACATGTGATTGCTTTTGACCCTGATCAATTTATTAAAAATTCCACCGAAGCCCTGCGTGGGAGTGAGAGTGTGGAGTGGGAACAGTCTGAGCTTTACAGAAAAAAGGTTAATAAAACAATTATAATAACAATTTAAACTTTTTTATATTACCATTAGAGATGAGCGAGCACTAAAATGCTCGGGTACTCGTTATTCGAGACAAACTTTTCCCGATGCTCGAGTGCTCGTCTCGAATAACGAGCACCATTGAAGTCAATGGGAGACTCGAGCATTTTTCAAGGGGACCAAGGTGGCTCTGTTTCTGGCCGCCAAAAAGCAAAACGGCGGGAGCTGCCATAATAACATTTAACATAATAACATATTTTAACATAATAACATTCAAATAACATTTTTTTCTGACAGAGATATGTCACCAAAATCCAGAGGAAAGAGCTGTTTGCTCTGAAACGCGTCTAGCCACAGTTACAGCTATAAATCATAGGATCGAGACACATCTAACAAGCACTCACAAAATAGCACCAAGAACTCAAAACGCAATAAGAGATTTATAGCAGAATATCCTGTGTTGTAAACTCTATTGCTTGGCGTGGACGCACCCCGTTGTGTGCAGCTATCATTCACCTGATGCAAGACGATTGACCGGGACTGCAAAAGGAGAAGACGAAGCAAAAGCTTTGCTGCTTGACGCAGGACTCGCGCCAGAATACCTACCTTGGAGCGCCATTGCGCAACACACGCGGCGGTGGAGACGCCTAAGTGTACTCAGCCCACACTGCCTTTCATTATTCTCCATTGCGAAGAAACTTTGTCTAATATGAAAACAAGCCAGAACAGTCTAACCGTGAGTGTATGACTACAGTCATTTAAGATTACCTGTCATTTATACTGGTCCGATCCGATTTTTGGAATTGGTGGAAGTTTATGCGCCACAGTGATTTCTGCCTAAAGTCCAGTTGCCACAACATTAACAAATTGTCAGTTAAAGAGACATATTGGGGCAGATTTACTTACCTGGTCCATTCGATCTAGAGGTGCGTTCTCCGACGCTGATTCGGGTTCTGCCGGGAATCACTAATGTCATGCGCCCGATGTCCACAAGGTGTCGCTGCTGCGCTGAAGTCCGCCGGAGTTCTCTAGAATTCACCTCCTTCGTTCCGGTGTATGTGAGTGCGTTTTTTTTTGCGACACATTTTTTCTTAAATTCCGCGGTTTTTCCGAATCCGTCTGGTTTTCCGATGGCCACGTCCCCGATTTCTGTCACGTGAAAGCTGGGGCTGATGCGCCTCAATCCGATCGCGCGCGCGCCAAAATCCGGGGGCAATTCGGCGCAAAACAGAAATATTCGGGAAACCCGATGTAAGTGCGGCTTTTGGACCCTTAGTAAATGAGCCCCATTGTTTCTGCCCATGCTTATTAATCCATATATCAGCTGTTATTTGAACCTTTCGCAAGTCAACTATTATTAGGCAAAAACCAAATATATACCAAGCTCACTTGTTTATTTACACACGGCAAACCAATATAACAACAGAAAATGTAAAAATAAACATTTCTGACATTCAAAACCAAAACCAAAAATTAATCAGTGACAAATATAACCTCCTTTCTTCATAATGACACTCAAAAGCCTTCTATCCATATTCTGTCAGTTGCTTGATCTGCTTACGATGGACCTTGTGTGCTGTGGCCACTAGAGCCTCCCAGACATTGTTCAGAGAGGTGTACTGATTTCCCTCCCTGTAGATCTCACATTTTATGGGTGAACAAGGGGGCCGTGTCATTATTTTTTCCTTTACTGGCCAGCCATGCTGTGGAGTATTTGGATGCATGTGATGGAGCATTGTCCTGCATAAAAATCATGTTTTTCTTGAATGATACCAACTTCTTCCTGTAACACTCCTTGAAAAAATTATCTTCCAGAAATTGACGGTATGTCTAGGAATTGAGCTTCACTCCACCCACAACCTGAAAAGGTCCCACAATCATTCATCTTTGATAATAACAGCCCATACCGGTACCCCATCTCCACCTTGCTGGAGTGGAGTTCTCTGCCCTTTCCTGATCCAGCCTTGGGCACATCCATCTGGCCCATCAAGAGTCACTCTCATTTCGTCAGTCCATAGAGCCATAGAAAAATCCGTCTTATGATATTTCTTGGCCCAGTCTTGACTTTTTATCTTACGTTTCTTATTCAAAGTTTTTTTAAGCCTTCCTTACCTTGTCCATGTCCATGAGTATCACACACTTGTGCTTTTTGATACTCCAGTAACGTTGCAGCTCTGAAATATGGCAAAATTGGTGGCTAATGGCATCTTGCCAGCTTCATGCTTGCTTCTACTAAATTCATGGGCAGTTATTTTGCCCTTTTTTTTTCAACACACTTCTTTCGACCCTGTTGGCTATTTGCCATGAAACACCTGATTGTTTGGTGATCATGCTTCAAAAATTTCTCAGGATTTCTCAATCTCAAGACTGCTGCAAACATCTCACAATTTTTGAAGTTTCAGAGTCTGTCAAATCTCTCTTCTGCCCCATTTTGCCAAAGGAAACAACCATTTTGCCTGTTGCTGCTGGGCGAGGATGGCTGCCTCAGAAAAGTAGTGGCCATTTGGAATGACAAATTCTGGGACAGCCACCACCACAAAATTTTTTAAAGCTGTCCAGAATGGTAGCTTTTAAAAGGTCAGCAATTTTGCACCTGTCCCAGGCAGGACAAGGACTATTATTTGGTTTCATAGAAAGCTGAACTCTTCCCATCCATGATGGTTGTGATGTGCTATCCAATATACGCACAGTAATCAGCATTTGATCTCTTAAAGGATATATATTCTACAATATAAATTGTAGCATATGTATCAGAACTTCCTAAATGGTTGCTGTTATGCTCTGAGTTTGAGCCACTCCCAGGGTGCTTTGTTCGGAGCTGCTGATTGACAACTGCCTTGCAGAGTCTATCCTTTTGAAGTTTGTGCTCTGGAAAGCCGGGTGGTATAATTTAGGGTTCAGTTTGTATCTCAACTGTGGATTTAATGATGGACCGCTGAGCCAATTAGATGCTGGGGCAACCGTCAGGTGTTCCTTCATATTTTTGCCCCTTTGCATGTGCCCCCTGGGCTGTGCTTTTGTGCAATTCAGTTTTCCTGATGAACCTGTTTGCAACAGTGATTTTTTCTCAGGACTTAAAGGGAACCTGTGATCAAGAACTGGCACAATAAACCTTACTCACCCCCTTCCCCCGCGCTTTCATTAAAAAGACCTTAAATCTACCTTCTCGAAATTTGCTCCCCAAACTGTTTCTGTATATATGGTGGCTCTGCCCACCCCTCTGTAGGGGTGCATGAAATAGTGATAAAATCTGCAGTTTTCCACTGTAAGATGAAGTAAGAGTGACAACATTGTGTTAAGGACACTGAAAGGACCTTCAGTCTTCTCAGATCAAGATTTGAAGGAACACAGAGCTGTCAGTTAAAAGAAGGAGTTGTAGTTCACTAGTAGTCTCTTCTCTGCAGAAGTTGACTCACCTATACTCATTTGCATATTAGAACAAAATGCCTGTAATTAAGTTGCAGTACCTCAGTGGCAGATAATTTTTTGGTGATGTAGGGAGGACTTTTAACCCTTTACCAGCAGGTATTATTGGTATGAAAGGTAAAATTCTGGAGAGTGGTCTTCTTTAGAGAGTGAATCATGATTTGTACTAGATGGTACTTGGAGTAGCTGGAGGATGTACATAAGCAGATACCTACATAAATGCGCAGCAATGAGTATATACTTTATCTTCATGATGATTATATGGAAACACTACAATACATGCGTTTTTCTTAATCAATAACACAAAAAAATATATGTGGTTCAGAAAGCAAGTAGAAGAAGTCATAGTAAGCACTAGAAAGATATATTGGAGAATTGGCCAGTGAGTGTTTATATCATCTAGTACCAGTTGTTTATTGCTATATTCAGTGTGCACCTCCAAGAACACTGCGCTCCTTCCAGTACTTGCTGAGTCTGCTGGGGAGGAAATGTTCAGTATAAGCAGTGTGATTCACTACTTCAATAATTTATTCCAACTTCTGTATGTTTCAAAGAATCCTGAGTCCAAAGTGCTTCAAAAACTTTACAAAAAAATGAGTAGAAGTTGAATAAATGTATGCGCTGATACATTATAGATATCATTATAGGCACCAAGACATTTTTTATTTAAATTCCATGTTGCAGATAAAGCTGTGGAATGAACAACCATGCAAAATACAGTATTTTTCCATGGTAACAGTTTTTTTTCTGGAAATGTGCAGACCTGTCACTTTTTAAGCACATGTTTATGCACTTTAAAGGACTTGTTTATGAAAGTCAAGTATCATCCTGAAAAATGCAGCAATCAGTGTTTCACATTGACAGGATATTCATTTTTAGGAGAACTGTGGGTCTTAAGGGGAATTTGGAGACCTGAGCACAGCAGAGTACTTAATAGCTGAACACTTAGGGTCTCCATAGGATGACACCCTGCAATCTGCTTATCATCAGAGGAATGCGAATGACCTATTCCTTTAAAAAGTTTTTGAAGGTGGAGTCCTCTTAACACTGACTTATTGGTGACTGAATGATTTCAATATATTTTTTTTACTATGAAAAGTGGCTGAACTATATGAAACTTTTATTGGCTGTTGTAGATCACAAAAATCTACTAATACTTTATATTGTTATGTATGAACACTCACTTTAGTAGTAAAAGAATACATTCCTTCAATGTACAATAACACTATCTCTTTTATAAGTAATACACTTTTATATCCCCACTTTATAGACCGTTTTACAACTTTTCCTATAATCCTGTCTATATGTTTACAGTCTATACCACAACTGTGATGAGAGGGCTGTAGATTACTGGAGGAAAAAGTAAAAAATTGGAACAACAGATGAGCCACATCTTGCCTCTCCTCATGGTCAGGCATGCTAGATATTCAACCATTATGTTGTGAATTGCAGACAATCAAGGTGTTTCTTGAATTATGGAAAAATAATATTGAATTGTAGAGTCCTTAAAGGGGTATTCCCACGAAGACAAGATTCTTAAATATACTCTAATAACACTTTTGTTATTAACAAAAATACAGCATTTCACAGATATAATTCCAAACTGTCTCTATCAGTCTCGGTGTATACAATTTTGGTTGCCCCGAGAATCAACCGTAAATCTTCTGACTATGGTTGGATTGTTCTCAAGAATAGCTTGTTTTGTCTGCACACTGCAGTACTCCTGCCCCTCCCTTTGCATTACAAGACCAGCTCTTACACTGGCACTTCCTGCCAGCAAGCAGTGTGCAGATCTATATCCAGGGGATGGAGGCACTCTGTGTGTATGAGATGAATGAGTGCCGACAGTGTGTCATTGTTTGTTTTATCCATCTCACGGATCTCATTATCTCTCATGACTGATCTCTCGTGTCTCCTTTTCTGTGTGTTAGATACTAGTAGAATGAAGCTAAATAAAAGTGCCAATAAACTTTGTACCCTGATAATCTAAGCACACTGTCAGCACACAGCATCTCATGGCACAGAGGAATCATGAAGTGTGTGCTTAGGGAATCCCCCCCACACTTACAATCATTTTACACTAACCATCACTGAGTGATAGGAGCTAAAACAGCAATAAAACTGAGTAAAATTGTAAAGTAAGGGGGCTAAAACTTAGCTTCATTGTGTAAGCATCACTAGGGTGTTAAAATTTGAGAACTTTCTTTTATGGGCAAACCCTTAACTACATTAAAGACAGATTGAAAGTGGACAAATGCATATTATGGATACAACATATAAAAACTAATGTGGATACTACAAACAAATGAGAATCAATTCTCAAATGCAAGGATAGAGCAGTCAACTTTGGTCTTAAATGAGATAAGAGAAGGGCATTCGGCATCCGCTGTATTAAAATATTTTTGTTCATAATGTAGCTTTATACCAAGAATCAGCTCACACTTGATAAAGTAGATAGTGTTGACCTCTCTTCTTTGATGTCATGGATAGATATCAGAAGTTGACATCAGTAAAGTATGCCAGTTTCTTGTTAAAAAAGTTAAAAAATTTTGTTGAAATTTCCTGAAACATTTGTATCTTTTTTGCAGTTTTAGGCCTATCTAGAAACTTTTTAAAAGTAAGAAAAAGTTGACGAGACAGTTCAGTTGCACGGATATACCCTGCCTATTAAAGTGATTTTGTGGTAGAAATATTGATGATAAAATTCCATCAATGTTTAATCGGGGGGATCCTGAGTAATTGGTTTCATCAATTATAAGAGTGAAAAGAGTAGTAAAGTAGCTTTATACAATATATTAAAGGAAACCTGTTACTGGAAAGGTCATTTTTACATGATGACAGGTTCCAATAGCCTCTGGCAGGTTGATTTCAAAAATGCATTTTTCGTGCACTTGAATTATTTCTTTAATCATTTCTTTACATAACCTGATCCCCTGCCAGCAGTAGGTCGTGAGTACTGGGGGACAGTTGAAATGGCGAGTCTTACCTTCTTCTCAATGCTTCCGCCTCCCCTCCTAACTCAATGCCCCCCCATCTCAGCCTCACCCCTGCTCTCTCCCCCCACTTATGTCCGCTCACTGCTGCACTGCCCTCCTCCGGGACTCACTACACAATGCTGGAGGCAGGTAATGTTAAAGAAGCAATTAAAAACTATTGAAAAGCAGTGAAATTATTCAGATGTGTAACCAAACTCATTTTAAAAAAATAAACATACCAGAGGCTATTGGATCGGACCTTCCTGATGACAGATTCTCTTTAAGTGCTGTGTTATATTGAAGGTATGTAGTAACCTTTATATTTACTATAGAGTTTTATTGCAATCCATACAGCACTACAGAAATATTAGTAATTGATATGCTTTCTTTTTAAGGCTATAAAACACCCTGCAGTAAAAATGTTAGAAACTTTTATTTTATGCAGTATTTGGTCATAGTACCTCCTAAACTGTAGTACACTATTGATTGTTATGGTCCATCAAATATGCAAGAATTAGCTTTGTTTATGAACCAGTTCTTTAAAAGCAATTATCACTAGCATTATGACAAAGGACAAAATGTCCTGGTATTATAACGCCTTGAGAAATACTCAGATTTGCATTGCACAGATGAAGCGGCTGTAGGCATGGAAGGAAAATGTGCCACTTTGACATTGTTCGAGAGACAGCGGTAACTCATCGAGATGACCTGTTCTATCAGTTGTTTTATATCAAGCACTGAAGTAAATTCACAGATCTGAATCAGTCTGTGCTGAAGATATAAGCCATTTGTCAAAAAAATGTCATTCACTTTTAAATCCAATGAAGTAAATTTACTGTGACGATGGCATAATGCTTGACTACAGCTATAGCTTAAAAATAAGAGGCTCATTAAAAGTTAACACATTCTGATGAGCATTGAAATGGCAGCTATAAGAAAGAGGTAAAACACAATCAATCATCTATTCCTTCTCATATTACTCTTAGAGGTCTTTCAATAAGCAAAACGTGCATTTGAAATCGCAGAGTGGCGCCTGCAATTGCAAATTATAGGGCTGTCAGATCACAGCTAAAGTGCAGACATTACCTTTGAAGCACAATCCGTTGCCAATTAAGGATGTTCCCGAGCACAGTAATGGAATGTTCATTACTTATTTCAAGTCTGTTTTACCCCTGCATGTTGTTCCTTGTCTGGTTTTAGAATGATTATGGATTTCTTTTCTGCACTATTCATTAAATTATCGTCATAGTGAGATTCCCTATTATGTAACGACACTTGAGCTGTAGATAAGTCAGGCTAAGTTTAACAAGCGCCATCTTCTTACTTCACAAAATTCCATCTGTTCGAAAAAGAAAAAAAAATCCAGGTTTTTAATAAGCAGCTCATGCCGTGATTCCCCATGCCGGAGAATATGTGCTGTAAATAAATAAGAGTTGGATCGGTTTTATTTAGGAAACATTTCACCCTTTCTATGGTAGAAACACGGGTGAAATAGAAATGAGTGTATCTCCTGTGGTTCATTTTGTTAAAATATTCAGTCCACCAGCAAATATTTACGAAGCTGTTATCGCCACATCCAAGCCGTTCCTCATGTATTAGTCTGCTGAAATGGAAGCTTTGGCTTTAGATTTTGAAATGTGAGATCCCATTTGCTTCATTTTATACACAGTATTGGATGAATAATTATTTCTTTGAAACTAAGAGTTAGACATCACTTGGTCTTCTTTAACAAGAAGTAAATGTTCTACTATGTCAAACATGTATAAATTTTATCTATTTCGTCTATTTAACCTTATAATGGCCTACAGGGAATACACCTATTAGGGCCAATTTGGCAGACCAGATGAAATTGTATAAACCAAAGTTTATGATACTATGGGGAATAGAAGCCCTGAAATAACTGCAAATGTTAGCTTATTGCTAGCACTTGTGAGGATTTCCCCATTTATTTAATCTCTATGCCAGGGGTCGTGGAGGGGGAGCGGTGTTGGGGGGGGGGGGGTGAAGGCCGGTGGGGACTGGGCACTCCATTTTTCATATGTGAAAATTTGTCAGCTGTGCTTATTTTTAAGCCAGGCAGGGCCAGGTGTAGAGATAAACGCTGCACATGACCCCATCAGATACATCAAGAGGCGGGAGCAGCGGCAGGGCTATCATACTATATGGTATGATAAATAACCCCCTATGTGTTCATTTCCATTCATTTCCAATTACAACTCTAGTGTCCCCCACTAAAATGAAGCTGTTAGTTGGATTTGATGGACTTGCCTCTTTTCCAGACTTATATGCTATGATACTATGAGTACAGGAAAACAAAGCCATATTGAGGTTACAACTCAAAGCATCCTAAATCAAAATGGCTCAGATTTCTTAACACTGGTGCAATATGCCTATTTTATGTTTTGTCTTTAATACAAGTATGTTTAACATATGTTGTATATTCACCATGTTGCTGGTGTCTCCAGGAGGCGTTACCAGGAAGGGCATGTTTCCTCCTCTGATATCACCAATGCAGGTGGTTTTAAATCAATCAGTCAAACTTGTTTTATGACGCCGAAACGCGTTGATCGTATGCACTTAAACTGTTATGTTCCTGAGACTGAAATAAAGAGAAACTACATTTTATTTATCCTGGTGGCTTCTTCCTAGTGCCAAACCTTTTTCTTACCTTTTGTATTGCATCGATCCTATAGCATGGATGTGGTAGCGTGCACTGAGGCCAAGACTGGGATTGTGTCCTTTTGGGTGAGCTGGACTTTTTAACCCCCGGGTGTTTTTCTTATGTGCCTATTTTAGTTAGCATTTTTTTTTTTGCCCCACATTATTTAATAAAGCTGCATGTGCTTAGATAATCCGGTTGATTTTCAGGATGTGCATACAGATGCACCCATTTTTCTTGGTGCACTTGGCTTAATACTGTTGTAATAAATGTGTCGCAAACTAAGAACACAAACTACCACACGCCTTATGGTGCACAGTATTAAAATGTTCTGGACAAAATGCAACTGTGATGTGGTGAACAAACATTATAATTATATTTTCAAGCTTCAAATACATTTTTTTATATGCAAACAGGGACAAAAACTGCCACAGACACAATGATATATCTGAGTCAATGGGACTTATTTTCTAAGCGTCCGCGGCCACATTTTCGTAGTTTTTTCCGACCTTTTCAGGATTTGCGCTGCTGGAACAGGTATTTAACTGGGAATTGTGCCGCACGCGATGGGATTTTGGCGCAGCTCGCTGGCTTTCATGCGACAGAAAACAGGGGGGGGGGTCAAATGATTCGGCTGAGTCGGACTGACCGCGGGCTTTAACATTCAAGTTGTGTCGCAAGATCAAGCACTTACATGCACCATGGAGAAGAAAGTCAGTTGGCCCTGAGCGGGGAAGCGACACATGCAGGCTATCAGGCTCACAATCTTAGTGATTTGCGGCACAGTGCATGATCGTTGGACAATTCGTTAAAACTCTGAAAAGTGATTTTACAAAAACTATTAACTCTGATTTGTTCTAAAAATGTTTCCATTCTTGTACAAGGTAGACAAGAATTATTGTCCCAGACTCTTAATAATATTGGTGCATCTTGGCATATCCTGTGCTACAGGTGTGTAGAGATCAGCCATTTCATGCACTGGTACTAAATATTCATTTCATACAGTAAAATACTGATTAATTATTTAAAAATCATACAATGTGATTTTCTGGATTTTTTTTTAGATTTCGCCTCAATAAATAATACAGACCTCTCTGTACAATTCTTTGTAGGTGGGAAAACTTTACTAAATCAGCTTGGGATCTGATATTTATCTTAAATGCCTAAATTGATGGTTGCCTCTGTCATAATGGTATATTACTAGTAATTGAACTATGAAGAATTAAACATATTATTTTGACACAATGAACATTAATATTGCTGCTAAGCTTTCACAAATTAAGAAAAATGTTAAAAAAAGTCATTTAATAGAACATGACTTTTTTTGTTGAGTACATAATGTTCAGCTTCAAAATTAGTGACTCAATTAACTGAAGGTCAAACATAAAAATATAGCTATTTTAACATAATACCCTTTGCCTTCCAGCCAAGTGCCTCTCTTAATAAACCCATTCAAAAATGACATTTATATGCTGCTACTGATGTTTTATATGCTGCTATAATGTTTTTTTTAGTATGGTAGATATAGTACATGGACAAATCTGTGAAATACACCAACACTAACATTCAAAAACACATGTATGTTAAAAGTAACAGTTCAGAGCTATCAGCGTAGCAGATTTCTATAATTTCATGAAATATATTCCATTTCACCGCATGTTTTGTAGGGGTTAAATGAAACTTCCAACAAAATAAATGATGATAAACCAGGGAAAACGTACTCATAGATCCAAGAATTGTGACTGTAGTAATATTCTTATTTGTTATCCATGGACCACTCTCTTCTAAAATTAACTTCTAAAATTATGCAAATGAGCCTGAAGGGATCTGGGTGGTGTTACCAGATCCCATCCCTGACGCAACTTCCCAGGCTTCATTGCTGTGCAGAAGCGCCTTTCACCATTCTCTGCTCCTTCAGCACTTCCCTACTCCCTCTGCCTGATTAAATCTCAAAGTAGCAGAGGAATTTTCAGTAAACAGCAGAAGAGGGAAGTGCTACTTACAAACTGTAATAGCATGTGAATCTGCATCACGAAGGAAGGAGGACATCGATAACAAATATATAAGATTACCACACTTGTGATGACTGAATCTATTTGTTAGTGTCCCTGGTTTCTCATGCTTAATTTTGAAGGAAGATTTCCTATAAGGTACATATTGTAGACAGCAGGACTTCCTACTAAGCAGCAGTCAAAGGACTAAAGTGACACTGAGATCCACAATCAATGAAACTTCCAGAAGACAGATAAGTTAGTACGATAAGTTATGATTATCTGTGCATGCACTGATCCAATGGCTACTAGACACAATAGAGATATGTCCAATAGCTGTTTGTGTCTTGTCTGGGACTCAGAACCACAGGTTTACAAAGACAGATGGATGATTTAGTAGCCCAGGTCACCACAACGGGAGACCTAACTTCTTCATGCCCAGACAACATATAATTACGTCAACCGGGAGTGAAGGGGTGTTTGGAGAGGTCTGGGAGTGTTTGCTGTATAATACAGCTGCCACCTGCCTGACTGTTGCTATCCTTAGGATAGGCAATGTATATTAGATGGGTGTGGGACAGCCCCTGTGCATAAATTTTTAATAATAGTTTTACAAAGGCTAGATTCTCTGTAGTACTGTTTATTGATTGAAATAACCATGAGCTGATTTTTTTTTCCTGCTTTTTTTCTTTTACTTCAAGCAAAGATGCATTTTGCTGTCCTAATCGTGTATTAAAATAAGCTCGACAAAGGCTACCATTCTTATTGTAAATTTCTAATGTACTTCATGAAAATTACCTGGATAATGATACATGTAATTTATCTGAAAAAATTTCCAGCTCCAACTGTTTAGTTTCATTAAAAAAAAACGTATTTAAACTTCTGGTCTTTTATATCGTAACATACACACATGGATAAAATTATTGGTACCCCTCATTTTGTTAAAGCCCACAATTGTCACAAAAATAACTTGAAACTAACCAAAGTAAAAATTTAATTACCGTATATATACTCGAGTATAAGCCAACTCGAGTATAAGCTGAGGGTGGAAAATGCATTGGTCATAGCCTCTGAGTAAACAGCCTGCCCAGCCCCTGTAGCATACAGCCTGCTCAGCCCCTGTAGTATAGTGCCTGCCCAGCCCCTGTAGTATACAGCCTGCCCAGCCCCTGTAGTAGAAAAAAAAATAACATTGTACTCACCTTTCCGACGTCCCCCGTAGGTCCTCTTCTGTCTCAGACAGAAGAGGACCTACAGGTGACTTCAGAAAGGTGAGTTTTGACTTGAGTTTTTTAGTTGACTCGAGTATAAGCCGAGTTAGGGTTTTTGAGCACAAAGTTTGTGCTGAAAAACTAGGCTTATACTCGAGTACAAATGAAAGGCAGACATTGCTTTTCAAATATAAACCCCATGAAACAGGTTTGGATATATAGCTCTGGGAAAATGAAAGCTGAGTTTTCATTGGTTGCCAGTTGTCTCAGGAGCTTAGAAAAAAAATTAAAGACAAGCATTGTTAAATGTAAAGGTTATAAAACCATTTCCAAGCAGCTTAAATTTAAGATCTATGGGACAAAAAATTGATGACAAATCAAGGAGAGAAATAATACAAATGGTAACAAAAGAGCCAGGAAAACTTTGAAAGAGATGAACGGCGAGCTTCAAGCTCCAGGAACATTAATGTCAGATTGCACCATCCATTGTTGTTTGAGCCAAAGTGGACTTAATGGGAGATGACGAAGGAGATCCCCGTTGCTGAAAACAAATTGTAAAGAAGCAAAACTGAAACTTGCAAAACTACATGCTGCCAAGCCACAAAGCTTCTGGGAGAATGTTCTATGGAAAGATGAGTGTAAAGTCAAACTATTTAGTAAGACACATCAACTCTATGTGCACAGATGAAAAAATGAAGTATTTCTCTAAAAGAACACAGTCCCTACTGTGGAACATGTTCTGGGGTTGCATCTGGCACAGGGTGTCTTCAATCTGTGAAGGGTACAATGAACTCGCAAGACTAGCAAGGGATTATGGAGAGAAATGTTCTACCCAGTGTCAGAAAGCTTGGTCTCAGTGTCAGCTATTTAGTCTTGCAACAGGATAATGAGCCAAAACACACAGGTAAAAACACCCAGGAATGGCTAAGAGAAAAACATTGGACTATTCTGAAATGGGCTCCATGTGCCCTTTTGAGGATCTTTGGAAGATTTTTCAAACATGCCATCATATCCCAGACAACTTGGAGCAGTTTACTTGTGAGGAGTGGGACAAAATACCTGATAGGAGGTGCAGAAGTTTCATTGACATTTACAAAAATTGTTTGATTGTAGTGATTGCCTCAAAAGGTTGTGCAACAAAATATTAATTAAAATGTGCCATAATTTCTGTCAAGCCCTGTTTCACAAGTTATATATTAAAAAAAAAAAAAAAAACCATGGTTGAAAAGCAATGTCTTCCTTTAATCTGTTAATGTTGATAAATAACAAAAAATAAATATAATTTAATTTTGTATTGCATAAAATTGATGATATGGTCATCAGAAATAAAACTAACATGCAGGGTAAATAGGGCATCTTTGTGTTTGGAAGTCTTAAAGAAATTGGGAAAACTTTATTAATCTCTGATATTATTTGTAATAAACAATATTACAAAAACTAAAGGTTTCTTTTTATATCTTTCCTTGGTTTAGGTATCATACCGGTCTAGAGCAGATCAGAATAGCTGCGTGGCTTAGGCCACCTAAAGATTATATATTAATGTATCTGGAGGATGGGCCACCCAAAAATACCTGACAACCCATTTAATACAAAGTATCAGTACACAGCACCATCATCACTGAGAACTATCAGTCTTCTTCACTGCCAGGAAGGCCGAAAGTGATGATGGTCATGGGTAAGCCGAGGGTCAAGGTCCTGTCAGACTTGATGCAGAAGTCACTGCCCCTAGCCCTGCCGCCTCATGAATACACCGGACCGCGCTCAAAGTGGTCCGCCATTACTATTGTACAGCGCGGCAGTGTGTTAGTGTCATCGGAGTTTCCAAATTTACTTAGCAAAAATGACACTCCTCCCAAACAATTTAGGGTGGTGTCCCACACCGGCGGCTCGTTCCTGATCGCAGGCATTGCCATAGAAATGCCAATGTGATCGGACCGCGACCCGCCCCGGTGTGTGCGGTTTGGTCTGCGTTTGCAAACACAGCCAAAAAACGCAATGTGGGACAAACAATTCAAAACCTCAAGTGTTCTTTTATGTGCGACTTGTAATGCACGTTGTGGATTATTACATGCAGAAAATCTGCATCAAAATATTCGTCCAATCTACATCAATTATGCAGTTTCTAAGTGCATTTTTTGAAGATATTCATTATGTGAGTGTTTTTTGATGCAGATTTACATATGCTTTTTCTTTTTTTTTTTTTTTTAAACTGTTTTTATTGAATTTTCCACATTTTACAATAAAGTACAGCGAGCCATAATAATGATTTACATATGCTTTTTCTGCATGTATTATTTTCTCTCTTTTCTTTCACCTAATCTTATTTCAAGCAAAAGACTTCAATGTGAAAAAACACATGAAAAAACTAGCGAGAAAGCCCAAAAAAGTTACATGAGTATTATTTTATTTTCCCCACAGAGCAACAATTTCCGAAAACTGCAACTATATTTCTACACCAAAATCTGCACAAAATCCTTAACGTGTGCAAATAACCTATGATCTTTTGGTCGCTTTTTATTTAAATTTTTATGGGTGGCAAAATGGTTGAAAAGCGGGGACTCTTGAGTGTTATTTTCAGATACGGCATCACCACCTATATATTTGCTATTTTGGGACAGGGGGATACTTAACATGGTATAATTTTACTTATTTAGTGTGATTAACTGAGTAGCAGCAAAAACAAGTCCCAAATGCTGTGACACTGAGTTTTTGTTCCAATAAACGGGCCTTTCCTAGTTTTTTTTTCCAGGAAAAAAATTAACATAAAGCCTACTGCTTGGAACCCACAAGCACACAGCATCTGAGTTCTCAAAAATCAGGGTTTCACCTGTATCTTTCCCAGGGTGAGCAGGCTGCACCAGGTATTTATGCAGCTCTACCAGCTGGCTGCTAATTACTGGTGGACTCACATTGACATTTTTTTTTCACATCAGTGATTTCTCACTGAAGTCATTTTGGCTTATGGACACATACAGATTAGTTTTCTCTTCCTGGCTTCAGTGATTTTGCACTGACCAGGGGTTTCAATGGGCTTTTTCACATTTCAGTTTTTTTTTATTGATCAGGGATTATTTTATAACCTGTTTTTTTTTTTTTTTTGTTTCAAAGAAAACATTTGATCAGTAAAAAAACCTGAAGTGTTAAAAAGGCCCATTGAAAAGAATGATTTAGGATCAGTGACAAATCACGGAAGCCAGGAAGAGAAAGCTGTATGGGCGTGTTCACACGTTGCGTTTTGGTTGCGTTTACAACAGCCGATGAGAGGTAATTTGCCTAATTACATTACCGTTTATGTTTGTTAACACTATGTTAACACATGCATTAAGGAGATGTTAACACATGTGTTAACATCATGTTTGCAATGCGTTTTGTAAACGGAAATGTTAACAGTGATGTAATCAGGCAAATCACTTCTCCTCAGCTGTTGCATATGCTTTTCAAATGCAATGAAAACGCAGGTCAAAACGCAACGTGTGAACGCGCCCTCAGTGTCCATAAGGGTGATGTCACACATGATGTTTTTAAACATTCGCTTTCAGTACATTTTTTGGCAGTTTACCATGCATTTGGCTGCTTACAAACTGTTTATCTATTAAGATAATTGGGAAAAGCATACTAAAAACGGACCAAAAACGCCATGTGGGGCATCACCCTAAGCCAAAATTGGTTCACTGAAAAAAACCACCAGTTTGAAACTACCCTGAGGGCGCTGTCCCACGTTGCGTTCGCAAACGCAGACGCATTCAAAACCGCGCCCACCGGGGCGGTCCGCGGTCCGATCGCATCGGTGTTTCTATGGAAACGCCTGCGATCGGGTAGGAGCCGCCGGTGTTTTGCGTTCCCGATCGCAGGCGTTTCCATAGAAACGCCGATGTGATCGGACCGCGGACCGCCCCGGTGGGCGCGGTTTTGAATGCGTCTGCGTTTGCGAACGCAACGTGGGACAGCGCCCTCAGGGCGCATTCACACATTCCGCTAGCGTCGCGTTTGTAATGCGACGCTAGTGCACAGGAGGCAGGGCTTGGGGAGATCGCAATATGCGTTTCCAGAGAAACATATGCAATCGGGTTATCAACTGCATGCGTTTCCTGGGAAGCGCATATGCGATCGGTGCGAGCCCCGCCCCCTGTGTGCTAGTGCCACGTTATGAACGTGACGCTAGTGGAACGTGTGAGCGCCCTGAGGCCCCTTTCACACTGGCATCTTTCATGTGTGTGTTCTGCGCTATGTGCATTGCACTGTGACCCATTGTAATGGGTTTTTTCAGACTTTTTTTTTCACGCACACAAGCGCTTTTTTTAATGCACATCTAAATCTCTCAATGCTCTACTTTTGCAAGTCACGTGCAAAAAAAAAAAAAAAAAAACACCATGCAAGTCTATGGAGACACATCAAAAACACATACAGGTCCAATGCAAGTGCAATGTGTTTTTCACTGATCAATTGCCATAGAAAAGTCCTTTTCATGTGCGCTATCTGCATTGGAAACACCCAAAAAAGTGCATGAAAAACTGAGACACTGAACAAACTCTGACAGAAAAATAATTGAGCTCTGATAAAAAATGTCAGTTTCTCACTGACCAAACCCTGATCGCACTTCCAGCAGACTTTACGTCATCTGCAACGCAAGTGTGAAATAGGCGTGAGGGCGCGTTCACGTTCCGCTAGTGGCGCATTCATAACGCAATGCAACAGCTGAAGAGTGATTTTCCTAATTAAACAGCTGTTAACACTTGTGTTTACAAATGCAACCGTTAACGCATAGTTAACGCATGTGTTAATATTATGTTAACACATGTGTTTGTTTACACAATGATAATGCAGGTGTTAATGGAAGTGTTAACATCGCATTGGCGCATGTATTTGTTAACGCACAAGTTAACAGCTGTTTAGCAAATCATCTCTTCAGCTGTTGCAATGCGTTTTTGAACGCATGTGTTAAACGGGACGTGTGACCATACCCTAATTCTCATGACCTCGCTCTGTGTTCTGCCTTCTCCAGGTATACACTCAGCTTTCCCACTTACACCCAGCTTCCCCGGGTACTAAATGTCCTTTTCAGCCATAAGTGGATTGCTCCAGCATCCACACTACCAAGGTTTGTTCTACAAAAAAAGGAAACATTTTGATTTTAGACAAACTTTTCCATATCGCCACCCATAGCTGAGGTGATGTCATAAGGATTGGAATTTGCAGCGCCGGGGTTAGTCTCAAAGCTGTTTTTTTTTTTTTTTAGTTTCTTTATTAAATTGAATCAAAAAATTCCATTAAAACATTAAAACATTAGAATGTTTAAAGAGATAAGTGAGTGGGAAGCACTTCTGCCTTGCGATAGGGGCTTTATTCTACTAATAAAAATATGCTCCGGCACCAGCTCACCCTGAGCTGGTGCCATGTATATGTGTGTAAAAACTACCACTTTTAAGTGGTAGGTTCACTTTAACTGAAAATTGACAGAAAAGCAGAAGGTGTCAATCTTTGCCTCAATCTTAGTCTCGAAGCAGGCAATAACACCACAAGCAGCGTCTGGATCATATTGGGAAAAGATATATTGTGAAAAGGATGTAAACATTATTCCATGTACCTTTCTAAATATTATTGAATTGAATACAATTGCTTTAAGATGGAGCACGGTTATATAACAACAGTATAGTTTGTATACTGTATATGTTGTATTTGTGTTAAACTGTACATTGTCACTTTTTTCCTATGTTCACATGCTACTGCATGGTACTACTATTCATATGCTGCATATATGGGTGTCACGTCCCAGGACTTGTTTCTATTCATTGACATGTATATGTGTTATACTGCTTTGCCTTTTGACCCTCCTGTCTTTTTGTCCTCTAGCTGCAGTATTGTAACTTCTCCCCTCTCATGTGGGCAGCAATCTTTCATGTCAGAAAAAGCATGTCTCTATGTTCCTGCTACCCCGGCAAATTATATCCTTTTCTCACCGTTGTAACCAGCATTTCTTCAAGATTTCTGCACCAAATAAAGCTAGAATCTTCCTACATGTCTCTACAATGGAGTTGACACTATCTGACAATAAGTGATTTTGGTGTGAGTACTGGTTAAAGTAAAGATATAAGACTATCTATAAAACACCTGCTTACAGTCAGGTTATTGAGTCAGAATAGTGAAAAGGATCTTAGACTGCCAGTCCCAGCCGTGGGAACAGAGACTCAGCTACAGCTACAGTCATAGCAGCCATCCCTCCTCAGAGTAATCCATCCTGTGTGTATTCCATCATCATGGCTGAGGGACACTCAGTACAGGGAGGCATGGATCCCAGTCTGCTGTCCAGTGATAAGGACAAACGCTCTGTTAAGCCTACATGGAAGGTTAGAGAGAACCTTGAAAGCCTGCAGCATGAACTTTCATCAGACATTATGAATCTGTGGAAAAATTTACAGGCCCATGTCTTCACCATTTCCTTGCCTGAACATAGTTGGGGTCATTTACTAAGGGCCCGATTCACGTTTTCCTGACGTGTTACCCGAATATTTTCGATTTGCGCCAATTTTCCCTGTATTGCCTGGGTTTTTGGCGCACGTGATCGGATTGTGGCGCATCGGCGCCGGCATGCAAGCAACAGAAATCGGGGGCGTGGCCGAACGATAACATGACAGATTCGGAGAAACCGGCGCATTTAAAAAAAAAGTGTCGCGGGACGCGCGCTTACCTTCACCAAGTATAGGATGGTGCACTCCGGCGGACCTCGGGGAACTTCAGCGCAGCAACGATATCTTAGTGAATTGCCGGAAGACCCAAATCCACCGCAGAGAACGCGCCGCTGGATCGCGAATGGACCGGGTAAGTAAATCTGCCCCAGTGTATTGCCTCTAGAGGGTGCCCTGGAGACACTGTCCACTATCCATGAGCATTACACACTGAAGTGTCAAGAATATAAAAGCATTCTGAAAAGAATCAATACACAGATAGTCTCGAAGAATTGCAAAACTTCCAGCATCTTAATGCTGAACGAGACGGCTTAATATATGAAACTTCAAGAAACAACATCTTGTACTTCTGAGTCCACAAGACATTCTAAACGCACGTCTAGATTGCGATCTTCGAAATATTCCACACTCAGTGAGCAGCTTATAAAGGTACGTGCAGAAGTCGAGGCGACTATGGTTCAGGCCACCTTTGTGCAGAAGAAAGCTGAAATGGAAGCAGAGGCAGCAGTCAGAGAAGCAGACACAGCAAAAAGAAAGGCTGAAATGGAAGCAGAGGCAGCAGTCAGAGAAGCAGACACAGCAAAAAGAAAGGCTGAAATGGAAGCAGAGGCAGCAGCCAGAGAAGCAGACGCAGTAAAAAGAAAGGCAGAAATAGAAACTCTTCAGAAACAATGTGAGTATGCTGCAGCCATGGCAAATGCGAAGGTTCTGGAAGAAGCAGCCAGTGGGAGTGAAAGAGACAGTGTTGCCTTGAGCGGAATGGATGCAGAGGATCCTTTCAAACGTACTAGAGACTATGTGTTAAGCCAAAGCAGCGAAGCCCAGATTGCTATTACCGTTCCTGACAGAGCAGATATGTCTTCACAGCGACAACACATAATTCCTCCTGCAATATCCCAAAATCAAGGTCAGTACAACACTCTGCTTGTTCATCATCCTGATTCTTCACTTTACATAAATCACCACGGCCCTACACCTCAGCATGCTCAACAAGCCAAAATGCCAAACCCTAACAATGGCCTAGCATCATACCAAGCCACAGCTAAGCCTATGGACAGTAAGCCACCTCCTGGGCTAAACGCCTATGCAGCCTCATTTACACCTGTGTTTCTTAGCCAGAATGCCGAGAACAATGTGACCAGCGTTACTCAGCCAGCATTTCCTTGTCCAAGCTCAGAACGAACAGACATGTCAGAGTTTGCAAGATACATGTTACGACGTGAACTTACTAAGACCGGACTCACAAGGTTTGATGACCAGCCTGAGAACTACAGAGGCTTGAAATGTGCCTTCAGAACCGCAATTAGTGACTTCAGCATCACTGCTGCTGAAAAGCTAGATCTGTTTATCCGATGGCTGGGCCCACAGTCCACAGAACGTATTAAGAGACTCAGCTCTGTCCACATTGGTAATCCTGCAGCAGGTTTTACAGCTGCCTGGGAGAGATTAGAGCAAACTTATGGCAGTTCTGAAGCAATTGAGAGTGCTCTCTTCAAATGGTTGCAAAGTTTCCCAAGGATATCTGGCAAGGACAACCAAAAATTTCAAGAGCTTAGTGACCTACTTTCAGAGCTCCAACTAGCCAAGACAGACCCTCACCTACCTGGTCTCAGCTACCTGGATACTTCTCGTGGGCTAAACCAAATAGTTGCCAAACTGCCATATGGCATTCAAGAAAAATGGGCTACAGTTGGGTCAAGATACAAAAGAGAGAATCAAGTCTGTTTTCCTCCATTTGACTACTTCTGTGAGTTCATCAGCAACATTTCAGAGTCCAGGAATGACCCAAGTTTTTCCTACGGTAAGTCCAGCGGCCTCAGTTCACCACCTTCTAAATACGAGAGCCCACGAGAGGTCCAGTGTCAGTAAAAAAGACTGATGTTCTTCCCACTACCTCATCAGCTTCTGAGGTGCTCAGCTGTAAGATCAACCAAGGTGAAAAGATTGAGAACCCCAATCGCCTATGCCCTACTCATAAGAAGTCGCATCCTCTCAAGAAGTGTATTGGCTTCAGAAAGAAGCCACTTCAAGAACACAAGGAGCTGCTAAAGAAGTTTGGAATATGTTTCTGATGTTGTGCTTCCATTGAACATGTTGCTAAGGACTGTAAATCTACTATAAAATGCATAGAATGTGACAGTGAGAACCACGTACAAGCTCTTCACCCCTCTCAGTCTAGTCCTACACCATCTACAGATATCCCTCCTCAGGCAAAGCATGGCGGGGAGAGCACAGAGCAAGCAGCAAGGTCTATCACAGTATCCTCTTCATGTACAGAAGTCTGCAGAGAAGATCTTTGTGACAAGTCCTGCGCCAGGATTTGCCTAGTCAAAGTGTACCCCAATGGTCAGCCATAAAAGACTTTAAAAGTGTACGCCATCCTGGACGACCAGGGCAACCGATCCCTTGCAAGGTCAGAACTTTTTGATCTGTTTAACCTAAAGGGAGATGCTTACCCATATACCTTGGGCACTTGTAGTGGCATTACAGAGGTTTCAGGGAGAAGAGCCAGTGGACTTGTAGTAGCTTCTCTAACCGGAAATCTAGAGGTACCTTTGCCCACACTTTTTGAATGCAACCATATACCATCTAACAGACAGGAGATCCCAACACCAGAAGCTACTCCCCATCATCCTCATATATGGACCATAGCAAGTGAAATACCAGCTCTGGATAAGAATGCAGAGATCCTGCTTTTACTGGGAAGGGACATTCTCAGGGAGTACAAAATACGTCAGCAAATCAATGGCCCACATGATGCACCATTTGCCCAGCACCTTGACTTAGGCTGGGTTATTATAGGCAATGTCTGCATTGACCGAATGAAAAGGCCTACCAAGATATCCTCATTTAAGACTCATATATTGCCAAATGGTCGCAGCACTTATTTTCAGCCATGCCCACGTCATAACCAGGTGAAAGAAAAGATGAGTAACTGTAAGGGGCAGCATGACCAGCAAGATGATATTGACATTTGCCTTCTATGGGATGACAGCCTTGGATCTACAGTGTTCAACACTGCCACTAAAGGAAGGAGAAGAATGCTGGTACCTGCCATCATTTGGTGTGTATCACCCTTGGAAACTGGACCAAATCAGAGTGGTGTTTGATTCTAGTGCACAGTTTGAGGGAGTATCTCTCAACAATATGCTCCTCACTGGTCCTAACCTCAACAACAGTCTTCTAGGGGTTCTAATGCGCTTCGGACAAGAACCTGTTGCAATAATGGCCGACATTCAACAGATGTTCCACTGCTTCATTGTTAAAGAAGACAACAGAAATTATCTTTGGTTTCTATGGCACAAGGACAAAGACATCAACAAGGAAGTCATAGATTATCGAATGAAGGTGCATGTCTATGGCAACTGCCCATCTCCTGCTGTAGCAATCTATGGACTGAGAAGGACAGCCCAACAAGGTGAGAAGGAGTATGGTTCTGATGCTCATCAGTTTGTTGAGAGGAATTTCTATGTTGATGATGGACTTAAGTCTTTACCCACAAGTGAAGAGGCAATTGATCTTCTTACCAGAACATAAGAGATGCTATCTCCAGAGAATCTCAGACTTCACAAGATCATCTCCACTAACCATGAGGTAATGAAAGCCTTTCCCTCAGAAGATCATGCCATCAAGCGAGGAGTTTTATCTGTTGTGAACAGTATTTATGATCCTCTTGGGTTCATTGCGCCCATCACCATCCAAGGCAAGATACTGCTAAGACATCTTACCACCGAAAATACGGACTGGGACTCTCCGCTACCTATT
Organism: Engystomops pustulosus; assembly: GCA_019512145.1. Classification (NCBI taxonomy): domain Eukaryota; kingdom Metazoa; phylum Chordata; class Amphibia; order Anura; family Leptodactylidae; genus Engystomops; species Engystomops pustulosus. Next base: position 37,808,097 of record CM033650.1, read on the forward strand.
GATACACAACAAAGGTGGGAAAAATGGACAAGGTCTCTGGAAGTGTTAGAGCAACTCCAGGTTCCACATTGTTATGCAACCAGCTCCCTTTCAACAGCCATCAGAAGGGAAGTCCATATTTTCTCTGATGCGTCAGTGGAAGCCATAGCTGCAGTAGCCTATCTGAAGACCACAGGAGCCAGCAATGAGACACATTGCGGATTTGTCTTAGGTAAGGCGAAGCTTACTCCAAAACCCACACACTCTATACTGAGACTTGAGCTCTGCGCAGCCGTACTAGCAGTTGAAATTGCTGAAGTAATACGAGATGAAATAGACATTGCAATTGATTCATTTACATTTTACACTGATAGCAAAGTCGTGCTCGGTTATATACATAACCAGACTAAACAGTTTTACATGTATGTCAGCAACCGAGTAGAACGCATCCGGAGTTTTTCTATGCCTGCACAGTGGCAGTATATCTCCACAGAACTTAACTCTGCTGATTGAGGAACAAGACCTGCACCAATTGCACATCTTTTAGATCACATGGGATTATCTCCTCCAAGGTTTCTGTGTGAGGAACCTTGTCTGACTCCATCCAATGATGTCTTTGAGCTAATTGATCCTGAGTCTGATAAGTAAATCAGGCCCACAGCCTCCACGTTGTACACTTCTGTAACTTCAAAAGTCAAGCTGAAGTCACATCGCTTCGAGCGTTTGGTCATCCATTGTGTGTGCTATTGCCAGGTTGGTTCACATCTCTCACTGCTTTGCTAAGGACACACCATAACAGTGTCACGGGTGGCATACCCTACTGCTTCAGACCTTGAACATGTTGAACAAGTCATCATCTGTTGTGTTCAACAAGAAGTGTATCGTCAGAAGATAAATTTTATCTCAAAAAACATCAGTTTGTCCAAGACTAGTGCACTCCACAAACTCAATCCAGGTCTTTATCACCACTAGTTACTGAGAGTGGGCAGCTCTGACCTGTGTAACAAGGAACAAAATCCTATCATCATACCAGGTGGACATTACATTGCTACATTGTTGATCAGACACCATCATGAGCTAGTACAACACCAAGGTAGACAGTTTACTGAAGGTGTCATCAGGTCAGCTGGTTTCTGGATTGTGGGCATGAAGAGATATATTTCCTCTGTACTCCACAAATGTGTTAAGTGTCACAAGTTAAGAGGGAGACAGCAACAGCAGCAAATGGCAAACCTACCAGCAGATCGTCTAAGTACTGATCCGCCTTTTACTTATGTTGGGGTCGATGTCTTTGGTCCATGGCCAGTAGTTACTCGTAGAACCCGTGGTGGATCTGCAAATAGCAAACGATGGGCAGTTCTGTTTACTTTTCTCAGCATTTGAGCAGTACACATTGAAGTAATTGAATGCATGGATGCCTCTTGCTTCATCAATGCCCTTAGAAGATTCTTCTCCATTCGTGGACCTGTCAAACAGTTGAGGTCCGACTGCGGTTCCAACTTTGTGGGAGCTTGCAAGGAACTACAATTGGAAAACTTCTTGACCAACAATAAATGTACCTGGGTGTTTAACCCTCCACATTCATCCCATATGGGAGGATCCTGGGAACGCATGATTGGAATTGCACGCAGAATACTTGAATCAATGCTAATGGACAACAAGTCTTCCTTGCTTACTCATGAGACATTGGTCACCTTCCGTGCTGAAGTATCTGCCCTAATCAATGCAAGGCCTCTAGTTCCAGTTTCCTCAGACCCTGATTCTCCAATCATTCTTACTCCTGCAACACTTCTTACTCAGAAGATCGGAACTGCTGATATTCCTCCAGGCACCTTTGACCACAGTGACATCTACAGACGCCAGTGGAAACAGGTTCAACTTCTGTCTAATGTGTTTAGGCATCGGTGGAAGAGAGAGTATCTCCACATGCTTCAAAGCCGTCATAAGTAGCAGACTTCAAAACCTAACCTCCAGGAAGGCAATCATCGTAATGAATGGCCCATGGGTCTCATCACTAAAGTCATGCCTAGCGACGATGGAAAGAATCGCAAAGTGGAAGTCAAGGTAACAAAGGGAGGTTCTATAAAGGTTTTCTTCCATCCAATCCATGAATTAGTGCTTCTGCTACCGAAAGAAGAAGCTACATGAGTGACTTGGATGCCCACTCAGCTTAAGGTGGGGAGCATACTGCCATAGACTATGGATGTGTCATCAGGGGATCATATCACTTGTGGATTACAGTGTGGGTTAGTGGAAGTTTTTCAGATTGCGTCTTCCCCAATCCGAAGATGGGTTTGCTTGAACTTCTTCACAGTTTCGCATCAGGATTACAAATCTTCAACTTCAAGATTTTGACTTGTTGTTATTGTTTGCATGTTGTTTTTTTCTCTTGTTTACAGGTTTCAAGAACAACCTTTGGACTCCTATGACATTGTTTCAATGTTGTTATATTATGAAATCTAAAGATTTCAGATGGGGAGTGTCATGTCCCAGGACTTGTTTCTATTCATTGACATGTATATTTGTTATACTGCTTTGCCTTTTGACCCTCCTGTCTTTCTGTCCTCTAGCTGCAGTATTGTAACACCCCTCTCCCTCATGTGGAAGCCATCTTTCATGTCAGAAAAAGCATGTCTCTATGTTCCTGCTACCCTGGCAAATTATATCCTTTTCGCACCATTGTAACCAGCATTTCTTCAAGATTTCTGCACCAAATAAAGCTAGAATCTTCCTACATGCCTCTACAATGGAGTTGAACTTATCTGACAATAAGTGATTTTGGTGTGAGTACTGGTTAAAGTAAAGATATAAGACTATCTATAAAAGGACAAAAAAAGTATTTTTTTTTAAGCTTACCGACATTAGAGAAGCCAAGGTAGTCGGGCCGTTCCGAGACAATTTAGCAACCAAACATAAAGGGAACTCCAGCGTGGATCCAAAAATTGTAGTCAAGAAAGTAAAAAATATGAAAATCAAAAAAAGGGAAAAGGGAGCATAAAAACTAACTTGTAATCCATAAGGTTAAAAAGCCATGTGCACATGGGAAGGAGGAAAGCCATTTTTTTTATTTTCATAATTTTGGCTTTCTTGACTTTATTTTTTGGATCCTCGCTGGAGTTCCCTTCATGTTTGGTTGCTACTATCTATAAAACACCTGCTTACAGCCAGGTATAACACAATATTACTTGTATCCTGTATTATGTAGAACATCCTGTACAGTGATAGTCAAAGGAGTAAAATGTTTGGAACTTTTGACATTGAGGCTTCTCTCACTATCCACTACAGCTTTGAATGTGAGACTACTGTTACAGGGGACATTATTCATAACTGGACCCTCTGCTCTATTATTATATATATTACATATAGTGTAAATGGATACAGTATATACTGATAGCAGCCACTGATATTCTGTGGTGAGATGTCAGTGTGTACTGAAACCATTGGGTCATTAACATATCAAAAGGCTTTGAACAGTAAGAAGCCACCATGAACCAGGTGTGAGATTCCCTGCACCCACTGGGGTCTATCCTGAGAGGGTCTTAGGGTGGAGTTATAAGGGGGTGGGCAGGGACTACACAAAGGGATATTAAAGGTGGAAGAAGCAGAAATCAAGCTCTCTTCCTGGCCCCCACCTGGACGACTAGCACATAAGGAACTTAAGGAACCAGGTCATATATTGTGTGTGCTTTCTGTGTATGTATATAACTTTATAAGAGTAATTATAACATAGTACTTATAATAATATAGTAGACTTTATACGTGTACCTATAGATATTCCAGGTGTTATGTGTTTTACCATATATATATACATAGCTAAGTGTTTACAGTTAGTGTGTATATATTAGTGTAACTACATGTATAACCTGTAGCCGTATCCCATTCACACTTGGATCTCTGCCCTGCACGTGTATTGGAGGAGTAGATATATAGATGCAATTGTGCATGAGTCTCTATATGTACATGTATATGGTCAGGTACTGGATGTGACTCCTGCTTCAGGGTATATCCAGGAGCTGCTGTAGTGTTAGATTATATTGTATATACATAAACATTACCGGGTCCAGAAGGGGCCAGGAAAAGAGGTTTGTGTGTAGTTGTGTTCTCTATGTATTTTGTATTGTATTTTATGTAGTTACTTTGTCACATGTATGTTGTTAGTAAAGTATTTTTGTATATAAGTATCTGCGAGGGTTGTATGTTATTCCTGTGATATATGAAGGACTGGAGTAGGTGCTTATGCAAATAGCACAGACTAAGGGGCTGGACAGAACCACTGAAACCTAGAGCAACTGAGGAAACCCAATCCCCAACCCCCCTTTATCAACTACCATCATTTTATAGACAAGCATCTTGGCTCTCTCATATATAAATATGACTTTAAACTATGAAGCAAATAGTTAGTTTAGTGTAGATTCATGTAATGTAAGCTTATTGCTACAGTTTTACTATTTTGTAAATCAACCTTTGGCTTTCAATATTGCCTGAATCCTTCCGAAAATGACCTTTCTCAGATTCAAGCACGTCTTGACCAAAATCTGAAATATAGAAGAGACTGGAAGAAGAGTGGAGTATGGAGCAGTGTGAGAGACTAGTGATGTCCTGTGGCTGCAGATGTGCGCAAGTCATTTAAAGGAAACCTACCTCTCTAAAATTAGACTTATAACCCACCCTGAGCTGTTGCAAGGTATTTGTAGGTATTAAGTCTAATTTTAAAGTGGTAGGTTTCCTTTAAAGCAAAGTCCTGATCACTTCCTACTGATTGGTGACTGGTGTAACCTTCAGAAAATGTAATTAAAATCTTTCTGTGCTACAGTCCTCGCTGTTCTCTTATTATGATCAGCATGATTTTTTTGCAGAATAAAAGTTTTATGTTAATATCATTTGGTAATTTTGTAAAACTTTGTTCCAGTGGCATGGTGTACCCCTTACAAACATTCATAAAATATTGATCAATGGAGATGACATTATTTCTGAAAAAAAATCAAATGATCGGGTGCCTCAATTGTGCATATCCGGTTTCCGAGGGACAATGTGCCTACATTTATTCACACAGGTCCATTTTTTAGTAACATGCAACTGAAAAAAATGCATCTATTTGGCAGATGAATTAAATGTGAATTCCCAGATGAAAATACCCCTTTAAGGTGCATTGTTCAAAAAGGTTTGCTGAAACAAGTGAAATATTTCCCTTCACGTACAGCAATTCTTAAAATAAAAACAGAAGAACCCCAATGGCTATCCTATCTGTCTTTCCCTTGGTTTTATTTACCCCATTCATGCTCATAGACTTTAAACTCTTGTGAACAGGGCCCTAACTCCTATTGTTCCATACTATGTTGTTTATTATGTTATTTGTATATGTCCCCTATTCGTTGTAAAGCGCTACAGAATATGATGACGCTATATAAATAAAGATTATTATTAATATTAAAGACTATTATTAACCACAGAGTAAGGCCTCATTCAGACAAACGTGTGCTTGGCTGGACTCTGTTCACCCCCTCCCCTCTCCATAGAAAGTTGCACGCTCTATCTTTGTTGATGAAACAGAACCGTTCCATAGCCGTCTATGGGGGCGTATAAACATCCCTCTAACGGTCGTGTGCATGGGGCCTAAACTTAATTCTGATATTACCTTGCCTTGCAAAAGTATTCAGCCCCCTTGAACTTTTCTACCTTTTCCCACATTTCAGGCTTCAAACATGAAGATATAAAATTTAAATTTTTGGTGAAAAATCAACCACAATTGTGAAGTGGAACAAAATTTATTGGATAATTTAAACATTGGTAAAAAATAATAAACTGAAAGGTGAGGTGTGCAATATTATTCGGCCCCCTAAGTTTATACTTTGTAGCGTTACCTTTTGCTGCAGTTACAGCTACAAGTTGCTTGGAGTATCAGGTCTCTATCAGTTTTGCACGTCAAGGGACTGTAATTCTTGTCCATTCTTCCTTGGAAAACAGCTGCAGCTCAGTGAGGTTGGATGGAGAGCATTTGTGAACAGCAGCTTTCAGCTCTTACCACAGATTCTCGATTCTTAACCCCTTCCCGCCGCGGCCCTTTTTCGATTTTGCGTTTTCATTTTTCACTCCCCACATTCAAAAATCTTTAACTTTTTTATTTTTCCATGTACAGAGCTGTGTGATGGCTTACTTTCTGCATAACAAATTACACTTCAAAATGGTGGTATTTAATTCCAAATGCAGTGAAATTGGTAAAAAAACGCATTTGTGCCGTATTCTTGTGGGCTTGGATTTTACGGATTTCACTGTGCACCCCAAATTACATGTCTACTTTATTCTTTGGGTCGATACGATTACGGGGATACTAAATTTGTATAGGTTTTATAATGTTTTCATACATTTAAAAAAATTAAAACCTCTTGTACAAAATTTTTTGGGGGGATTTTGCCATCTTCTGGGGCTAATAAATTTTTTCATACTTTGGTGTACAGAGCTGTGGGTGGTGTCGTTTTTTGCGGATTTTGATTACGTTTACAATGTTATCATTTTTAGGACTGTACGACCTTTTTATCACTTTTTATAGAATTAAAAAAAAATTTTTAAATGGCAAAAAAGTGCCATTTTCGACTTTGGGCGCGATTTTCCGTTACGGGGTTAAACGCAGTGAAATACCGTTATCATATTTTGATAGATAGGGCATTTTCGGACGCGGCAATACCTAATGTGTTTATGATTTTTACTGTTTATTTATATTTATATCAATTCTAGTGAAAGGGGGGTGATTTGAATTTTTAGGTTTTTTTATTATTATTTTTTATTTTAACTTTTTTATTTTTTTTATTTTTACTATTTTTCAGACTCCCTAGGGTACTTTAACCCTAGGGTGTCTGTACGATCCTATCATATACTGCCATGCTACAGTATGGCAGTATATGGGGATTTTACTACTCATACATTATCATTTGCTGACAGCCAATGAATGGGTTAACCCGAAGTAGCTTCGGGTCTTCGTGAGACCCGAAGCTACCATGGCGACGGATCGCCGCTCCCCGATGACGTCACGGGGAGCGACGATCCACGGAAAGATGGCGGCGCGCCGCCGTCTTTTTGATGCCGCCGGCACCTTTGCCGGCGGCGATCAGCGTAAAACACCCGCGATCAGTGCCGGCATCGATCGCGGGTGTTACCGGTAAGCCTTTGCTGCAATATGGAGCAAAGACTTACCGGCTATGGAGAGGGCACGGCCCGCGAGCCCTCTCCATGTACCGGAACCCGTAGTACCACGTCACATGTGGGTAAGGGGTTAATTCAGATTCTTGGATTTAGGTCTGGAATTTGACTTGGCCATTCAAACACCTAGATACGTTTATTTGTGAACCTTCCATTGTAGATTTTGCTTTATGTTTGGGATCATTGTTTTGCTGGAAGATAAATTCTCCATCCCAGGAGATCTTTTGTATATTCCAACAGGTTTTCTTCCAGAATGGTCCTGTATCAATTTTAACTGTCTTCCCTGTCCCTGCTGAAGAAAAGCCCAAACCTGATGCATGATGCACCACCGCTATGTGTGACAGTGGAGATAGTGTGCTCAGGGTGACAAACTGTGTTGCTTTTATGCCAAACATTGTTTGGCATTGTGGCCAAAAAGTTAGACTTTTGTTTCATCTGACCAGAGCACTTTCTTCCAAATGTTTGATGTCTCCTAGGTGGCTTGTGACAAACTTTAAACAAGACTATTTATGGATATCTTTGAGAAATAGTTTTTTTTCTTACCACTCTTCCATAAAGGCCAGATTGTGCAGTGTACGACTGATTGTTGACTATGGACAGACTATCACACCTCTGCAGTTCATCCCGTGTGATCATGGGCCTCTATCTTTGAACAGTCTTCTCCTCGTTTGATGAAAGTTTAGAGAAATGGCCAGGTCTTGGTAGATTTGCAGTGGTCTAATGCTTCTTCCATTTCAATATGATCGCTGGCACAGGCTCCTTGGGACGTTTAAAGTTTGCAAAATCTTTTTGTATCCAAAACAGACTTTAAACTTCTCCACAACAATATCACAGACCCGCCTCTTGTGTTCCTTGGTCTTCATGATGCAGAATCCAGGTGATTAGAGAACAGGTGTATTTATACGGAGACTTGACTACACACAGGGGGATTATATTTATCATCAGTCATTTAGGACAACATTGGATCATTCAGAGATCCTCACTGAACTTCTGGAGTGAGTTTTATGAAATGAAAGTAAAGGAGGCGAATAATATTGCATATTTTTTAGTTTATTATTTTTTACAAAAGTTTAAAATATCCAATCAAATTTTGTTACACTTCACAATTGTATCCCAGTTGTTGTTGATTCTTCACCAAAAAATACAATTTTATATCTTTATGTTTGAAGCCTGAAATGTGTCAAAAGGTAGAAAAGTTTAATAGGGTCAAATACTTTCATAAGGCAGTGTATGTAGGCGGTAATTGTTCAGCCATTTCAATTCACCAACTTGTGGGGACCCAAAATTTCCATACAGTCTAGGGCCCATGACAGAATGTATCCAACACTGACTGTCATGTACTTACATCCTCAAGAAAATGAAAAAGATTTTTTTGTTCTTGTTATGGAGTCAATATATAGGCTATGTAGATATTGACTGTTTAGCCACCAATATTATATTATATATATATATATATATATATATATATATATATATACACACTCACCGGCCACTTTATTAGGTACACCATGCTAGTAACGGGTTGGACCCCCTTTTGCCTTCAGAACTGCCTCAATTCTTCGTGGCATAGATTCAACAAGGTGCTGGAAGCATTCCTCAGAGATTTTGGTCCATATTGACATGATGGCATCACACAGTTGCCGCAGATTTGTCGGCTGCACATCCATGATGCGAATCTCCCGTTCCACCACATCCCAAAGATGCTCTATTGGATTGAGATATCTGGTGATACTGTGGAGGCCATTTGAGTAAAAAAGACAGGAACTCATTGTCATGTTCAAGAAACCGTTCGAGATGATTCGAGCTTTATGACATGGCGCATTATCCGCTGAAAGTAGCCATCAGATGTGGGTACTTGTGGTCATGAAGGGATGGACATGGTCAGCAACAATACTCAGGTAGGCTGTGGCGTTGCAACGATGCTCAATTGGTACCAAGGGCCCAAAGAGTGCCAGAAAATATTCCCCACACCATGACACCACCACCACCACCAGCTGAACCGTTGATACAAGGCAGGATGGATCCAGCTTTCATGTTCTGATGCCAATTCTGATCCTACCATCCGAATGTCCGCAGCAGAAATCGAGCCATCAGCCAAGGCAGCGTTTTCCAATCTTCTACTGTCCAATTTCGATGAGCTTGTGCAAATTGTAGCATCAGTTCCTGTTCTTAGCTGAAATGAGTGGCACGCCCGATGGTGTGTCTTTCTGTGCTGTAGCCCTCTGCCTCAAAGTTCAGGGGAACTACTGGTGCGTTCAGAGATGCTCTTCTGCCTACCTTGGTTGTAACGGGTGGCAATTTGAGTCACTGTTGCCTTTCTATCAGCTCGAACCAGTCTGCCCATTCTCCTCTGACCACTGGCATCAACAAGGCATTTCCGCCAACAGAACTGCCGCTCACTGGATGTTTTTTCTTTTTCGCACCATTCTCTGTAAACCCTAGAGATGGTTGTGCGTGAAAATCCCAGTAGATCAGCAGTTTCTGAAATACTCAGACCAGCCCTTCTGGCACCAACAACCATGCCACGTTCAAAGGCACTCAAATCACCTTTCTTCCCCATACTGATGCTCGGTTTGAACTGCAGGAGATTGTCTTGACTATGTCTACATGCCTAAATGCACTGAGTTGCCGCCATGTGATTGGCTGATTAGAAATTAAGTGTTAATGAGCAGTTGGACAGGTGTACCTAATAAAGTGGCCGGTGAGTTTATGTATATATATATATATATATATATATATGTGTGTGTGTGTGTTTGAAAATTTTGATGGATCATTTAAAAGAATAAATATTGAACATAATTTATAATTCTTCCCAGTTTTTCTTGTTGTCTTCAAATTCAAAATGTACAGCATTTTTGTTTATTAGGGTGCAAATGGAAAAATACAATTGGCAAATTTGAAAAATAAATCTTTAAACATTTTTAACATTTTTAACATTTTAATTATTTTATATCTCTGTGGGGTTATTCAACTTTAGCATGGAAATTTGTGCCAGTCTTTTTTGGGTGGGGAGGCTGAATCTGGCATTTGAGCCTGTAGTTTCTGCCACTTTTTGAAAACAAAGTCAAAAATGTTGCTGGAACCAATTGATCACTTTTTCCTATGCCAGCTGGGGGTGGACACAATGAACTTTGCAGGGGGTGTGCATTTTTGGAGCAAAAAAATGCAATGCTGCTCCATTACATGACCATACATCCTATATCCTAATTTATTTTATGCTTACAGTATAAAATGCTATGTAACACAGGGGCTTAACTATAGTGGTAGCAGTCATAGCACACGCTATGACAGTGATGGCAAACTTTTTAAAGACCGAGTGCCCAAGCAACAACCAAAATCCACTGATTTACCGTGAAGTGCCAACATGGCATCTTAAGCAGTAACTTATTGCTACCTGTTCTTCCACATCTTTCAATAGTATTGGCCCCCTTTGGCCTCCAATACAGTTGAAAGAAGGATGACAATTTCAGCCTATTTTCTAGCTTCTCTCCAGGGCCTCTCTGTACAGGAAGAACGGTGGATCCAGCAGGATGACCTTTAAAGTTCTTCTGTCAAAGCCTTCTCATTTTTCCACCATTTCCAAACAGCCAATGAAGTGTCACTTTAAAATAGCGTTAAGAGCGGCATCTCTTAAGTTGCCTGGGACTGCAGGAAGATTCAGTATTTGGTGAACTCTGTCCTGGGACGATGGCTTGAGTGCCCACAGAAATGGCTTTGAGTGCCACCTCTGGCACCCGTACCATAGGTTCGCCACCACTGCGCTATGAGGTCCACAGTGTGAGGGGGCCCCAGCATCTGGGGTATTGGGTGTATGCTGTATAAGTGTGTGTTGTGTATATAATGTATGTGATGTGTATATGCTGTATGTCTGTATATGGTATTGTATGTATGTGTGCATTTGCTGTATGGGTGTATTTATGATGTGTGTATGCTGCATATATGGTACTGTAGGTATATGTGTATATGCTGTATATATGTAAGTATATCTGCTGTGTCTATATTATATGTATGTTTATGAAGTATGTGTGTTCATGGTATATGATATGTATATTTTTTTTTTAGGGGGAAAGGGGCCCAATTCAGAAATCTGCTATGGGGCTCAGCCTTTCCATGTTACGCCATGATTTTACAGTAGAAAATAATAAGTTGATTATACTGATTAATTTGTTATTTAATATCAGTACTGGATTATTTTTTCCTTTTTCAGACTGTAGCTGGACAACTCATGTGATTATTGAAAATTCAAGGAAACAAAATATGAAAAAATATATTGCCAAATAATCCAATAATAATTTTTCAAACTGTTGAAATATTTTTTCACATCTTTTCATGCAATTACTAAGGGTTTACATATCATACTGAAAGGTGCAGCAAGCCATAAATAGAAATATTGTTTTGACAGAGTTGATAAATACTTTCTTTTCTAGCCCTATTGTGACATCGTGGCACCTTCAACTCCCCAGAGAAGTAGCAAATTACCTTCAAATAGACGGAAGCTTTTAATAGAAGTGTCATATGCTTATTGTGGGGCTACGGTGGCATGAATCTAAGCCCGCTTCCCTTCTTTTGGAGCAAATACATAGATTTACAACATATTTATTAAAAACATTACTTAAGCATAAGATTTCCTTCTTTTCTTCTTGAAGCAGCAATAATACTACAAGTACATTTATCTCTTAAATAGTTGAACAATTGTACAAGAGTCTAAATAAGATGTCTGGCCTGAAGCTGTGTACTGGAAGCATTATCTTATAAACAAATATTCCCAGTATGTTGTAGATTATAGACATAATTTTACAGTAGATGCTTTTCTGGTAACACTGTACACGGTGTACTTGGGGGACAGCTTTATAGATAAACAGGTTTATATATAAAATTGTATTTGAAAAGCAAGACTAATTTATTGTTTGTTGATCACATTAATAGGAAAAAATTAGGTTACTTGAGGGTCCGTTAAGATTCTTAATAGTTTTTTTCTAAACAAAAATATATGTATGTTTATTCACAAATATGTGTTGAGTGTAAGGTTTTTCTCTATGATCTGCAAATGCTTAGATGATTATCTCTGTTCTTAAAAAGCATGTGAATCCTCATGCCGTGTTTGTGTCCCATTTTGGCCTGTGGGCATCTAAGTCCATAGAAAGTGAGTAGCCATACCACAATCCAAGCAATAATAGGACCTGCTCCATATTTGGTGGCGCGGGCACTCAGCAAAGTTACGGTGAGGTGACACCACAACATAAGAGTGCACAATATAAGTCTATAGAAGCTTTGACATGACTAGCTCATGGCCAAAAAAAACTGTCATGTGTATGAGGGCTTATGGTGCCAGACTTGGCATTAAGTTTATCCTCATTCACTTGAATAAAACTAAAATGCAGCCGAAATAGACATAGTTTGAAGCACTCACCAATCCCAATCCATCTTTTTTTTTACATATCACTAAAACATTGGCCAGTCAATGAGAGAAGGGTGTTGTGGTTAGGCGACATTCATTTTGCACTAAGAATGCACTTCCTCCAGCCTACAACACAGGACCAAGTAAAGGTATGCAAGATCCTTATCAATGATACAAGTGCAGTCAGTCTGTAGGAGGAATTTATTATGGCTTGTATGCCAATTATCTGTGTGCATGGCCACAAATTGCAACATTTTTACCACTACACAACCTCCAAACCAAGTGGGAGAAAAGCGGCAGGGAGTGGGTTGGGGACCAGCAGGCAATAGAATTCTATGCCAGACAGGACCATGCATTGAATTCATCCATGGGAATGATCGTTTACCCAATATATTGAGAGCCTCATATTATATCAGGCGCATCTTGCACCGGTGGGGGGATTATCATGACTGGTGCAATAGTATAAGCCATTAGTTTAGGGTTAGCACAATTATCATCTTCCAGGATGGCAAAGGAAGCCCTCTAATGCTCCACCAGTGCCACACCATAGATATTTGAAGCTAGTCTGATCCTCTGTTGTGCAAGTGCAGCAGGAGCTGATGTTGATAGCTTGGTCTTATCAGGAGGGTGGGAGATGGCATCCTATCGTCAGAGTTCTCACGATCATTAGAATTTTTCTTTTGTTTTTTGCTTTTAATGAAATGATTTACAATGTCCACCCTGTTTGTATTTCATATTATTATTTGCCAAATATTCTATGCCTAAATTTCATACAGTAAATTGCCTGCAACATGTACATGTATTTTCATCTAGATTACTATTTACAATTTTTAAAATGCAACTCAAAATATGTACCATCAAAATATTCATTTTTTTGTCCAAAAAAGATATTTTCTTCATAAATTTTTACTTGGGATGTAACCTGTGCATGCACTTAGTAGTGTGTAAAACAGACATAGGTGGCATTTCGCCTGAGGGCAAGCTTTTACAGAAAATTCTCAGTCTAATTAGCACATTTTCTGGAAAACTGTCACAGCAAAAGATGAAATGAATAAGAGGTAATGGATTTGTTGTATACAGATATGAACTTGAGGTCAAAAACATTAAAAATCTAAGTGCAAAGCAATGCAGGGAACACAATAATACTCAACTCAACTTCTTTCTATTTTAATACAGACCAGTATTTTTCATTGCAATGGTATAAAGTCTGCAAATAGAGACAGTAGCCTTGGCTTTATATTCTTTTCAATGAAGCTTGACATTAAGTTTTAAAAAAAATAAAAAAGGTAAAAACAAAGAACATTTCTTCTCAAATACCATGTTTAAAGCTTGAAAACTTTAGACTATCATTAGCAACATGCAAATTTCTACCAGGCATAAATGGTAAAGGGTATACATATTTCAAAGACTTTCCATGCAGTCACCAATAGGGGACAATACTACATTGACCTTGTTACTAGAGAAGGGAGAATTTATTAAAATTCGATTTGACCCGGTTCAAATTGAATTTGCTGCGACCACGGGTGTTTTCCCCCAGATGGCCGCCGGCTTAAAAAATATGGCACTGCCCATGTCAGATGCAATCTTACTGAGGATCGTCGCTTCCGGTAACGTCATCGGGGAGTGGCGATCTGTCTCCATGACAGCCTCGGGTCTTCTGAAGATCAGCTCATTGTAATGAATGAGGGAAATCCCCATATACTCCCATACTGTAGTATGGAAGTATATGATAGGATCAATCAGACAACCTATGGTTAAAGGGAGTCTGAAAAATAGAAAAAATAAAAAAAAGTTTAAAACTAAAAAATGACAATTAAAAAAACCTAAAAATTCTAATCACCCCCCTTCCCTAGAACTGATATAAAATAAACAGTAAAAATCATAAACACATTAGCAATTGCCGCGTCTGAAAATGCCGATCTATCAAAATATTTTCGTGCCCAAAGTCGAATATGGCACTTTTTTGCCATTTTGAAAACTATTAAAAATTCAATAAAAAGTAAACAAAAGGTTGTACAGTCTTTAAAATGATAGCAATGAAAACAGAATCAAAAGTCGCAAAAAACTACACCACTCACAGCTCCGTACAAAAGTTATATATATATATATATATATATATATATATATATATATATATAAAAAAAAGTTATTAGCGCCAGAATATGGCAAAAAAAGTTTTTTTTTGTACAGGAGGTTTAAATTTTTGTAAATGTATAAAAACATTATAAAACCTATACATATTTGGTATACCTACCACCATAAAGTGAGGAACACTACTGCCATTGAGAAATACAGCCATACAGTGAGGAATACTACGTCTATACAGTGAAGAACACTACGACCATACAGTGAGGAACACTACGGCCATAGAGTGAGGAACACTACGGCCATAGAGTGAGGAACACTGCCGCCATACAGTGAGGAATACTACCTCTATACAGGGAAGAACACTACGATCATACAGTGAGGAACACTACGGCCATAGAGTGAGGAACACTACCCCCATACAGTGAGGAACACTACGCTCATACAGTGAGGAACACTACGCTCATACAGTGAGGAACACTGTCGCCATACAGTGAGGAACACTACGCTCATACAGTGAGGAACACTGTCGCCATACAGTGAGGAACACTACGCTCATACAGTGAGGAACACTGTCACCATACAGTGAGGAACACTATGCCCATACAGTGGGAACACTACCCCCATACAGTGAGGAACACTACCCCCATACAGTGAGGGACACTACCGCCATACAGTGAGGGACACTACCGCCATACAGTGAGGAACACTACCGCCATACAGTGAAAAACACTACCGCCATACAGTGAGGAACACTACCGCCATACAATGAGGGACACTACGCCATACAGTGAGGAACACTACCGCCATACAGTGAGGAACACAACCCCCATACAGTGAAGGACACTACCGCCATACAGTGAGGAACACTACAGTGAGGAACACTACCGCCATACAGTGAGGAACACTACCGCCATACCATGAGGGGCACTACAGCCATACAGTGAGGAACACTACGACCATACTGTGAGGAACACTGCCCCCATACAGTGAGGAACACTACCCCCATACAGTGAAGAACACTACCGCCATACCATGAGGGTTACTACAGCCATACAGTGAGGAACACTACCGCCATACACTGAGGTACACTACCGCCATACCATGAGGGGCACTACAGCCATACAGTGAGGAACACTACGAACATACAGTGAGGAACACTACCGCCGTATAGTGAGGAACACTACCGCCATACAGTGAGGAACACTACCGCCGTATAGTGAGGAACACTACCGCCATACAGTGAGGAACACTGCCCCCATACAGTGAGGAACACTGCCGCCATACAGTGAGGAACACTACGCCCATACAGTGAGGAACACTACCCCCATACAGTGAGGAACACTACCGCCATACCATGAGGGACACTACAGCCATACAGTGAGGAACACTACCGCCATACAGTGAGGAACACTACAGCCATACAGTGAGGGACACTACAGCCATACAGTGAGGAATACTACCGCCATAGAGTGAGGAATACCAACCCCATAGAGTGAGGAACACTACCCCCATAGAGTGAGGAACACTACCGCCATACATTGAGGGACACTACCCCCATACAGTGAGGGACACTACCCCCATACAGTGAGGGACACTACCCCCATACAGTGAGGGACACTGCCCACACACAGTGAGGAACACTACCCCCATACAGTGAGGGACACTACTGCCATACATTGAGGCACACTACCGCCATACAGTGAGGGACACTACCACCATACAGTGAGGGACACTACCCCCATACAGTGAGGAACACTACCGCCATACATTGAGGAACACTACCGCCATACAGTGAGGCACACTACCGCCATACCGTGAGGCACATGCAACATCCCCCACCGGGGCCTAGCCCTTGAGGTGAGGCCTGGAGATCCTTTGAAGAAACTCTCTGCTGTGGCAGAGGAAGGGTGCTATCATAGCACATGACAGTGTATAATCTCTTGACTGAGATAAATAAGGGTAAGAGTCTCAGGAAAGTTTCTGGCTCTATAGGGTAGGAAAAAGCAAATATACATATGTACAAAGGACAAAGTACCTGAAGAGGGCTTTCAGCCCATCAGGGATTACTCAGTATCGCTGAGTTCAGGATCCAATGGGGAATCCTGTATCTCCCAAGCAGTAGGAGATTCCGGCTGGGGACACCCGGTGGCAGTAGCGGGTACTGCAGGTGCAGCAACATCCTCCTGACTTTCAGGGGGAGGAGCGCTGTCGCCCGGGATGTCGGCTGTTCCAGCCGGGGGCTCAACTGAGCCAGGGACCACAGAGGGGTCCAGTAGTACATAAATGGGGGCCTGCGGCAGCGCCGAGGCTCCTTCCAGCTCCGGTTCTTCCGGGGCCAGGTCATCACCCCATTGGTAACCAGCAAGGGGAGATGCGGGCCTAGACGAAACCTCCGGACAAGGTTCGCCAGCCGGGACGTCTTCTCCCACAGAGGAGCTACGGGACCTAGTCAGGCTCCCAGCAGGGGAGACAGCGGGGGTGGCGCCCTGTATCATGCCCGGCCCATGGATGGCAATGGGACCCGTACTCACGATTATCGTGGATGGGGCATTCACGTGGGTCACCGCCTGTGGACTCGCAGCCGAAGAGGAGGAAGTGTCTGGAGACTCCGGCCACTCGTCGTCCTCGTATGGGAAGTAGCGGTCCTCATCTGAGTCAGGGATCCGGATCACCCCAGCCGCCCACGGTCCTCGGGGACCCTCCTGCAGGGAGAACTCAATGCACTCGCCCGGCTTCAGGTTGTGCTGGCTCTCCGGCAGATCAGGCCTCTTGACGGACCGGCGGGGTATAAAGACTTCCCGTCCGGTGTAGTCCTGCGTGGCGAAGCCATAGCCGCGTTTCTTGTCAAAGTACCGGACCATGCCGGTGGTGCGGTTCTTTTCCACCCAGGCTCCAGCTGTAGACCGGCCGGCCATATACCGCTGAGCCTCCTTCTCACGACGGCGTTGCTCCGAGACAGCGTCCCGGAGTCGCTGGCGGGTGGCCTCACCTCGGCCTCGAGGCTGCGGAGGTGCCGGTGCTGGGGCCCGTGGCTCCGGTGCAGGCTCGGATCTCCTCGTGGGTCGGGCAGGTGCCGGAACAGGAGCGGGAGCAGCCGGAGGATCTGGAACCATCTCAGCAGGGCTGGCAGGCCGAGTAGCAGGAACAGCAGGCCTCGCAGCTGGTGGTGCCGCGGCAATAGGCCCAGGCGCGGGCTCGACCGGAGTCGGGGCCTCACCACGTGGTGCCTCCACGTGGGCCCGGGGCATCGGCCTGGCCACCGGGAGAGGCATGAGGATCCGCCCGGGATGCAGCTGGTACTCCGTCACCGTTTGGACGTACCTCCTGGTGACGAAGGCCCGGGTCAGTCCTCGGTGCAGCCGATGCCCAGCAAAGGGCCTCCGGACCGGCTGTGCAGAAACCACGACCATGGACTCGAACATCTCATAGAACTCCGGACGCTCCACAGAGGGAAGTGGCGGAGGACCCCACATGATGCAGTCCTCACTGTCCAAAATCCGCATGAGTTCTGACGTTTCTCTGAGGCGGGGCAGGAAGTCCGCGTCGCGCCAGGGGGAGGAGTCCAAGTTCTTCCCGCCAAGAGCTGTGGCGGGCTCTAATTTTTCCTGCGCCACAGGAGGCGGGGTTCGCGCCCTTCGCGCGTGGGTGGAGCTTGGTGTGTCGTCTGGGTTTCCCGCCAGTGAAGATTTTGGCGGGCTGGAATTACTTGCTGCGCCACAAATTCTCTGAGGTAAAATCTCGATGTAGCAGAGCTGGTACAGTTCGTGCAGGGATTAACCTCTTGTGTGCTGGAGCGGCGCTCGACAGCACGTGGCAGCAGTAACACAGTCCAATGCAGAAACACACAAAGCCTCTTGGGCCTATACCCGAATGGCAGCAGGGTTAGGCAATACAGTTTTTGTAATAAAGGATAGTCTTTAAGGCCGTAATAAGGCACAGAAGTAAATATCCTGTTCGTGACGCCACTTGCAACATCCCCCACCGGGGCCTAGCCCTTGAGGTGAGGCCTGGAGACGTATTCGCAAGCACTACCTCGCCATTGCATCGGCGAGGGTGTTGCACACACTACCGCCATACAGTGAGGGACACTACCACCATACAGTGAGGAACACTACCCCCATACAGTGAGGAACACTACCGCCATACATTGAGGAACACTACCGCCATACAGTGAGGCACACTACCGCCATACAGGGAGGCACACTACCGCCATACAGTTAGGAACACTACCTCCATACAGTGAGAAATACAGCCATACAGTGAGGAACACAACCCCCATACTGTGAGAAATACAGCCATACAGTGAGGAACACTACCGCCATACAGTGAGGAACACTACCGCCATACAGTAAGGGAAACTGCCCCCATACAGTAAGGATCTCTACCCCCATACAGTGTGGAATAGTACCACTATGTTCCTTTCTTCTTCCCAGAGCTCTCTGCTTCATGTCTTCATGTAACACATCGTGCTTGTGGCCATTTTGCTTATAAAGGGGGAAAAATAAATAAATTAAAAAAAATTGAAATTCGATCCCACGAATCACTGTAAACTCTGGATTTGTGACGAATGGAAGTTTTCCTGAAATTCTAAACAAATTTAAAATTGTTAGAATTCGCCCATCTCTACTTGTTACAGTATGCAAAGAGCAATGGGTGGTAATTGCATCTGTATCCACAGTACTGAACACATCCACTTCTGCTACATACTGAGAGAGAGAGCTCTGTCACATGACCTCCTCCTCAGCAAGCAGGGAGCAGCAGCCCCTCCCTGGAGTCCATAGAATTTGTTTATACTATGGACCCCAGGGCTTGTTAGCACAGGCATAGGAAGCAGTTACTGCAGCAATGAGGTAATCTGATGGGTATAGCAAAGAAACTACTGAATATAGGTAACACAGATAATAAGTTGTTTTACATCCCAAGAGCTATTGATTTGTGGGGAAAAAACTTTACAGTTACTCTTTAAAGTGTCACTATTAAAAGTCCTTTTGATTTTACATTTCTGCTTTTTGACTTCCCACCTTTCAAAACCACAAAATTTTTTTATGTTTATAGAGTGGACCGTATGAGAGATGGTTATTTATATTGTGCCTGAAGATGAAAAAAAGGTGATGCGGTAGAAATGATAGAAAACACTAATGCATTATTTGTTTAGGGATTTTGCATTATAGCTTTGTGTACTCCAAATAACACATCTCCTCTATTCCTCATGTCAGTGTCACGGGTGCTCCTGCGTTCCATGTTTCAGGTCGCAGGCCCACCCGTGCGCTCCCTCTCGCCGGCAGCCTCACTCACCTAGCAGCGCTCCAGCGATGGTCTCCTCGCTTCAGCGCGTGTGTTCCTGACTCCTAGGGCGTGAAAAACTGGCCGTCTGAAATTTAAAGGGCCACCTGACAACCTATAAATGCTCAACCTCTTCCTGTAGCCATGTGCTTCTAAGCCTAAGAGAAAGCTGTATTCCAAACCCTTTGCAATTTTAAATTACTCCCAACAGCAGTTTAACAGTTAATAGCTCCATTTTCCTGACATTTAGAAACACACATTTAGATATTTTAACCCTCTCCTATCCAGGACTATCTAAGAACACACTTGCTCTCTTACTGCCTTTTATATCTTAATAGTTTTTTTTTGTTTTTTTTAAAACTGACTGATACGATGAACATTCAATCCTCTTCACCTAATGTGCCGACACATTAACACCGCGACCCAGAACATGTCCATAAAGTTATATGTAACACCAAAAACACACACATGTTCTGGAATAAAGTTTTTATTTCCCACCATCCTCCATTACTTACACCTATGTTAGAATGTTCTCACTCAAATTCTTATGAAGTCCGATGGGTTCTGTTATTGGCAAACATCTAAACATGACTTTTGTTTATGGATATATAGTTAATTAATTGGGCTACCATTGTGTAGGGGAGCATACAACGGGGGTCATTTACTAAGGGCCCGATTCGCGTTTTCCCGACGTGTTACCCGAATATTTCCGTTTTGCGCCCATTGTACCTGAATTGCCCCGGGATTTTGCCGCACGCGATCAGATTGTGGCGCATCGGAGCCGGCATGCGCGCGGCGGAAATGGGGGGGCGTGGACGAACAAAAACCCGACGTATTCGGAAAAACCGCCGCATTTAAAAACCGAAAAAGTGTCGCTTGGGAAGCGTTTACCTTCACCTGGTCCGAGGTGGTGCATTCCGGCGCGTTGAGATGATTTTCAGCGCAGCAGCGCCACCTGGTAGTCGGCGGAGGAACTGCCTTCATAAATCCCGGCCGGACCCGAATCCTGTGCAGAGAATGCGCCGCTGGATCGCGAATGGGCCGGGTAAGTAAATCTGCCCCAATGTGTAGATCTGTGTGAAGCTCAGTGCAATTTTCTGCAAAAATAGTTTGGTGTCCCCTGTGGATTTAGTGTTCCCTTTGCTGCATATTTTGGTGAAAATACACATGTGGGGTCTGTATGATCTCCTCACATCTTGCTGTTTCAGGAAAGTATATTTTCTTTATATAAGTATCTGGATTTGTACATATTTTAGAGGAAATTTTGAATGTTAATTGCCAAATGCATCGCCTGGTTGTCTGATTTCAAAATTCTAAGGTTTAACCCCTTAACGCTGAAGCCACTTTTCACCTTCCTGACACGGCCCATTTTTTAAAATCTGACATGTGTCTATTTAAGTGGTTATAACTTTGGAACACTTTAACATATCCAGTTGATTTTGAGATTGTTTTTTCGTGACACATTGTACTTCATGTTGGTCGAGAAATTTAATCAATATGTTTGGTATTTATTTATGAAATAAATGGAAATTTGCCAAAAATTGTTTTCAAAATTCAAAATTTTCTACTTTTTGGAAAGTTAGTCATATCACTAAAATAACTTGATAACTAACATTTTCCATATGTCTGCTTTAACTTGGCATCATTTTTCAAACATCTTTTCCTTTATTTAGGATGTTAGGAGGCTTATAACTTTAGGTGCAATTTTTCAGATTTTCACGAAAATCATCAAAACCTACTTTTGGAGGGTCAGTTTAGTTAGAAGTGACTTTATAAGGCCTACATGATAGAAAACCCCCCACAAATGACACCATTTTAGAAACTACACCCCTCAAAATATTCAAAACAACCTTTGGGAATTTTGTTAACCCTTTGAGCGTTTCATGAGGGTGAAAGATAAATGAAAGTGAAATTACAGAAATGTAATTTTATCTTACAATAGATTCATTGAACACTAAAATTTGCACCTTCACAATGGGTTAAAAAGGCAAAATGCAATTTTGTTAACCATGTTTAAGGCAATTCCTCCTGAGCATGCAATGCGCATTTTGTCCACTGTACCCTTCTGTTACGGCACAGGGGGGCACTTGGAATGGAAAGAGCGTTGTTCGTATTTTGCAGGCAAATTGGCTGAAAAGTTTTTTATGTGTCGGATGCATTTGGAGAGCCATAGTGGTACCAAAACAGAGGAACCCCAACAAAGAACCCAATTCTGGGAAAGTACACATACCCCTTGAGAGTTTACCTGTGTAATTTTGTATTTGCCCAAACAGGTGTTTGATTCAATTAGGCCCAAAAGGGAAAAAAGTAAATGTGTCTCAAAAAAGTCACTTTTACCCCAAATGTTTTGTAGCCACAAGGGATACAAGTGAACCAACTCCCATAAATGTGTAAAACTTTTCTCCTAAGCACAGAACGTGCACCACTTTTGCATATAAAGTGTTGTATGGGTACAACAGTAAGGGCTCAGAAGGGAAGGAGAGCTTTGGGCCTTTTAGTAACCAGATTTGACAATCATCCGTTACATGTGTCAGGATTCGGTAGATGAAGCGACACTAACTGCTCGGGTACTACGCGTTATTCGAGACGAACTTTTCCCGATGCTCGA
This sequence comes from Engystomops pustulosus, assembly GCA_019512145.1. Classification (NCBI taxonomy): domain Eukaryota; kingdom Metazoa; phylum Chordata; class Amphibia; order Anura; family Leptodactylidae; genus Engystomops; species Engystomops pustulosus. The sequence continues at coordinate 37,830,647 of CM033650.1, forward strand.
GTGCTCGTCTCGAATAAACGAACCCCTTGAGTCAATGGGAGACTCGAGCCTTTTTCAAGGGGACCAAGGCTCTTCCAGGGAAGCTTGGCCAAACACCTGGAACCATCAGAAAGGATGGAAACACCACGGAAATGGACAGGAAACAGTCAGGGCAGCAGCCTGGATGCCTCTTGAATGCTGCCTAATCGCACCTTAATGCCAAATTATGGTGCAACAGCATGGCCATGACAGAGGGACATAATGAGCTAGATGCATCTAAAACAGCCAATATGACCCTGACCTATAGGGGACGGCATGCAGAGGCAGCGCAAGCAGCGGGCAGGCTAGAGAGTGGCATGGCGACTACCCTAAATGACTCAGCTCAAACCAAGGGTGGCAGAAGGAACCAAAGGAGTTAGCAAGAAGCGCTTTCAAATTAATATCGGCTACATGATACAAGTTTGCCATATAATTTTGTGGATTACACACAGGTGCGACAAGTTCCATGAAGCCATGAAAACAACCCAAATTCTGCCTGACACAGCGCGTTTGATAGGGGACCATGTCTGCTTACATTTCAGCCATCGCTCACTTGCTGCCAGTAGTCCTTTCGGTAAATAGTTGTAAAATAATATAACCTCATCCAACGCTCTTGTAGAATGCTGCACCCCCCTACCTCTCCTCTCTTAGCTCAGTCCTATCGCCCAACCCGTGCTCTTAGATCCGCCAGTTATCTTAGATTAACCTCTACCCTAGTGCGGACCTCCACTCGCGTCTCCAAGACTTCTCTAGGACTGCACCATTCCGATGGATGCTCTGCCCGGACTATCAGACTAATACCTAACCTCCAAAGTTTCAACGTGCTCTTAAAACCCCTTTCCTTTAGCAAGCCTATAACACTCATTAACTGCATGAAGTTTTAACTCTTCTACTAATAACCCGTCCTGTGTCCGTCCTCCCATCTGTTATCCATCAACTCAACAGCACCAGACTTCTCCTGCCAGTCCCATTCACCCCTGGACCTGGTAATAAGATGACTGAGACAGGATTGAAAAAGAGAATAAGGAGGAAATAAAGCATATGGGAAGGGGGAGATGAGGAAAAAAAGCCTTAACGTAAGTGGCGGGTACACAATATAGGAAAGTCTCGATCACCTTCAATGTTTCTTCAAGCGACAGCAAGTCCATTTAATTCTCTTTTTTTTCTATTCCCTAAGAAGAATGGCTTGACCATTAAATATTCTTTTACCCTCGTGTTTTAAACCCCATCATCTTCATAAACCTGTTAGCTCTGGCGAGGCAGGGACCTCAACTCCTGTTGTTCATACAAATGTTTGTGCTCTGTTACTTACATTTGTATTTGTTTCTATGATTTTAAAGCGCTGCAGAGATGATGAACCCTATAAAATATAAATAAGATTATTCATTATTATGAAGGCAGTGAACTAGTAGTAGATTAAAGTGCTGCAACTATGTTAGTTTGGATCTTGTGATGGAGGCTGGATCTCTGCAGCAGGCGAGCTGTTCTGCCAATCCAAGCCCCTGTTTCTATGCTACTCACCAACAGCCCTTCTAATCTAAGAACCTGTTGTATAAGATCAAGTTCATAGCGTTTCTTATAAGTTTAGGATAGCCGGGTGAGGGGAATGTAAACAATGCGCAAGAAGCGCTGTAAATAATATCCCTCATGTAAAAAGTTTGCCAGTATATTTGTGGATTACACAGACAGCAGGGTGGCGACAAAGTTAACAACTTTGATGTGGAATCCCTGTAATAGCGTCTTGGCGGTGTGCCTTTTTGTCGCCTAGGCTCAGCAGTTTGAGCACCGCCTGCTTCGCTTAGCGACGGCACTGCTGCGTTTCCTAGAGCTAACCCGCTGATGGCGCCGTTCCCACTGTATTAGTAGTTCGGAGTAGGAGGGTGGGAGGAAGGGGTGGGAGGAGGAGGAGGCATAGTAGGCTGAACACCTGACCGAGTTAGCCCTCTCCTCGGCGGTCGGCAGTATATGAGCAGCCCCAGGGTCATACTCGGTCCCAGCCTCCACCAAGTTACCCAATGTGGCCGTCAGCGTATATGTGGCCCTGCCCGGCAGCACTCGCCACGTGTCCTGGTCAGGTGCCTTGTCGAAACGCGTTGGTCGGCCCGGATGATGTTTGTCTGACCGTGCGGGTGCAGGGCTGGGACGCACACTCTGGAAAAGAGTGCGGCGGACCGAATTACCGAGGGGGCGGCCGCCGCCATGAGGTGCAGAAAGGCCTCGGTCTCGACGAGCCTATAGGGCAAGCATCTCCAGGCTAAGCATCTTGAGATGTGCACTTAAGGCTTGGGCGTGCGGTTGGGTTGCACTATATTTGCGTTTCCGCTCCAAGCGTCTGGGGGTATGGATAGCCTAACGCTGGTGGAGCTGTGGAGGATCTTGGAGGCGACGATGGGTTTTTGTGTCCAGGGTCCTGGGCAGGGGCTTACTAGCAGCTGACACAGGGGAATGGAGCAGTGGTGTGCACGGGTGGGCCGAGGGAACGGGGCTTGTTCCACTGAGTGGGTGCTTAGCATTCATTGCCTGTCTCCTACTGGTGTAGTTAAGCTATTAAGTGGTGGAACCCTGCTGGCCTGGTTTGGCAAATGTTGCAACACCACCGTCCGTCGGTCATGCCGTGGTTCCTTAAGAACCTCCACCTTCTGAGATCTAGCCTCGCCGCAAGAGCCCTCACCAGGTAGCTTCACTAGTGACAGTGGCGCTGATGCACCAGCTCTTGCCCTGCCTCTCCTTCTGTGGCCCACCCCTGCCTCTTGCCAACCTGTTCGCGAGGACTCTCCTCCGTCTCAGAAGCACTGTTTCACCCGGCCATCTCACAACCATCTTGGGTCTGTCACCTCATCATCCTCCGATCCCTCAGTCTGCTCCCCCCTCGGACTTCCTGCCCTGGACACACTCTCCACTGGTCTGACAACCTGTGTCTCCTCATCGTCGGACCCTCTTTACACCACTTCCACTATCGTCAGAAGGTCATCATCACCCACAGTCTGTGTACTGGGTGGAAAAACCTGGTCATCGAAAATTGCTCACACACCGACAAGTGGTTTGTGACTGTGGGAAAGGGTCCAGAAAACAGGTCCCTCAGAGTATGCCTGGTTCAAATGCAAATTTTCCTGGGAGGGGGCAACTGGGGGGTGAGGCTGATGCGTGCATGGCTGGAGGAGTTGGGGATTTCGGTGACATTGGTGGACTGCGTGGAAGACTGACTGTTGGTGACAAATTCTCGAGCATTGTCAGCTCCACGACAATCACCTGTTCGCACTGTTCGGGCTCAACAGTGCTCTACCACGGTCCCGTACTTCAGACATGAGCCTAGGGAGTGTAGCTCTGCGCGTCCCCTGCTCCCCTCATTCAGCAGGGGTGTCCTCAACCCCGCCCAGACCACGGCCTCTGACCCCTGCCTAAGTTGGACTCCCACGTCCCCGCCCATCGTCCTCTAACCTCCTAGCCCTGCGGGTTAAACTTTTTAAAAATGGAGAGTTATAACTTTTTTTTTTTTTTTTTACTTCTTTTTGTTTTTTTGTTTTGTTTTTTTGTGTTTTTTTTTTTTTTTTGTGTTTTTTTTGTTTTTTTTGAGTTTTTAGAACAAACAATCCTATCCTATTGCTATGGCTATTTTCTAGGCCAAGTATCAAAGGAAGCACACTACTATGCCAGATGAGAGACACTGAGTTATTGCCTAATAGAAATCCAACCCCTACTGAATTTTCCCACTTGGCCTTTGCTATGGATATGTGCGCCACTAAGCGCAAACACAGCGTCGCAAGTCTCACTACAAATTGCTCCGAATGTCAAGTACATGCACTGCAGAAACTACAGCCACCAGCAGATCACCAGAATCAATATATAGAACGCTACTGTAGGCTTCAAGAACTGTTTGTATTCTCCTATGGCTATTTTCTATCAAGTATCAAAGGAAGCACGCTACTATGCCAGATGAGATGACACTGAGTTATTGTCAATAGAAATCCAACCCCTACTGAATTTCCCACTTCGGCCTTTGTCTATGATATGTGCGCCACTAAGCGCAGAACACAGCGGTCGGCAAGTCTCACTAAATTGCTCAGAATTGCAAGTACATGCGCTGCAGAAACTAGCAGCCAGCAGCAGATCAACCAGAATCAAATATATAGAACGTGCTACTGTAGGCTTCAAGAAGCTTGTTTGTATTCTCTAGGCTATTTTCTAGCCAAGATCAAAGGAAGCACACTACTATGCCAGATGAGATGGACACTGAGGTTATTGCCTAATAGAAATCCAACCCCGACTGAATTTTCCCACTTCGGCCTTTGCTATGATGATGGGCGCACTAAGCGCAGAACCAAGCGTCGGCAAGTCTCACTACAAATTGCTCAGAATTGGGCAATACCATGCACTGCAGAAACTACAGCCACAGCAGATTCAACCAGAAATCAAATATATAGAACGCTACTGTAGGCCTTCAAGAAGCTGTTTGATTCTCCTATGGCATTTTCTAGCAAGTATCAAAGGAGTCACACTACTATGCCAGGATGAGATGACACTGAGTATTGCCTAATAGAAATCCACCCCTACGAATTTTCACCATTCGCCTTTTGCTATGGATAGTGCGCCACTAAGCGCAGAACACAGCGGTCGCAAGTCTCACTACAAATTGCTCAGAATTGGCGACAGTACATGCACTGCAAAACTACAGCCCCAGCAGATCAACCAGAAATCAAAATATTGAACGCTCTGTAGGCTTCAGAAGCTGTTTGTATTCTCCTATGGTATTTTCTAGTCCAAGTATCAAGGAGATGCACCTATATGGCCAGATAGAGTGACACTGAGTTATGCTAATATAAATCCAACCCCTACTGAATTTCCACTTCGGCCTTTGTCTATGGAATATGTGCGCCACTAAACGGGCGAACCAGCGTCGCAGTCTCACTACAAATTGCTCATAATGTTGCAACATCCCCCACCGGGGCCTAGCCCTTGAGGTGAGGCCTGGTGACAGCCGGGGCCCGCGGTACCGGAGTGGCTGGCGGTTGCGGCCTACGCACGCTATGGTCACGGTGCTTGGTACGGGGGAACCGGAGGGCTGTCCTACAGCCTGGCAGGTCTCCAGCAGGGTGGTGTTGGCAAGAAAAGATGAGGGAGAGGCTGCTATAGCGGATCTCCCTGGGGCAACCCCTTAATGTCCCAAGTGTGGGTCTCTGGGTGATGGACAGGGTGCCGGTGATGAAGGCAGCCGTATTAGCAGGGACCAGACGGAGACAGAAGTTGAAGAAAACAACTTACAGTTCTTTATTTGAACCGGCAGGAACTTCAGCAAACGTGCCTTTAACAGGTAGATGGAGTACTGGAGAGGTATTTGGAGGGAGCCGCAGGATGTAGGTCACCAGCCTGGATGTAAGGGCAGGCTGGGAGGCAGCTGTGTCCTTAGAGGAGGCTTCAGCTCGGTCCTGGATCTCTTCAGGTATCACCCTTGAAGGTAGGATGATACCCCTTTCCTCACTACACTAACTCTAGTCTTATTGTTCCACTTCAGGCAGGGGCTAGGCTCTTCCTGCACTGGTCTGGTGTGCTAGAGACTCTGAGCTACTGCTCAGCTAACTACTCTCTGCTTGCGTCCTGCAGACCCAGAGGGCCTGACTAGGACCGGTCTATTCTCCCTTCCGGGAGAGACTGCTCTCTTCTCTCTCTGGGGAGAGACTACTCTAGAACATTCCTGGCCAGAGGTTTTATTACCTTCCCTTGGTCAGGTGGTGGCTGCTCCTCCAATTACCTCTCAGTGCACAGAGACAGGATGTAACACAGACATTGGTTGACATAATTACATCACAAATTAACATCTGCCTTGCCAGGCAGGATTAACCACTGCAAAAGAACCTTTTGTATAAGATCAAGTGTAGTAGCGTTCTTATAAGTTTGCCAGTATATTTTGTGGATTACACAGCAGGGTGGCGACAAAGTTAACATGGAAGCCATGAAAACAATCCAAAATTCTGCCTGACACAGCTCGTTTGATAAGGGGACGATGTATGGAGGCAGTGAACTAGTAGTAGATTAAAGGTGCTGCAGTTAAAACTATGTTAGTTGGATCTTGAGATGGAGCTGGCGCTCCGCTGCCAGGCGAGCTTTCGCCAATCCAAGCCCCTGTCTCTAGGCTACTCCCCAAACAGCACTTCTAAGAACCTTTTGTATAAGATCAAGTGTAGTAGCGTTCTTATAAGTTTGGGATATGGCGGGTGAGGGGAATGTAAACATCTGCGCAAGAAGCGCTGAAATAATATCCGTAAATGAAAAAAGTTTTCCAGTATAGAAAAAAAGAGGCTGGAGGTTTGTGATTACACAGAGGGTGGCGACAAAGTTAACATGGAAGCCATGAAAACAACCCAAATTCTGCCTGACACAGCTTTTTATAAGGGGACCATGTATGCCTACATTTCATGCCAGTCGCTGCGCGTGCTGCCAGTCTCCTTCGAATACAGTTAAAATAATAACCCCATCCTAGCTCTGTATAATGCTGCACCCCCCTACCTCTCCTCTTATCTCAGTCTATCGCCCAACCGCTCTTAGATCCGCCAGTGATCTTAGATTAACCTCCATCCTAGTGCGGACCTCCCACTCGCGTCCAAGATTCTCTAGAGCTGCACCAATTCTATGGAATGCTCTGCCCCGACTATCACTAATACCTAACCTCCAAGTTTCAAACGTGCTCTAAAACCCATTTCTTTAGGCAAGCCTATAACACTCATTAATAACTGCATAAGTTTTAACTCTTCTACTAACCCGTCCTGTGTCGTCCTCCTCATCTGTTATCCACAACCAACAGGCACCAGACTCTCTGCAGTCCCTTCACCCTGGACCTGGTATATAAGACGACGGCTGAGGTGTTCAAGCACAGCAATTCCTTTATTATATTTTTTTCTATTCCTAAGAAGAATGGGCTTGACCATTAATATTCTTTTACACGTGTTACCCATCATCTTCATAAACCGTAAGCTCTGGCGAGCAGGGACCTCACTCCTGTTGTTCCATACAAATGTTGTGCTCTGTACATTACATTTGATTTGTTTCCTATGATTTGTAAAGCACCGGAATATGATGGCGCTATATAAATAAAGATATTATTATTATTATTGGGAGGCATGAACTAGTAGTAGATTAAAAGTGCGCAGTTAAAACTATGTTAGTTGGATCTTGGCATGGAGCTGGCGCTCCGCTGCCAGGCGAGCTTTCGCCAATCCAAGCCCCTGTCTATAGGCTACTCCCCAAACAGCACTTCTAAGAACCTTTTGTATAAGATCAAGTGTAGTAGCGTTCTTATAAGTTTAGGATATGGCGGGTGAGGGGAATGTAAACAGATGCGCAAGAAGCGCTGAAATAATATCCCTAAATGGTAAAAGTTTGCAAGTATATTTTGTGGATTACACAGCAGGGTGGCGACAAAGTTAACAACTTTGATGTGGAATGCCCTGTAATAGCTCTTGGGCGGTGTGCCTTTTATCGCCTAGGCTCAGCAGTTTCAGCACCGCCTGCTGTCGCTTAGCGACGGCACTGCTGCTGTGCCTAGAGCTACCGACTGATGGCGCCATGCCCACGGATGGTAATTCGGAGGAGGAGGAGGTGGAGGAGGGGTGGGAGGAGGTATAGTAGGCCTTTGAGACCTGGACCGAGGTAGGCCCCGCAATTCTCTGCGTCGGCAGTATATGACCAGCCCCAGGGTCAGACTCGGTCCCAGCCTGCACCAAGTTAAGTGTAGTAGCGTTCTTATAAGTTTGGGATATGGCGGGTGAGGGGAATGTAAACAGATGCGCAAGAAGCGCATGATGCGCATGGAGCTGGCGCTCCGCTGCCAGGCGAGCTTTCGCCAATCCAAGCCCCTGTCTCTAGGCTACTCCCCAAACAGCACTTCTAAGAACCTTTTGTATAAGATCAAGTGTAGTAGCGTTCTTATAAGTTTGGGATATGGCGGGTGAGGGGAATGTAAACAGATGCGCAAGAAGCGCTGAAATAATATTGGTAAATGATAAAAGTTTGCCAGTATATTTTGTGGATAACACAGCAGGGTGGCGACAAAGTTAACAACTTTGATGTGGAATCCATGAAAACAACCCAAATTTCTGCCTGACACACCTCGTTTGATAAGGGGACGATGTATGGAGGCAGCTATATGGACGACTTTTGGAGGTAGCAATGGAGACAATGTGTGGAGGCTGCTATGGAGACAATTTAATTTGGATAGTGCCTGTATAGTAACACGAAGTAATGCAACCCAGTAGTGGCATATTTACGAGCTGCAAAGGTTATATATAGAGTTATTGTCAATTGATAGCTAATGCATCAGGGATAAAAGTGGTGGCATACCCTACCTTGGGTAAATAGTCTGTTCCACTCTTTGTAGTTATAAAGAAATATGTTTTTTTTATCTGTTTTAGTTAAACAAGCTGCATAAACACTCTCCATGTAATAGGACACTAAGGTACATCTGAAGTACTCCACACTCAAATGTTCTCCACTCATGAGCTCACAGTCAATGCAGTGATTGACTATTACAGACTTGTTCTTTTTTCTGTAAGCTCGAGCGCGCAAGTGATGTTATGTTATAAGTGACTCACGTCACACTTTCAAGGGGTTGTCGACAATTTCAGGTTGTGAAAATGATGCCTAGTAGATAATTGTTAGAGATTTTTAAAATCTGATGTGCCTATTTTTTAGAGTTAGTTGTAAAGGTTGCATTCATTACCTACGCTAAAAAAAATGTGTAGTAGAAAAAGCTCAATACAAGAAAATTCTATTTAACTGACTTTTAGGCACTGCTGTCACCCCATTTTAGCAAATAGAGCCCTAAACTAAATGCCATCTTACATCACCATAAAATAAACTTTATGTTATTACCTGGCACTCTAAGGGGATTGTCATGCTAAACGGCCCCCTCCCATCTATCCTTCCAGTCAAGTCGCATTCTCACTTCATGATATACCAGGGTTGTCATTTAAGGTAATTTACCTTTCATTGTCGCAAAATGTACCCATGTATGTATCTGATCACATAACCAGCATGCTTCAGGCGGGCTCTATACCTCATTGTCATGGAGGTATGCTGGTGATTCATGTGATCAGATATCTACATTAGATAACATATCGGCCACATCACAGGATGTAACACAAGTCACCATGTAAACTATTCTACACAATCTTTCTATAAGAAACAGAGCTATCCATGTCTGTAGTTGACTTTTGGGAATAAGTGGTCCCCAATATTGAAGAGACACATGCTGTCTGTAAAAAGAAGGGTGTGGTACACTAGCAGTTGGGAGAAAAGATGTAAGTAAGCTAATTACATTCAGATAAAACATCAGAAATAAGGTACAGTGCCTCAGCTAAGTTTAGGTAACCCGTACAAGTAGGCATTTGTTGGTTTGGGGGTAGAATCGGTGACAGGTCTTCTTAAAACCTGCATCAAGCTCCTCTGCCTCATTGACAGCCTCATGGTTACATACCAAGAACTCACTCTAGCAGCAAGAAAAGGGGGGTTTCCTCTCATTCACACTTACAGACTGAGTTTCATGGCTGGTAACCGGTTATACATGTTAACCAGTGCTAGATCTGTATGAGGTATAGTCGAAAGAGATGGCTTGAGAACAAGCTCCACAAATAGCCTGTTGTTTCGGTGTGAACTTGGGAAAAAATTTTTTTTCGTGTAGGAGGGGCTGGTTGCAGGTAGATATGGTGGATTGGTGATTTGTCTGGGGAGGCTGTAGACAGTTTGGCCCTCGATTTTTTAGGGTATTTTGTGCCCTAGTCCCAGTGCCCTAGTGAGGATAATATACAGTACACTGAGGTGGTATTCGGTGGCTGAGGGTGAGACTTTTTTGTGGATGACAGAAGCAACAATCTATCAAGATCATATTATGTTTTAAACTATTAAAAAAACCCTCTAAAACACAGATTGATAATACAGGAGTCATCTTATTATGACAGAACGGCAATAAAAACATTAAAAACCTTGAGGCCAGACATAGAGCTCGGGCTCTTATCGCTTGTCTGTGCCTCTAGGTCAGAGGTAGGAGGTCATGAGGGCATGAATGTTAAGACCACTTTGCAAGGTGTTGAATCTCCTCATTCATTTTAACTCCCATTCTTTCCTTTCCCTCTGTGTCTTAAAATCGTCCCTTAAAATAGTAATCTGCAAGTCTTCCATATATGTCCTCTCTGGAGAAATGTGGCAGCCACTGGCAGATCTTTCCTTTCTTTTAATATCAGATCTGTGCGAGTACACACGTTGATGAAGTCTCTGGCTGTTTCTTGCAACATAAAAGCTGTGGTTGGACACTGCGACACAATAAGGTAGACCACATTAGAAGGCCTGATTTCTCACTCTTCTAAAGTGATTATATCAGTTCCAGCAGCTGTCCGGTGCTGTTTACTGACACTTCAAGATGGGACAGAATTGTTGGACCCATGCAGCCAATTGGTGTTCTCTGGAAGTCTAGTATGAGGCCCGCTGAGATTTACGACTGATTTCCCCACAGTTGTTGACAGACAGTCCTTTTGAGGTTACAGAGTTCTGAAATCCCTTTACAAACCCTACATTTAAGACGTTAACAAAAAGTTGGGTGTGGTCCTTAATACAAGTAAACTTTTGTGAGCAGAAATAACTCCACAGTGACTTCTAATAGTCCGATATTTACCGTAGGGAGCCAAATCTCATATTTATTATTAGAAGTTTCCTCTGCAAATAAGATGTTTAAACAATCTTATATACAGATATGTCAATAGACATTTCCATTAATCTATATTATATAAGTGCCGATTGGAAGTAGATATGATGTATATTTTATAAAGGTGATTAGCTTTCAGACGACCTCGCACATCCATGGATCTTTAGTTGTCACTTCCCTACATGTACTAGAGAACAGCAGTAAGAATAGAACAGTTTCTCAGCCTATACCTGTCAAGTATAGTGCAATAACTTCATAGGAGGACCTCCGAGAATGTAAGTGTATTCTAATTACACAGAGGTCTTGGAAACACCTTATTATTATTTCCAAATAACTAGGGCGAAAAAAATGCAGGCTGAGTAAGAGGAAAAGAATTTTAATCAATTCCTACATCTAAAATGAATAGATGTGAAGTTGATTTATGGGAATAGCAGTCAGAAAATTAAAAAGTTAATGCTTCAAACGGCTTGTAACAGTTCTGAAGTAGAAGAGCAAATCAGGCCCGCTCCGAGCATGGGATTCACGACACATAGACAGAATAGTAATTGGCGCAATGATGATTACAAGCTGAAGAATATCTACTAAATGATAATGATCTAGCGGCAGACCTATCAACAGCGCTTGTCAGGCAGCCGTTGATACAGCAACTGATAAGGATGGGTTCACATTTGTCGCTCCCCCTGATTATCACCTGCCAAGTACAGAGATAACAGCCTGAGGGGAACTCATATGTGTCAAAAGGGTTTGTGTCTGAATCGTTTTTAAGTAACATAACAGAAAAAAAGACTTAAGGAATGTATTAAAGAGATGTGCCACAGGACAACCTGGAGATCTACATTTTTTTGCATACATTTTTTCATTTTGGAGAGATGCAGTTTACTTTGTTGTTATACTGTATGTATAGGTTATGGCTAGACTACTTTTAACCAAACTCAATTTTAAAGGCGACTCACACGGAAAAGTGTAGGTTCCCATCTAGAAGACGTGTCGTTGGCAGATGGCACTCTTACAATTTAATCAAATGTACATTACACAATCTCTTGATACAATGCAATTCAAATTTTCAATAGTTACAATATTTTGGGGCTCCCGACAAAGTGATGCTGCAATATCCTTATTTTGTTTACTCTACCAAATTGTCAAAACCAGTTCAGTAACCAGTGAAAGCACTTACCAGGCTTGGTGCAAGCTGTCAGACGGGGTAGTGGTGGCAAACTAACCCTGCAACGTCCTCGAGGCAAGCGCCTTGCTTACAGCAGATAATTGCTTGGATACTGGAATCCACTATCAGGAACCTGCTAAAGACCCTGAGAAACCCCGTTAGGTCAAAAAGAAAACATACTTCATCTGGCAGCTTCTGTGGTAGCGGCAGGTTAACAGAAGTCAGATTGGGACTGTGTTCATACAAGGACTCAGAAATACATCAAGGCAATAACCAAATCAAGTCTGAGTCAGGGAAAGCGGGGTCACACCTGGAGTGACAAGGTACAGAGGGACAAACCACAGTGAGGACAAAGTCAGACAGTACTGGGTCAAATCCGGACAGCGGAGAGCAACAACAATCGTATATAAAGAGAATAAAGTTGTTGAGGGCCGAATACTCAAATAGCACAAGATATTAGACAAGTGAAAGACTGTATAACCAGCACACTCTTGATTTAACTGACAGAATGTAAAGGGATTAATATATTCTCCCGTCGTGAGCATGGGTCATAGCTTATCCTTGTTCATTATCTCTTGTCTAATTTTTCCCTGTTTTCTGATCCTGGCTTTTGTTCAGACTTCTCTAACATGTCTGTTGATTTGTACATCACTTGCTCTCTCGTTGTGACCCGGCTCTGGCAACCATTCTTACTTGTTTGTATAGTTTGTAATTGTGTACGTATTTTCACTTAGAGGCAGAATAGGTATTGTCTTTAGTTGTCTACCCACGCATAGGTAGGCTCGGTTTAGAAGGGACAGCTGTGGAATGGAATTAGTCTCAGAGCCCCCTGACTATATCGGTGTCTTCAGCCTGTTTGCAGATCTTGCATTACAACTATGCTGAATTAGATTCATGAAATGTTAAGCCCTAAACAAATTCAAACGATCTATCTAAAAGTCAATCTATATTGTTGCCTATAGCATCTATTGTTTATGTATCCTCTGTGCAGTGATTAGTTGCTATTGGCATCAATAAGTTAGTTTCATAAATGCCTCGTTGCATCAGTTTTTCCTGAAGTGTTCCTTTAAGACAACTGTAGAATTATAAACCCAATTGATTCAGAGATTGAACTGATAATATTTTGTTGTGAAAACCTCAGTGCCTGTGCGCCCTGGTGTTTGTAGCTGGTGACACAGTCCAGAGCATTACTAGACTGTGACAATTATCATAAACACATCAGGCTCATCATTTATAGCTCTCTAGATCATACTGCCTAATGTCTTAGAAAGAAAAGAATAAAGTTTCAAGTTATTTCCAGATTTGTTCTGATTTGTCCTCCAAGCAGCTATGTGTATTGCATTCTCTTATGAGAACGGGATGAAATTGAGCAATGTCTGATATGTTGTTTTTTTCAGTATGATCATTTATTATTTACTTTCTGATACATTGATATAAGTAGGCTGATACATAGTATAACCATCAAGATATTTTAGAGTCTATTCTAAGTGAATATACTACTGTACACAGGCTAAGAGGAATGCAGTCTGCCACAGGAGAAAGGCGAGTGACAAATTTTCTTCAATAAATATGGAGAGTCTTCACAGACTTTAGGGGTCATAAGGCTCAATTTACTTATAAAGGTTTTTGCCACTTTTAATGTACAGAAGTGGTTAAAGATTATCCCATCTCAAGTCTTTATGACATGTAAATAAAGATCCTACAATGTAAGTCTGAAGGACCTGCAGCAAGAGATGATGACCAACTGCTGTCTGGCTATCTGACCTGCTGGCTCTTTAAAAGGGTACTGTAGATTTTTTCAATTGTTTAAATCAGCATGCATGCTTTTCCTCGTTGAGAAGCACTGCTACCACCCCCAACGTACCCCAGCCCTCTGATAAGCCTGCCAGCGAGTCAGCCCAGGGATCTCTGACGCAGAAGAACACCATGACATGTCCTCGTGAACCATAGGTTACATCTGTACTCCAGTAAGGTTGCAGTGCACCTTATGTTTTTGGATTTTTGTTTCATTTTTTCAAACCTTTTATACCTTCATTTGAACCACGATGATTTTGGCATGGATATTACAAAATCTGATATTTTTATGAGAAATGCTTTCTAAAGACTTTCCTTGATTCCACCTGATTTACAACCTTTCTTTCTCAAAAGGTCATTTAGTCAATGAAGGCATACACCTGGATTCCTCTTCCCCTATGATCCCCTCACTTTGACCATGCTGTTTCTTGTTTAGAGATATGGTAGAGGCTCTCGTGTTGTTACCTGGTCAGTCTAACTGCTATATTTAGTGGGATTTCCATGGACCTTTGTATTATATGAACTGCCTCCCTATGGATTTCTCAATTCAGGTCATATTTTGAGATGTTTACTTCCTTTTAGGAATGGGTGGTTGATTATTTCTCTTCAGTGGCCCTCCTGACTCCCCTGTTGTGTTCGCTGTTGCTGTCTCTTCCATTTCTTTTTGTCAGCATTTTGGGGTCGATTGGCGATAAAAAAATGTAAGGGTCCACACAAGGTTATTACCTTTTTAAGCAAGGAGTTTAATCGGAGACTATGGTTTCCGCCTCCCAAAATGATACGCCTGAGCGGCTCCGATTTGGCCAGCCTTTTTTACTTCTAAATTATGCCGATGGGTCATCCTTGTTTTTACACAACGGTTAGTCCTTGGTTACGTGGGGACCCACAAGCCACTCCATCACATTCGAGTCACCTGTTCTCCTAGAGCTGATTTGATGGTAATAGAAAGGTTTCTTGTTAGGGGACATGGCCGGACTTGATGGCCTGCTTCTTGAGGTTACAACACAGAGTTATCTTTATTCGCTGATTCTGCGGGAGCCATTTCGTTGACAAGTGGGGCTCTACACTGTGACTCATGGTTTGGCGTGACTTGGCATTTGTAAGAACTTACCCTCTAGGAGCTTTTCCATGCCACTAGCAGTCAAGCTTTGGGGTCCTTAATGTCAAACCAGAAAATATATTTTGTCAGACAATATGGCTGTGATCTACTTAATAACAAGTGACCTCTTCTCCTTGCTAGTTCTTTCCCTCTTGCACCATATTGTTCTTTGAAGTTTGCTAAAATATTCTTTCAGCCCCACCTACTGCCTCTGGTTTGTTTGTCTACTGTCGAGCCCCTATGGTTCTCCTTAGCTTTTAGCCTCTCCTTATTGGGGCTTTCACATGCTGAGCTGTTTCCCCTGCTCATCCCTTGCACCTGGATGTTTATGGGAGGGGTTCATTGGTTTGAAGGCGGTTGGTATCTGGACGGGCTTGGCCTTTTGCCAGATGTACAGTTAAATCTTTGGTAAGGTTTGATCACATCTAAATGTGGAATGGTGGTACGGGATAAGGCATTAGAAGGGGACAATGCTAACCTAATGCAATTGGGTGGTGAAACAGAACTGGACATTCTTTCAGTATGGAATAAAGTAGGCTCTATTTTAGTTAGGTGGAGTCATCGCTCATATACGTTAATACGTGCTTCTTGTGGCAGAAAAGTCAAGTTGCTTAAGCCCACCAGTTTCAAACTGCCGCCAGGATCGGACTGGTCAAACCACTCCTGGCAGTATTAATAAAGGTTCTTTGACCATCTCATGAATCCCCAGATAGGGACTTGATACGCTTTGATCGTTTTTTCACCCAGCAGTATTCCCTCCCTCTTACTTCTGTCTTACTGGGGTTTGGTAATTATGAGTTAAAGTATTTATTTAAAAATGCCGTTATTGTACTTGTGTTAGTGGTACTTATTGTTTCTTGCGACAGTCTTAGGTATTTCGGTTTTCTGTCAGAGCTTTGCTGTTTTCCTTTTTTTATCATTTGCTTTGTTACTAAAGTCAAGTGGCAATTTTCCAACCTTCTGCTATGAAAGTATCATTAGTTCATAAGAAACAATGAGCAACAATATGTAAAAGCTCAAATAAAGCATACAAAAACAACAGTTTTCATTATCATATCTATACTGGCTTTGATGTTATAGAGAAAAAAAAAGCCAATAATACAATGTGCTGAAAGAAAGGAATGATTGTAGAGTCTGGCAAGCATACATAAGTATATGATGACAGATAGTGGAATACTAGACGCACGAGTCAAATGAAAACATTAAACACAGACTGGAATTGTTAGTTCTAGATATTGGAAAGCAAGACGAATGGGAAGTGATTAGCTAAAGAATAATCGTGATCCATTAGGAATAATATACGGCTCCTTATGTTCTCTTATTTATTTATTTTATTTTAGCATTATCTTTAAGATTTTTCTTCCCACTTTTACAATCATTTTATGGGGGAATGAAAGTAAAAAATAGACAGAAAAAACATCAATTTCAAGATTTGCCAGGGGTGTAACTAGGAAGGTCGGCGCCCATAGTAAAATGGTGGTAGGGACCCAGGACCCAAAAGTACTACGATAGCTGCACAAGTTGCATATTACCTGCAGATTTGCCACATGGCATTTCCATGTGCTAAGTGTAGTGCAATACAGTAGCAGCGTAGTGTCATTTAAAGAATCCCATCCCCACACTGCAGAAAAAATCTACGGATGAAGCCGCAGAAATTGAATGATTTGTCATTTATTGCTGCAGATCACTATAAAAAGTATAAACATAGAGACACATGCAGTTCCCATGTTCATCATACAGCACACCAATGCACACTGTTTGCATACAGCACATTTAAGTACTCATGTACATATATAATACAAAGGTACACATGTACTTACATACAGCAGTCAGCAATACAAAAGGTACAGGAATACTACACACCCCAGAGGTAAACAAGACATACGTGTTTTTACAAAAAGCTACAAAAGCTAATCATGGTCTACTTTCTGTGCAATCATGATTCTATTTAAAGTCTGGGTGATGTCACAACCTCCTGACTTTAGTCATGTGACCTGTGGGCACCGCCCAATGGTACAGATCTTACCAATATAAAACTTTAGAAGATATGCTGATGCGAGCTGTGTATATCAAAAGGAAAAAAAAAGAAGTGGCAAGTATACTTCTGTCTTTGCCCAGGTATCCCTTGCAAGATGTGTGCTTCACTAGGGATCCACCAAGTAAGGATAGGAGAGTTCCGGTAAGCCCTCCAAGTTCTTTGCAACAACTGCGAGTGAGGGATTTTGGTCAGAAATTCATCCCATATCCTTCAAGTAGGGATCAGTGTCAATTTATGAAAATCACTTTTTTTAAATAAGAAGAGAGTATAGAGTATCTGCTACATGCAGCATGCCATTCCTACTGGTTTAAACACAGTTTTACATTTCATATTTCTATGTATTGCATGTTGGATATTTATGTTTATATGTGTATGCATGCCTCTAAATCTATGTAACATCTATGTGACCTACCATCTGTAAGTCCCAAATTATGTGATAATTTTTTAAAAAAATTTTAATTACTTCATAGATAAAAATTCCTACATTTCCTCGATCTGTGCCAATGCAAATTTTTAGTCTAATCATGAAAACCACAGCCACAAGCAACATAAAGTAATTTAACTGTCCACTGAGACCAGGCTTATAAATGAACTGCCTGTCAAGGCAATTAATGCTTTAATAAACCAGGATCCTTACTTAATAGCTTATAGACATATCCATGCATCCCATAGAATGACCCACAAATGAAGACATCCCCTGTTACTTGATAATTCAGTACACTAATCTATATCTATTGTGATTAGAAATTCTTAAAGAAGCTGGTGTATCTCGCCCTTCTCTACATTAAAAAGTTACCAAAGGATCATGTCCAAAAGTAGGTGAGCTGCATGAAATGCCTTTACTTTTTTCAGGAAAAACTATTTGCTGCCTGAAGCAAACTATAGAAGCTTCATTTCATCCAGGAGTAATATATCATGTTACCACGCGTATAAGCTGATGTCTCCCTCCTGCCATTTACTGTGTGGCCTCACTGAGACGAGCTTATGCACTCAACTTGGCTTATGGTTGTTTACCCTTAATTACCTGACCTCCATAGTCATGGCTGAGAACAGTAATTGGCTTGACCTACGATGGGTCATGCACACAATCACTTGACACAATTATTTTTGTCCCAACAGGACCATAAACACAGGAGGAGGTGAGGCTGTTGCAGGATCCAAGAAGGTCCTGCAGGATATAAGAGGTACATATATACAAGATTTTAGTCTTCATACCAGTGTTTAGGGGTACATGATCATTCTAAATATTATCCGCTGATGATAGATACAGACAGTCAAACATACAAAAACTGTATCTGAGTCAAAGACCCATATGAAGTATGTTAAGAAAGACTGGTTTAGTGAAAGAAGGCTATTCTTCAGGGATTTTCCCACAAAACAAGTTAGGCCTTATCTATTAGGTTTTTATTGGCTCTTGCAATCTCCGGAAGCTACATAGAGATGGATGGAGCAGAAAGGACATGCGCAGCCCTCTGCTCCACTCATCTTGGATAGGGCCTAACCTGTTTAGTGGGAAAACCCCATTAATGTTAGTACTGTCACTGTTAGAGATGGGGGAATTTTTCAAAAATTCAGTTTGCTGAGTTGCCGAATTTACGGACAAATTTAGTTTCGACCCAAATTGAATCATGGTGAATTACGTGAAAAAACAGCTATTTCCTGGCTGCAGAGAGCCTGTAGGGTTGTTTTAGAATGTTGTGCATGCTTAAATATGCATGGAGCATGTTTGGTCTCAAACGCTGCTGTGTTTTAGTATGACACGCACATACAGCTGCGCTCTTAAATCGCTTCACTCTTCAATTCCATGGGCACTTACGGGGGCCAACTTCACCAAATAATGAAGCCGGAACGCAGCCGACAAGGTAATGTCTGTGCCAGCTTGAAAGGACCGTGTGAAGGCCAATTCCCACTATAACATCAAAGAGTACACTATTTTACACTGACATCGATGATCCATAGATTACGACAGAACCTATTCTGTTACACCCGGATACATGTAGACCACCCCAAAAAAAGTAGAAGAGCGTCATCAGTATTTTGCATTCACATTACTGATTCATTTTGCCTTCTTTTCATTCGTCATTGTCGTTCGCTTCAATCGGTCAAATAATCCATCAGTATTGCAAAGCCAAAACAAACAGGAGTTGATCCAAAACAGAGATAGCAGTAATGGGATATTTGCATGTCCCTGTGTTTGTATCCACTCCTGCTTTTGGCTATCAATCCTGAGGCTTTCATTCCTTCTGACAGATGAAATGTAGGGGAAACCAAACACACGTGGCAATATCATAGAGTGGTGGAGGTGGAAAACAGCATTATGGAAATCACAGGGTGTGCAGGGAGACAGAGGTCAGTTGGCAGCAGCATGAGTAGGCGCAGAGTGGCCAATGACAAATTATGGAGTGGCAGCAACATCGCAGGCCAGCAAGTGGCAAACGACAGAGTGAGGAGGTGCGGCAGCAGCATCTTGATGTCACAGAGTGGCACAATGACAAATTTTGGAGGTGGCAGCAACATGGTAGGCCACAGAGTGGCACAATGACAAAGTGTAGAGGTGACGGCAGCAGAAGGAGGTCAGAGAGTGGCACAATCACAGTGTGTGTAGGTGGGCAGCAGCTAGCAGCGCACGAGGCCAGAGAGTGGCAAAATGACAAATTCAGGTGGCGGGCAACAACATGGTAGGCCATAGTGTGGTACAATGACAGAGCACAGGATTGGTGATGCTCATGGAAATTTAGAGAGCTACAGACATTTTATGGTTAGAAATGTCGGCATGCATGCGGCGGAAATCGGGGCGTGGCCGTTGGAAACCCGACAGATTCGGAAAAAACCCCGGAATTTAAAATAGAAAATGTGTCGCTTGACATGTGCTACCTGCACCCAGGATAGGATCATGAACTCGGTGAACTTCAGCGGACCTCAGCGCAGTAGCGACACTGGTGGACATTGGGCGCACTACCTTAGTGAATCCTGGCCGGATCCGAATCGGCGTCGGAAAACCCGCCGCTGGAACGCGACTGACCAGGTAAGTAAATGTGTCCATTGTGCCAATTCTTCTTTTAATACCTCGTCCGCCAGCAAGAATAATCATTGACCTTTCTCTCTCCTTTTGTCCACTCTCTCTCTAGGATTTCAAAAATATGTTTGGTTACCGTATACACTCGTGTATAAGCTGAGATTTTTCAGAACAAAAAACCTCACCCTCGGCTTATACACATCAATTTAAAAAAGCCCTTAATTCTCATGTCCCGGTGTCCCCGATGTTCGTTGTGGCTCCCGGTGGCTCCCAATCCCCGTCGCTGCTCCCCGGCGGCTCCCCATGTCTCCTCTTCTATTCTTCTCTTCCTAGCCGAGTCGCGTCGATGCATCTGCCGCCATCGCACTCTATGATGCGCAGTCCGGTGCCGCCGCTGATGACGCATCATCGGCGACAGCGCCGCATCGTAGTGTGCGCTGGCCGCAGATCGCATGGACACAACTCTGCCGCTAGAGAAGAGAAAAGATAGAAGAGAAAGAAGCCGTCGGGAGCCGCGATGGGGATACGGAAGCCGCGGCACTGCAATGAAACATCGGGACACCGGGGGTGGGTATTAAGTTTATTTCTTTTTTTCTGTTGGCAAACTGCCGGGGCTGCTGTATACTACATGGGGGCAGACGTAATACTACTGGGGCTGACTGTATACTATTGGGGGCTGGCTGTATACTACATGGGAAAGCTGTATACTACGGGGGCTGGCTGTATATTACTGGGGGAAGGCTGTATACTACATGGTGGCGGCTTATACTACATGGTGGCTGGCTGTATACTACTAGGCAGGCTGTATACTACTGGGGCTGGCTGTATACTACATGAGGGCAGGCTGTATACTACTGGTGCAGGCTGTACTCATGGGCAGGCTGTATACTTCTCGGGCTGGCTGTATACTACTGGGGAAGGCTGTATACTAATGGGGGCAGGCTGTATACTACTGGGGGCTGGCTGTATACTACTGAGGCTGGCTGATACTACATGGGGGCAGGCTGTATACTACTGGGGGCTGGCTGTATACTACTGGGGCTGGCTGTATACCTGGAATGCTGTAAACTACATGGGAGCAGGCTGTATACTCTGTGGGGCTGGCTATATACTACATGGGGCTGGATATACTATGGGGGCTGGCTGTATACTAGATGGGTCTGGCTGTAATCTACATGGGTCTGACAGTACACTGTATGGGGCTGGCTGTATCCTATGGGACTGGCTGTATACGTATGGGGGCTGCGTATACTACTGGGGCGTTATATGCGGTGGCTGCTGTATACTACATGGGGGCAGGCTGTATACTACATGGAGGCTGGCTGTATACTACATGGGGGCTGGCGGATCTGTAGGGGGCTGGCTGTATACTGTATGGGTCTGGCTGTATGCCACATGGGGGCAGGCTGTATACCAATGGGGCTGGCTTATGCTACATGGGCTGGCTGTATACTACGTGGGCTGGCGTATACTACTTGGGCGGCTGTATGCTACATGGGGCTGGCTATGCTACTTAAGGCTGGTTGTATACCACATGGGCAGGCTTTATACTACTGGTGGCGGCTGTATGCTACGGATAGCGTTAGCTACATGGGGGCAGGCTGTATGCTATGTGGGGCTGGCTGTATACTACATGGGGGCAGGCAGCTGTACTACACCCTTGGCTCATACTCAAGTCAATAGGTTTTCCCAGTTTTCTGTGTAAAATTAGGGGTCTCTGCTTATACTCGGGTCGGTTTATACTCAAGTATATACAGTATTTATTATATCCCCTTCTCAATATTTCTCTATGTGCCAATTGTCCATCTAAAGTTCTATCAGAAGAGCCAAGTCATGTTCCTGCTTTGAAACTGCAAGGACCAGGCTCGCTTGTGAACCTTCTTATTTTAGCTAAATTTGGATTTTTCAATAGGCTCTATTGTTCCCACTAGTTAAGCTTTTCAAAGATATCACACAGATGCACATATTCCTCTAATCTAGAGAAGAAAAATATAGGCGTATGATAAGTCATAAAATCCCATGTGAATCTCAATCAAATGCAGAAGACCATTATTTTTATTGCAAGTGTAAATTTTGAAAGCCTTAATGGGAATCTGATGGCGACAATGAAAGTCCTCATATGCTTAGAAATAGTTGCAAGAGACTAAGATTCTGGAAGATGCATTACAAATTTTTTGCAGATTCTCCTCTGAGATTTTATAGCTTTATCACTGTCGTGTTTATTTTCCTTAGGGAATCGGCAATAAGATTTTTCAGTTCATGTTTTGGTGCACAAAATTCTCAACAGTCTGTATTCATCAGGATCTTGGTAGCAAGTAAAAAACTCCAAGGTAATGTATACTGTGTAAGAAGGCAAACATTGAGCACATTTTCTATTTTTCTATAAGCATATTGATTAAGAGATGGCGAGCACTAAAATGCCGGGTACTCGTTATCGAGACAACTTTTCCCGATGGCTCGAGTGCTCGTCTCGATACGAGCCCCATTGAAGTCAATGGGAGACTCGAGCATTTTCAAGGGGACCCAGGCTCTGCACAGGGAAGCTTGGCCAAACACCTGGGAACCTCAGAAAAGGATGAACCACCACGGAAATGGACAGGAAACAGCAGGGGCAGCATGCATGGATGCCTCTGAGGCTGCTTAAATGCACCATTAGCCAAAATTATGGGCAACGCATGGCCATGACAGATGACAGAAAGAAGCTAGATAGATCTAAAACATCCAATAATTGACCCTGACACTATAGGGACGGCATGCAAGGCAGCGGAAGCAGCGGCAGCTAGAGAGTGGCATGGCGACATACCCTAAATGGACTCAGGCTTCAAACCAATGGTGGCAGAGAGGAACCAAAGGAGGTGAGCAAGAAGCGCCAAATAATATCGGTACATGATAAAAGTTTGCCAGTATATTTGTGGATTACACAGCAGGGTGGCGACAAAGTTAACATGGAAGCCATGAAACAACCCAAAATTCTGCCTGACAAGCTCGTTTGATAAGGGGACCATGTATGGAGGCAGTGAACTAGTAGTAGATTAAAGGTGCTGCAGTTAAAACTATGTTAGTTGGATCTGGCATGGAGTGGCGCTCCGCTGCCGGCGAGCTTTCGCCAATCCAAGCCCCTGTCTCTAGGCTACTCCCCAAACAGCACTTCTAAGAACCTTTTGTATAAGATCAAGCGTAGTAGCGTTCTTATAAGTTTAGGATATGGCGGGTGAGGGGAATGTAAACAGATGCGCAAGAAGCGCTGAAATAATTGCTAAATGATATATTGCCAGTATGACTATTTGTGATTACACAGAGGGTGGCGACAAAGTTAACATGGAAGCCATGAAAACAACCCAAATTCTGCCTGACACAGCTTTTGTATAAGGGGACCATGTATGCCTAATTCATGCCATCGCTGCGCGGCTGCCAGTCTCCTTCGAATACAGTTAAAATAATAACCCGCATCCTAGCTCTGTATAATGCTGCACCCCCCTACCTCTCCTCTTATCTCAGTCTACGCCCAACCGCCTCTTAGATCCGCCAGTGATCTTAATTAACCTCCATCCTAGTGCGACCTCCCACTCGCGTCTCAAGATCTCTAGAGCTGCACCAATTCTATGGAATGCTCTGCCCGCGGACTATCACTAATACCTAACCTCCAAGTTTCAAACGTGCTCTAAAACCCATTTCTTTAGGCAAGCCTATAACCTCATTAATAACTGCATAAGTTTTTAACTCTTCTACTAACCCGTCCTGTGTCGTCCTCCTCCATCTGTTATCCAGCAACCAACAGCACCAGACTTCTCTGCAGTCCCATTCACCCTGGACACTGTATATAAGACACGGCTGAGGTGTTCAAGCAACAGCAATTCCATTTATTATATTTTTTTCTATTCCTAAGAAGAAGGGCTTGACCATTAAATATTCTTTTACCACGTGTTACCCATCATCTTCATAAACCGTAAGCTCTGGCGGCAGGGACCTCACTCCTGTTGTTCCATACAAATGTTGTGCTCTGTACATTACATTTATTTGTTTCCTATGATTTGTAAAGCGACCGGAATATGATGGCGCTATATAAATAAAGATATTATTATTATTATTAGGGAGGCAGTTGAACTAGTAGTAGATTAAAGTGCTGCAGTTAAAACTATGTTAGTTGGATCTGGGATGGAGCTGGCGCTCCGCTTCCAGGCGAGCTTTCGCCAATCACCCTGTCTCTAGGTCTTACTCCCCAAACAGCACTTCTAAGAACCTTTTGTATAAGATCAAGTGAGTAGCGTTCTTATAGTTTGGGATATGGCGGGTGAGGGGATTAAACAGATGCGCAAGAAGACGCTGAAATAATATCGGTAATGATAAAGTTTGCCAGTATATTTGGTGGATTACACACGACGAGGGTGGCGACCAAAGTTAACAAGTTTGATGTGGAATGCCCTGTAATAGCTCTGGGCGGTGTGCCTTTTATCGCCTAGGCTCAGCAGTTTGAGCACCGCTGCTGTCCGCTAGCGACGGCACTGCTGCTGTGCCTAGAGCTACCGACTGTCGCGCATGGCCACGGATGGTAATTCGGAGGAGGTGGAGGAGGGGTGGGAAGGAGGAGGAGTTATAGGCCTTTGAGACCTGGACCGAGGTAGCCCCGCAATCCTCTACGTCGGCAGAGTATGACCAGCCCAGGGTCAGACTCGGTCCCAGCCTGCACCAAGTTAAGTGTAGTAGCGTTCTTATAAGTTTGGGATTGGCGGGTGAGGGGAATGTAAACAGATGCGCAAGAAGCGCAGATGCGCATGGAGATGGCGCTCCGCTGCCAGGCGAGCTTTCGCCAATCCAAGCCCCTGTCTCTAGCTACTCCCCAAACAGCACTTCTAAGAACCTTTGTATAAGATCAAGTGTAGTAGCGTTCTTATAAGTTTAGGATATGGCGAGTGAGGGAATGTAAACAGATGCGCAAGAAGCGCTGAAATAATATTGGAAATGATAAAGTGGTGCATAG